>QNUK01000312.1:32500-367500 GCA_013621035.1 Clarias magur | reverse complement strand
GTGGGCATTTAAAGTGGGAATACCAATCCCAACACCAATATTATGACAGAATTTTATTTTTACTTTAAGACTGATCGCAGTGCAATCGTTTGAGGTGTTAAAAAAAAAAAAAATCCCTTCACAATTTTGCAACCTTGAGAGCAAGTCCTGAGATCGTATTCTGGTGGCAATCGTATAAAGTTCCCCAGGAGAGGAGTATATAAAAAAATGCATTGGGTGCCAGGACATGCGATGCAAAAGTTGTTCATCGGGATGAGATCTACACTGTATGTGTATGTGTAAGTGTATATGTGTGTGTGTGTGTGTGTGTGTGTGTGTGAGCTATGCAGCAAAAATCGTGTGTGTGAGCAACCGTGCCGCGCCAAGAGTCCTACTGTAGTCCCTCAGGAGTCTTAATAGCAGCAGGTTCCACCATGTGAGCAGATTTTTTGGGAGCAGGTTAAAAAAATAAATAAATAAATGCATAAATAATCCTTAGATTCACACACTATGACGTCATAGTGCTAATAAAATCACAACACCTTATAACTAGCAATAACAGAGGGACATTGGTGACAGCTACCTCGTGTGTGTAGTGTGTGCGCGCGCGCAGAGAACAAACAAATGAATAAATAATAAATAAATAAATAGAATCCCACCCCGCCGCTCTTCTGTCTCCATGCGCGCTCTCTGTGTCCACGCGCCCCCCCCCCCCGCGCCCCACGTCTCTATGCGCGCTCCCGCGGGCAGAGCAAGAGGGAGGGACGGTGCGTGCGCGCGCGTTACGTGCAGAAACGCCGTCGCCGGAGCATTTCCGAGAGACGGACTCATATGTGTGTGTGTGTGTGTGTGTGTGTGTGAGAGAGAGAGAGAGAGAGAGGGTGAGAGGGAGGTGTGTACGTTTCTCTCTGCTGAACCTTGAGGACGATCCGAGAGCTGCGACTTTTCTCCTCACACACTCACAGACGCGCGCGCGTTCATGGTCAATGCGCTCGTGAAGAGAAGGGACGCGATGCGCGCGGACTCGCTTTATCTGTAACGGCTCCGTGATCGATCGATTGACTGATTGACGTGATTCGATTTGATACATTGTTGCGTTTCAACAGCATTGGATCGGAAGAGAAGAAGAAGAAGAAGAAGAAGGGATCAAGGTAGGTGTGTTTGTACTGTAGCGCCCTGAGCGTTTGCGTCATTACGCGATATTACGCGTCATTATGCCTTATTACACGTTATTGCTTATTTTTGGATTGAGGTCCATCATGGAGAGATGTAGGGTTCTGGTGTTCCAGGATCTTCTCTAACCTTTCCAATCCCATCTTTCTAACCAAACATCTCTGTTTTTATTTATTTATTTATTTATTTATTTATTATTTGTTTAATATCTGGCACAGGTTTATGAGTTCTTGGCTTCATTCAGGTAGGAACGCCGTGCGGTCCTGGAAAAGGTTTCAAACTCATTGATAAGGACCAAACCCCCCCCCCCCTCCTCTCTACTTTTTTTTTTTTTAAAGAGAGAGAGAAGGTCCACATCAGTTTCACGAAAGGTTTCAACTACTCTAAATAAAATGCATGTTTGTTTGGGAACATTCTGGATGTTTTCTTTTGTTCGTCAAGCAGGTTTCGCATTTGTGAAACGAAAACCATTTAGCGCTCTCACACACACTCATGCATGCACACATGTCTGGACAAAGCTTTGATCTCCAATGGCAGCTCGGCATTTGTAACGCTACACCTTTTAACCACGGGCATGGTTACATAAAAAAAAAAGAAAGAAGTATCAGGAACACGAGAACGCCTTCACTTTCGTTTTGATCATTATTTATATAAACAAGGTGCATGTTGTGCTGCCACGGATCTAGATCTCACCTCTGTGCTGTAGATTTGTGCTGAAGGTCTCCCACTGTAATCATATACCCATTGTGAAGGGGGAGCTCCCGTAGGAAGCAGGTTCCTCGTGTCAGGGAGATCTAGGGATCTTTTTCTGCACTACACCCAGAGAGTATTAGGCAGACCCGACGGACTCTGACGGTACTCATAATTTCAGAAAAACATAACAAAAAACCATCTCGGAATACTGTACCTAGTAGTAGTCCAGAACTCCTGATGAAGTTCATGAAGTGACATCAGAACTATTTGGCTGCTGACAGCATGAATAGCAAAAGGAAATTAGTGACCTAAACAAACCTTCAGTTAGAAATCTTTGATGGGATTTCTTTTTCAGTAAAACTTAAAAATAGACCAACCAAAATGGAACCCATGAGGGACCTTTTCTTGAAACCTTGATTTATCGCCTCTCCTTTCTGGTTGAGATGTTCATTTCGTCCATAAAGTTTCTAAATAAAACCGCCTTAGAAGTAGACATCTGATTGGCTCTCACAGGATCTCAACAGAACGCTTTAGAAAGCTAGTTCCCATATCCATCCGAAGAACCCTTAAGGAACCAGGTTTATCATTGCTGCTTCTCTGTTTTACCTGTCGGTGAAAGGCCTAAGCAGACCCACATTGGAAAACGAACTACCGTAAATGATCAAAAGAGCGTTTAAGGTACCCGTTGACAAGATATCTTTATAAGTAGAACCGTTTTAGATAGTTTGAAAAACCATTTAGTTCATATGGGAGGTCATTCCATCAGCCTGTCTAACTGCCCAATGTCGGTTTCACCTTCACAGAATGTTTTAAATAGAAAAGCCGTCTGATGCACCCCTTGAGGAACTTCCATCATCATTGCTCCTCCATGCGTCCCTCTAAGTAAAGATTAGAAAGCGAGAACATTTGAGGACCCCAACAGTCTTTTCTAATTTGCTTTTAAGAGGTTTTGTCTTTCTGTTGATCTTTTATAAATACATTTGTAGAAATGTAGAGCTAGTTGGCTTTTCTCAGCGAACCCTCTGAGAACTCGTGTCAACTTCGAATGACTGGCTCATGAGACAAGTAAGTCTCATGTTCCTCTTTCTGGATCCTGGAGACAGGGTCATATTCCTGCCATTTTTTGTTCTCCACAGACGGACCACGGATGCGCTCTCCTTCACTTCAGGAGAAGCTAGGAGCTAGGAGCTAGGAGCTAACGAGAGGGTGTGATGTGTGTTGTTGGAACCCGGAGTTCAGAGCAGGATCAGTGTGAGATAAACACTTTCTCCATCACCTCAGCGCTAAACACAAATACACACAAACAAATCTATACACTTTACAGAAAGAATTGACACAAAGACAGATGAAGAGACAGACATACACACAGAGTGACAGACGTATAGAACAGACAGTCAGAGAAAGAAAGACACATAGACAGACAGACAGACAGACAGACAGACATCCATTGAGGACCAGCATTCAGACAAACCTGAGACAGAATGAACTGAGAGTCAGACAAATGACTAAACTGACTAGAGAGAGAGAGACGTGAATACGGCAGACATTTTCTCCAGGTGTTTTAATGAAGTAGTCTTATCCGCGTATCAGTTCATCTTTCCCGCGAGTTTACATTAACTGGCTAAACCTGCTCTCAGGTGGCGCGCGGAGAACCGAGCGTCCGCTCTCGCTGACCTGACTCGCACACTTTCACTCGGTCAATCAATCGGCTGTTAGCATAATGCTGCTAAATAAACGCACCACATGAACCCTGTATATGTGTGTGTGTGTGTGTGTGTGTGTGTGTGTGTGTGTGTGTGTGTTTTGAATGCAAGATAAGCGTGCTAACAGTGGGTTTGTTTCAAGGATGTGCAGTCACATGAGTGACGTTTGTCCATGAACAACAACTCTCCAGTTGAGCACTTCTGTACACTCCACTATACGTTAATTAACTTAATTGAATAAATTTTTATACATCTTTAATGTGTGAGAGAGAGAGCTGTGTGTGTTATTAAAATAAAGATAGTAATAAAATCGAACTTAAATTATTCACAAGGTTACATTTCTAGATAAAAAAAAAAAAAAATATATATATATATATATATATATATATATATATATATATATTATTACTTAATTGCTAATCTGCCAGTGAGCATGTGTGAGGATTAGCGGTGCTAGCAAGCTAAGACAAGCTACCATGGTGGTGTTTTTGTGAGTATATGTAGGGTTAATGAAAGAGAGAGAGAGAGAGAGAGAGAGAGAGAGAAAGAGAGAGAGAGGGGGTGAGGAGGAATGGAGGAATGTAGGCTGGGGGTGACAGCACAGCTGCCGCTGCCATTTCTACAGTGTGTTTGTGTCATTTAGCGCTAACGTTATAGCTCAGACACCAGACCTGACTGACACCCAAAACACCCCCCCTCACATTCTTTATCACACTTAAGTCACAACAGTCACTTGAATGTGTGTGTTACATTTTTCGTACCTTAGCACTCATCCATTTAATTATCAATCCATCCATCCATCCATCCATCCATCAATCTGGCCTTCAGTTTATTTATCCATCCACTCATTCATCCATACATCCATGCTTCAATCCATCCATCAATTCATCCATCTATCTGTTTATCCATTCCTCCATCCATTCATTTGTTTATTTATCCATCTGGGCTCCACTTCCTGTTTTGAAATCATGCTCAACTCTATTTTCTTTTTTTTTTTTTTCTTTCAATTTAATCTGTGTTTCCTGCGTTTATTTTCTTTCATATAAATCACGTGACTACTAAACTGAAGGCTGATGGTGAGAAAGAGAAAGAGAAAGAGTAAAACTAAACGAGAGTAAACAAAAGTAAACAAAAATGAAATAGAACAGGAGTAAATAAACCCAATCTATCATTACTATTACTAATAAGAAAGTAATTCAAAAATAATAAGTATAATTGCTACTATAATATTTTAAAAGGTATTAATAAAGTATGTATTGATCTATTTATTTATTTAAACGTGTTAATTTGAAAGTTTAACAAAAACATAAATCATTGGATTGATCTATTTTAGCATATTCAGTAGCTCGATCCCCAGTTAATAATAATAATATAATATTATTATTATTACTGAAAACGTCATAATAAATTCCCAGGGCACATGAATTAGTGCTTTCACTTTGACATCTCCAGCACGCACACACACACACACACACACACACACACACACACACACACACACACACACACACACACACACACACACACAGAGGGGATGGTGTACAGATAGGGCCACGTTGCTGAATTGACTATAAATAAACACACAGATTATTTACAGCTCTACTCCAGACTATTGCACAAGCGCCGAGCCCTGGAGCCCCCGGGGTTTTTACTGCGGCCCCTCTGCTGTATACGGTTTCACATGCTCATGCAGCTCGGGTTGGGGCTGGGGCTCGGGGCTCAGAGTGGAAATTTCCACTCCACACTCAGCCAGCTTCCTTTGTTCCGCCGCACGCTGGAAGTCGACTCGACTGCGGCTGCAGCCAAAAGCAGGAGGAAAGCAGGGTGTGAGTGAGAGAAATCAGACTCTTAAGTATGAAAGCGCTCATTAGGGCTGATGAGATTATTCTGATATCACGATAAATCAGGTACAGCACACTCCTGGGACATTACAATATTGTTTTATTTATGTATTTTTGAAAAAGGAAATCTTGTTTTAAAAGAAATCTGGAAGCAATGGATTTAATGCTGAGAAGTGGGAAAGGTTTTTTGTTTTTACAGATGCAACGCATCGCAGATGTTTGTCTTTTTTCAGTTTTAAACAATAGTTTTATGTTAAAAAAAGCTGTCAAAATAGAAATACATTTATTTTTGCAGGCTTAAAGATAAATCTACATTGAAACCATTATGCATGCACACTATTTATCTATCTATTTATTTATTATTTAGTTATTTATTATACAAGCACATTTATTTATGTATGTCTTATTTTATTTTTTAGTTATATTATGTTTATTTATTCTATTTATATACTTTCTCCCATGTATTCATTTCTATTTTGTGTTTTTTTCATTAAAAAAAAAATCATAATTTTATAATTTAATTCATTTTTTTTCTTTTCTAATTTAGAAAAAAATGAGAATTTAGAAAAAAACTTCTTGTTTTATTTATTTATGTATTTATTTATATTTAATTATATTTATTTTTTTTAATAAAAAAGCGTTATATCCTGCTAACACACTATTTATTATTATTATTATTACCGGTACTATTATTATTATTATTACGATTATTATTATAAAAAATTGCCCAATTCCTAGATTAGCTCATCACTTCCTCTTTCCAAGTCTCAGTATTTTTGGTGTTTTTTTTTTTTTTTTTCCTTGGTACTTTTCCAGAGAAAAATAAAGAACTAAACATCCGCCGCGAACTTTCGGTCAGTTTTTCGTCACCAGGAAATAACTCATCGTGAACTTGTGACTGGGCGTCTTCAGAAAAGTCACCGACCTCATGACCTTCAGGTCTAATCGGAATTCCCGAACCTCGCCCGCCGATGGCGTTTTTTAAGATTCGCGGGACTTCAGAATCCTGGGGGTGGCGCCGGATTTGGAGAATGAGTTCAGTGTGTTGTTGGTCTGGTTCAGGTTCAGAGCTTATCGACGTGTTGAGCAAAGCGCAAACAAACAGGCAAAGATTAGGGGAAAGGGGAAATAACCGTCTTTCAGGTCTCGCAACTGGGAATAGTGTTTATTTTGATCTCCAGCTCACTGTGATGAAGCAGTACTGGATGTTTGAACCGTAGAGTCTTAAGACTGCGTTTGCATCACCAGCCTGAGGTCACTCAAATCGGATTTTTCACCCTGATGTGACACAGATCTGATTTGTTACAGTAGGGCTGAGGAGCATCTGAGTCACTTCCGAGGAACTTCTTGCCGCTGCGCATGCGTAGAGCGCTCGCTGACGTCATCAGTCACCACCATCAGCACTGGGATTTCATTACAGAGCCAGTAACAGCTGCTAAAGCGAGGCGTCTGGCGTCTTTCTACCTTCTTCTGGGCCTTAAGAAATACAGCCGACTGACTGCTCGCCGTCCTCCAGAGCAAAACCCCAAGCAGATTTCTTTGGGCTAAAATCGCATCCATCGATTGGTCGTCAAATAAGAGTTCTGTTATGAGAAACACCTCTGTGTTTGTTTTCCTTAGTCGAAGGTCAGGATAGACGAGTTACGCCCTTCAGTGGAATGCAGCGAGATGTTAAGCAAGGGGTCACGACCTCATGAGGAGTCACTTGATTTACAAACGCTGTGGTGAGAGAAAACGAACCAGGCATACAAAAATACTCGCGCAGACGTTGAAAAAATTTACTCTTTGACCTTCTTTCTTTAGAATTCTTTCACTCAAAGAGTGGTTTTATTCATTTCCGAGTCCTTTATTGAGTATACCCGGGTGGCGTGACCAAAACATTACCAAATATCCTTACAACCACGTTGAAATAATCATTAGTTGCTAAGCAAGGTGACGCAGGTTTAGCATCATGTAGCGTCTTAACGATTTATTTACGGAAATCCACAAAACGTGGAGGTTGAAACAAAAGAGTCTGCGGATAGAGCTGCATCCATCGCTTTAGGTAAAACAGTGTTGCGCATGTGTGTGTGTGCCGTGTTTACAGATGAAATATTCCTGATGTTGTGGACGTTAGCATGGCGGTATCTGCTCCACACGGGCGCTACGCGGTTGGTCCATGGTGTTTATTCTCATTATCATAGCTGTTATGGGAAAACAAGACCGAAAAAAAAAAGAAATTGTGTCAGAGAACAGAACTGATCCAGTTTAATTGTTGTTGCTCAATAGAGCAGCAGGAAAGTGTTAAAGGTCAGAGCGAGATAGAGCGAGAGAGAGAGAGAGAGAGAGAGAGAGAGAGCGCATGGAGATGTTCAGCTGTCTTAACTCTTTTCTTTTTGCTCCATCTCGCCATTTCTGTCTTTGATTCCTTAATACATATTTCAGGCTGTAATTTCAGCTCATTTCCATCCATTATTGTTTGCTTTCTGATCATATCATATCACACATGATAGGTGTGTTTAGGAAGGAAACACACACCGTGGCCGCCCAAGCAGCGTGAAAGAGTGAGTTTTAAATCAGGAGCAGCGTATTGAAAAGAACACTTCTGTCCCGCAATCAGTCCTGAGTAAAACGGTGCGTGAAGGTGAAAACAAAAAGCGTCGTGGGCATGTGTTTAGGATCAGTTCGGCATCATGTTACTCGAAGTAGATGTTTAATGGATGTTTGGGAAATCCGTTAAAACTCATGAGGTCCCTTGAAGGGAAGTAAGTGCAATGAAGTTAAGAGCCAGTACAAGATCATTCATTCAAGCAGTTAAACATTTGCCAGTGTGCTGTTCCAGGAAATTAATAAATGTTGTTATGCCGGAATCTTTACAAATGGTAATTATTTTTCTATAACGTCACGTCCTGGAGTGTTTGATATCTTATTTATACAATGTGATAATTGGACTATTATTGGAATACTAATTCAATAACATTAATGAAGTTCTGTGCTGTTTAAGAAAATGAATCTGACCAAATGGGATTCAGAAATGCATCAACACTGTGGTGTAAACAGAGCATATGTTCACGTATGTAACATGACATTCTTCAGTTGCACAACGTTTTTCATGGCTGGAAAAAAACTTCAAGGTACTTTCGCGGGTTTCTTTATGCGCACTTATTTATGTTCCAAGTCACGTTTCGACTCCTTTGTCCCTCTGGAGTGGCGACTAAAGGGGTTTTCCCTTCATGTTACGGGAAAACACTGGTATTGTTTATGGACAGCAGCTCGAGACACGTGGGACATGCCGCGGAGATAACGTTCGTACGTTGGAATGCGGTACTGCCGAAGCCCTTGTCTGTTATGCAATACAGCAAAGGAAGCAGAGAGAAGAAGTAGGAGGAGGAGGAGGAGGAGGAGGATGGAAATGGAGCTATCCACACGTGGACCTTGAGGGCTCTTTTGAGCCCTTGCGGTTTTTGTTGTCAGTGCGCAAGCGAACTGCTTTCTTTTTTACGAGCTAATTCAGGAGCACCCAGGGACGTGTGGCGTACTCGCAAGCGCTGAAGACGAAAAAAAAGAAAAAAAAAAACCTCTGCTCCTTGATTACCCGCAAAGTAACTTTGAGTTCCCACCCTGAGTAAGTCATTAAACCAAGAAATTCAAGTCTCTCTAGAGCGGAGATAGAGGGTCTTTGAAAGGACCGCCCCCACATCATCGACTTGACAAGAGTGAGAGAATGTGACTCATTGCACTTACTCAAAGCCAGCTCCCGCTGGGAAAGTTATCAGTCCTGGTTGGTGAAAAAGTTGGCACTGAAGACAGCAAGTCTAAAAGAGTGAAAGATCCATAGCTGAGGATCAGACAGTGAATAGACTGAGAAATAGACTCTAGGAATACCGTTTTTTGGGGGGGTATTTCCTGCTTCTTTAGATTTGAAAGCGAACAACTTGACATCTGGTTTAAAAGCGGCTTTGTAGTCAGGGTTGTAAGCCACAGCAGGATGGAGGCTGGCTGGTGCTCTCTGCCGTGCTAAACCCTGATGGTGACTGGCAGAATTAAGAACATCAGGCCAAGGTCTAGAAAGGGATCTGCCATTTCAGAGTTCAGATTGCTGGAACGAGTTGCTCAGGCCATGGGGGAAGTTTCCTTGCGCGTCTTGCTCACGCCTCGTGGTCAGCCGGTTAAACCTGGACCTTTGTACTTTATTTATGAAACCTATTTTTAGCCTCACTGGCATTTAATTGGCTTTAAAAGACAACAGATTCATGGGGAATGGAAATAAACTAGATTAACAGGGTCTGAAATATGATGCCGGTGGCTAATGGCATTTTGCCAGCAAGATCATAAAAAAGATAAGCGTAATTACTGTAATCTCAGCGATGCCACTTCTTTATCCTAATCATGGTATTATGTCTGAATTACAGTAGCAGTGCAAAACAAAATGTTTCGCTAAGCAGTTGTAGGCGACTTGTCAGTCCTAGATCCAGATATGTTTGACTAAACAATCAAGAAAACAGAAAGCTCAAAAACAGAGTACTGGAGAGTGCTAGAGTTCTATCTGGAACTTTTACAGCAACTCCAGAACTTAAAAAAATACATTTCGAGGGCCACAGCAAGAGAAACTATTTAGATTCAGCTTTAGGATAGCGCACAGCAAGCCATGTGGATCGATTGTTTGAAAACATGATTTTGCTTAATTGACCCTCCTTAACTAATGGATGGGTAATAAAACGTTGCTTTTGGATTTTGTTGACACTTTTGGGGCATGGGGTAGTTCCTGTTGAAAAGAATCGATTCTTGAGCAGATGCTAAAAGAATTCCTGAATCTACAGCCGAGAAACTTTTGCTTACCGTAATGCAAGTGTCAGAAGTTTCAGCCGTTTCTGTCAACGTTCCTAGCGCCTTGGTAGGAATCTATAAAGGCAGCTTTCCTTCACCTGTGTAATCTCACGGAATAGAGATGGAACCAGTTCAACGAGAACGCCATAAGAACCTTAAATGATGTACCAGGGTGTTCTCATTCTAGGTTTGTTTCCACCAAATGAACCTTGGTTTCCTCAAAAAACATGCCAGTAAGTGGCACAAAAGCTTTCTGAATGGCTGTGTCTATCATCTTTGTAATGGACCGTCTCTTTATCTGGGCATATTCCGGGTGTATCTCATGTCCAGTGTTTCCAGGGTTGGACATCCACCATCCACCATCTTTCATTTATTGGTCAAATGACGGGTCAGGCCACTCCTTATCTAGGTGTAGTGAATTTACTTGGATTGTCAGGCCCACCCAGGTGTCTTACTTAACCTGGCGATACACCAACTAACTCTTTGGCAGATTGTACCTGAAACATCAACACAGAGACCCAGTGAACAAGAATACAGGTTATGATCTGGAGGGCGCATCCTCCCTTTTGCCTTTATCTTCAGGTAGCCTTGAACTTGTTCAACTCTACTTGGCTATCTTTATTTCTACCTTGTTAAAGTAAACATTTTCCAGTTCCTTGTCTTTTTATAGCGCTGTGGTTTGGCAAGACCGCTCGATGTTCTTGTGGCATTCGTGTGGGTAATAGTTGCACAAATTTTGCTTGCACAGCTTGTCCTCAGCGCTTCATGATGCATCTGCAATTCAGCCTTTTACTAGCAGTGATATCACATAAAATATAAAGCAAGTTATCGTTACGGATCAGATTGTGAATCCAGCGACAAGCTGACATTGTGTCTGGCTCACGTCCAGGATTAACTGGCAAATCCATGCAACGGAGGAAACCGGAGTACCCGGAGGAAACCCACCACGCATGGGGAGAACATGCAAACTCCATGCACACAGAGACGGGAATCGAGCCTGGCCAGGGATCGAACACGGACCCTGGCGATGCAAGGCGACAGTGCTAACCCACTACACCACCGTGCCGCCCATGTAGAACCAAAGGGTTAGAAGTTTGGATCTCTGAAATGTGAAATTTATAGAAATATCAAATAAGTCAAAGGTCATATGTATTTGTTGGTTGCTGTATGCAGTAGAACACTTCTGCGCTGGGAGGTAATCGCCGGCCGGTTCCACTGGTTACCACCGTGAGTATATTTCAGCCCTGTGGGAAACACTGTGCACTGTTTACCACCAGCACGCTGGAGAGCTTATAGGTGAACTATTACAACTATTTTATGACCGTTCTTGTGTGTAAACTCCACACAAGCCTTTATTATTCCCAAAACAGTGCATTATTGCTTTTTAAAAGTGTTTAGCCTGGGCTGTCTCCATTGATTTTTACACTGTGTCACTAGCCAGAAGGATCGTTGAGGTTTCATGAGGTTTAAACAGCTCCAGTCTGGAGGAGGAAGTGCCTCGTTAGAGTTAGACGAATACATTTGAATTCACCCCATTTCCGTCCACGCGTCTAGACATGTTGAGGTTTAAGGTGTAAGACAAGACTTTATATAACAGAAGACCTTCCTGTTGAAAACCACTTCATACACACACACACACACACACACACAAATAAAACAGACTTGTACGTTTTGATAATATATTCAGAAATAGCTGAGCAGAAATGAAACAGGAGGATCTTCACGGACAATCGGTTAGCGCCAGGTTTCCTACACACACTGCAGTGTGTGTGCCGTGTATTGACTCCTACAGACACGATGTTCTCAAACTCTCTCCTCAGAATCACTCAGTTAACTAAAGTTTGGCTCTGGGCTTCCTCTCATACACACACACACTCTCAGTCACAGGCAGCTCGTCTCGTCGGTACTTCAGTGGTAATTGTTGTTATGGAGACAGACGATCAGAGCGGACAGGAAGCAGGCAGCATGCTGTCGAGAGCTTAGAGGTGGGAATCAAGCTGTAACACGTCTCCAGTCTGATTCATGGATGGGAATCGGAAAGGGCACTCGCTCTCATGGTCCCTCGGCTGACATTTAGCCTCACTAATCAGATCTCTCAGATCTTTCCAGTTTCCGTCCCTGACTTCTTATTGCATCAATAACGCTTTAAGGTTTTAATTAAAGCAAAAAAAATTCTCCCTTTTTCTTTCCTCCACCAGGACATCCATGACCTCAGATTTCCAGCACGATAGTTTCAGGATGCCGAATATAGGATTTCAAAACCTCCCCCTCAACATCTACATCGTGGTGTTCGGGACCGCCATCTTCGTGTTCATCCTCAGCCTGCTGTTCTGCTGCTATCTGATACGGTAAGCTCACACAAGGCTTCCTGCAACCTTCGGCGGCGAGTTATCACGCAGCGAGAGGCCGTGCTCCTGCCGCGGTGCCCGCCGATTTAGCTTCATTAGGGCTAGTTAGGCGTCCCCGGTGTTGATGAGGGTGTTGGTTCGTCTGCAGTTTCAATGCATCTGAGATGAATCCTAATGAATACAAACAGCTGGCCAAGCTCTCCGGAACGCCAGATCGATGTTGATCGCGTTAAGATGAGGGGATCTGGCATAACCGGAGAAGGGCACGCCGGCTGTAAATTCAGCTTGTTAGATGCTGTGAATAAAACCTGCTGTAACCTTATAAACCCAGGGAACAGTAAGGACTCATAAACTCAAACAGTTTTCCATGTAAAGGGTGGAGGGTTTTTCCAGTATAAAACAAAAAATGTTTTGTTCCTATCAGGCAGGATAGGATGCTGTGCTGTAGGAATTGTTAAGAGTGACGCCACCTACAGGATTATAAAGGAATGGCAACATTTTACCACCTCAAATCCAAACATACAGTACAGTACAGGACATAAATACAAAATCTACTGTATGAAAAAACCTTTAGAGACAGTGTACTGATACACAACATGCCATGTGAAAGAATCGCGATGCACAACTGAATCAATTCTTTTCTTTCCATCTCTAAAAACTGACCAAGTCTTCAGAATTGAGTCCAAATAGCAAACAGAAGTGTTATAACTAGAGCTGTGCAATTAAATCAGTTCTGCATTTTAAATCAACCAAATGCTTTACTGATGATTTGATTCATTGGTGCAGCGATTCAATTAATTGATTCAATGATTCAGTTCATTGACTCGATGGGTGGGTTTTTCAATTCAGGACTGATTCATGCTAGAAATTGTTTTGGCAAGGTTACAAAAGTTAAACAATATATTGGGTCTTCTTATTCTTCTTATTTTGCGGTCATGGTGCAATACCACCACCTGCTGGACTGGAGTGTGGAATAGACGATTAGCAGAACAAAAAGATAAGCGCATTGCAAGAGGCACGACATTTAAACAATTTACACGGCATTTTAGTGTTTATTTATTACTTTTAGTAGTTTTTAATAAGATATATAGCTGCTTGAGACAAATGGGACTGTAAATCGGACATTGGTGGTATTGAATTGATATAGAAATTGCAATGTCTTTTAAATGTTGTTGGTCTTTTGGCCGCCTCCGTCGAGGCGTCGCCACAGCAGATCATCTGATCCGCACATAACTTGGCACAGGTTATTTTACACAGGATGCCCTTTCTGACACAACCCTCCAAATTAAACCGGGCTTGAGACTGGCACTGCATCCAGTGGCAGGGGGTTGGGTATTGGGTGGGAATTAAATCTATCTATCTATCTATCTATCTATCTATCTATCCATCCATCCATCCATCCATCCACCCATCCATCCACTCCATACATTTAGCTAAATATGTTTTTAAACTGGTAGAACCGTGGCTTGGATCTTTAAAGGGTTCTTCCAGCCGTGTGATAGTGGAAAAAAGCTCAGTGTGGTTTAAGTAGCCACTCCATGAAGCAGACATCCCTGAGACGTCTCCACATATGAGGAAGAAGCAGGAGGAGGTGTGTGGTGCAGCGAGAAGCTGGAAGCTTAGACAGGAGAGAAAGCGCTGACAGATGGTGTTGCCTGGAAGGATTTTCCTTTCATCTGCGAGCTGAGGAGAGAGAGCTCTTTTATCACGAGGCTCTTTTATCACGCTCGCTTTGAAGACAGCGAGGAATTTAAACAGTGTCGTCATCCCTAATCATCCCTAATGATTTCTGCGCTAGAAATACGGAGAAAAGTTTTTTTTTTTTTGTTATTCAATTATTTTTAGAGAGAGTGGGAAAAGTGAAGATGATTTGGTTTGTTCATTATGCAATGAGAAAATAAACTGAAAATCTGAAGTTTTCTTAATAAAGTTTGAGAAGAATAAACAGTGCTGGTAACTCTTGGTGTAATAATCTGAAGGAAAAAAAGAAAAGCAAAAAGGAAGAAAACTCCCATTGACATGACCGGTCGTAGTTTTCTCTCAAAACGCTCTTCAAAGCCTCAAGTGTTCTTGTCAGAGAACTGAACAGCTTCTCGGCTGCGCAGTCACGGCCCGCATCGGCGTTAGCCTTGAGGATGCTACAGCGCGCCTTCATCTGTTTCCTCTCCTTCAAACTCGGCAGACTGGTTTTTTCCTGACAAGCACCGATGAGACTGAATAATAGGAATAGTAATTAAAAAGACCCTCGACTGTTTTATTGAGCGTTGAAACTGAGATCAAGTTCAAGAAGTTCAGAATGAGGACATTTCGGAAAAAATCACATTCACCCACGTACAGTACGACTCATGCTGAAGTTGTGTGTAAACGTTTTTGTACCTCATGCGTCTCATCCCACACAAGCACAGCTGATAATGTAGGAAGGCATGCACGGGGGTCTCTCCTGATGTTTTCTCAGAAATATCAGTAATATTAGGCATAGTGTTAAGGTTGAAGTCTTCCCTTTGTGTTTATTGCTGACTTAGAACGAACTTGAATTACGTGCCACCTGCTGTATCGGAGATACAGAACAGCATTAATAATGTGAAAAGTGGCCAGCAGGGGAGAAATGAGGGCGGAGCCATCGTACCTGGGCGTGGCTTAGTGTGAACGCAGCCTTAAATATCCTTACTAAAAGAAATAAATGGCGCTTTGGGCGAGGTTTAGAGAACCGTTTGTTCCTGATTAATTGAGCACACGCAATCCCAGACTTTTTTCAAGGTTGAACGATTTTAAAAAAAACAATGGTAGTAGAGTTTATAACCATTTTTTAAGGAATTGATTTGGATCAAACCATATAAAATGTCTCCACATCACCCTTGGAATCCATTGACATTTTTCATAGGATCACTTCTTAAATAAAATAAATGTCACGAATGAAGAAAAAAAAAAAAGGTCCCAGCATGCAACAGGGCTTAAAAGAGCAAAAAAGCACTGATGGGGAGAACGCTCCGGGGTTCCATTCAAATCGACTAAACATTGTTTATGTGAAAGCACTCTGCACTAAAAAGCTTCTAAAGAAGGATTTTCCTTTGGCAGTCATCCAAATGCGTAAGAACAGTCCCAAATTTCCTGCCTCAGCCCACCTCGAGAGCGCTGATAAACCTGCACATGGTGGGACGAGGTGCGCATGCTGCGAGCCACCACTTCAGCAAGCGCCTAAAATAGCTGCCTCGTGGC
This sequence comes from Clarias magur, assembly GCA_013621035.1. Taxonomy (NCBI): domain Eukaryota; kingdom Metazoa; phylum Chordata; class Actinopteri; order Siluriformes; family Clariidae; genus Clarias; species Clarias magur. Next base: position 351,741 of record QNUK01000312.1, on the reverse strand, counting down.
TCGCACAATGCAGGGAAGAAGCATTCTTCTCCGAGCTTCTTCTTCACAGAATGATCGGGATCGAAAAAACAAAGTCACGTCATGTCCACCTGAAAGCCTTTCGCTGACCGTCACGTCTCCTGAGCACGTGTCGCACGAGGGAGTCGTGAGCTCGCATGAATGTGCGAAATGTCCTGCTATTCATCCAAATAGCGCACAGATGCAAGGATAAATGTTGCAGCTCCTTATTAGAGATGAACATGAAAGTTCTGCAGGCCTTGGAAAAACACACAACAGCTTTGTGTTTATCTACCTCTGATATCCTAAAGGGGAGGAAATGAAAGTGCTCACATGGCACGCCAGGAGCTCAGAGAGAGTGTTGTTCCAGGGCATTTTCAGAGCAATTAACAGAAACATGAAGGGTTATTTGGGTGGGGAGGTTCTAGATTTCCAAAGAAACACTTTCTGGTAGAGTTTTATATCACATCTTTAATGGTTTCCCATAGAGAAAACACCAAAAAGCCAGTGTTCCTGGTCCAAATACTCGACTCGGCAGACCCAGGTCCGATTCAGGGCTTGTTAGTGGACGAGGCTCTGATTTGGTTTTGGGTGCGGACTCGGACCACTCTAGACGGAGTCCACCATTTTCAAGGGCTTTTATGCTCCATACAAGATTGTGTCCATGTGGTTTGTTTTTGGACCTCGTGTCTGCCCTGATACAGCCTGTACCCGATGCTCATGACTCCACTGTCTGAAATTCAACACTACTCAGCGAACATTCAGCTCAAAGTTTCCAACCAAGCGCACACCCACTTTACCCAACAATCGATCACTATGTAGGTAAACAGTGATGCTTGTGTAAGGGGGAGGGGTGTGTACATGAGTGGAAAATTACCCGAGACTGAAACTGTAATAAAATAAACAAGCAGATTTAGTTTGTTTGCATTACAGCACTGGGGACTCAGTGGTCAAATCAATGGCGGCCTCAATTGACGTCATCAATTCATTAATTAAGACTACTCTCTAGCATGGTTTATCAAGATGGAGTGTTTCTGCAAATCAGTCCAAAGTTCTTATGACTAAGGAAACATTTCCGTCCTGATGGGTGGTTGAGTCAACTAAACTTCTTTATTGTTATGTAGAAATGTCTCAATACTCATCCAAGTAGCTTCTTCAGTTTGACAGGAGTTGGTAAGTTCCACATATTTGTATCGTCCAGGGTCAAGGATCCTGTCCCCTGTCTGAAAAGGCTCGTAGATGAACATTTGAGAAGGGGAAAGTGGGAGGAAGATGAGGTACAGAAAGTAAGTGCGGTACAGAATTGATAAAAAGTATAAGTAACAGAGAGAGATTAGTGAGAGTTCTTAAGACGATCAGAGAGGGTAGACGGAGTCCTTATGTGTGGATTTCCTGGGGATGGGTGTAGTCTTGTTCAGGATGACCCCGTATCCCTAAGGCTCAAGGATCCTCCAAGGTGAAGGATCCAACACTGCCTGAAAAGGTTTGGTGGTGATTAGTGGGGAAGGCGAAAGTAGGGGGAGGGACAGAGTTGATAAGAAGAACCAGTAATAAATAGAGATAATAGAGAGTCTTTAAGATGTAATGACCAGAGAGAGTAGGGGGAATCCTTAGATGTGGCTTTCCTGTGATGTCTTGTGTTGTCTTGCCCAGGATTACCCTGACCCCATCTAGAGGGCACCAGGGCTCATTGCTTTCGATAGAAATGATGTAACAACCTTCACTCTTGACAAGGGACCTGAATCTTAGAAATTAGGCAACTGAGAAGACAAGACCAGAAGGGGCAATGGGAAATTGGAAAGGTTACGTATACTGTGAAAAGTATTTCAGAAAATGTAGGAAGCCAACAAGGAAGAAAGTATTTGATTGATTTCTTAAGGGTGACAGGACTAGAAAAGATGATTTAAGCTGAAAGAAAGATGAGGGAGATCAAGACCAGAAGGTCATAGTCGATGGGAACTGCCAATAAACACCAAAAAGACAAGGATCCTTCACACTCCAACCAATTAAACACTCACTCACTCACTCTCTTATCCTGTACAGGGTTACAAAAGGACAGGGTCATGCCTATCCTAGGGGATGTAGGGTACTAGGTGGGATACACCCTTGACAGGGTACCAGTTCGTCTCAGGTCCCATACTAGAAGTAATTTGAAAATGGCAGCTCAGCTACCCTGCATGCCCTGCATGGACTGTGGGAGGAAATCCGCCAAGCATGGGGAGAATACGGAAACTCCAAGCACAGACCCAAGACGGGAATTGAACCCTCGACCCCTATTTTAGATCAGATCAACATCATCAGAACAGAGGGAAGAACTTTTTGAGGAACTGTATTCATTGCTCAAGCAAATTCCAGAGACGTACAGTTCTGTAGCTTTGTGACCCATTTTTAATGAATTGCAGTTTTTGCTCTTTCGCTTAATTTTTTTAAAAATTATTCACCCCCACCCTCCTCTTTTTTAACCTCACCACTCACTGATTAATTCCAAAGTCTGTTGTTTGTGTTTTGCAGGTTAAGACACCAGGCGCACAAGGAGCTGTATGCGTATAAACAGGTATTTAACGACTACATCCATTTCAAACAGCTGTCTCTGCTTAGCCCTGGATATATACACACATTCAGGCTGTTGAAATGCTTCTTTTAGCCTGTTACCTAAAGTTAACGCCCCCTACTACGACTTAATTGCATTTGCAAAGTCGAATATTCCTCTAAGACATTGATATGTGGCATATTAGCTGTGTTTGGATAATCGACATGTTTAATGATCGCGTGAGCATAGCAGAAGCTAATTATAGTTGCAAATGATTAATCATCATGCAATGCCTTTTCTTCCTTCTTTTTATCTTCCACTCTTCAGAAGAACATGAACCACTTTTTATATGTACAGTTATTAAATTCTTTCCTAAGAAGTAAGAGGTAGAAGCAGAGAGCTAAGAATTGAAAAGTTGGCGAGGACGGCTTTATAATTGAATTTTTTCTTTTAGAATAATTTACGTTCTGAATTTCCAATGCATTTATGTTTTCTTAAGATTTTCTTCGCTTGTGTTGTTTTTTTCTCTCTCCTTTTTTCAGCCAGTTGAGCTGCATTTCAGTGTATGACAGGCGCTTTAAAAAGAAATTATTATTATTATCATTATTAAGGATGCAAGGCTTTGAGGATAAGGTTCCCTGTTACGTAATTCCGAGCACTTTGCAGATGACATTTAAAATTGCGAAAGCGGAATGAAGATGAGTAATACTGTATGTAAAGCTCAGGCATGGCGCGTGTTCAAATCTAATTATGCACGAGGTGATGGCGTTAAACTGACAGCCTGCTTCCTACTCGCTCAGGCACTGATTTACTGAATGATTTTGCACTTGATGAAAAACGTGATAGCTTGAAAACACACATACTGTACAAATGTTCACATTACCAGCCTGAAGTGACACACATTTAAAATTGACCTTAACGTGACACATGTCTGCTTTTTTGGGCTGTCAGAGTACAAAAATCTGATGTTCTATTTAGATTGGACCTGAGCCACCTTCATATTTAGTCTGTTCATCTAGGAACCTGTGTAGTCCAACTGGGGACCCTTGAGACCACTGGTGACCATTGTATTTATTAAAATTTTTACAACTCTGGTAGGACCTCCAGTCGGCATTCACACTCTACAGTCAATTTGGGAACGCCAATTAGCCTGATCTGGATATCATTGGATGGTGCGAGGAAACCAGAGTACCCAGTGGAAACCCACAATGCATGGGGAGAACATGCAAACTCCACGCACATAGACCGCGAGGCAGGAATCGAACTCGAACGGTGCAAGGCGACAGTGCTAACCACAACCCCTCCGTGCCGCCGTATTTGAATCAGAACGAGCAGATCGGAACTTATGCATGCATAGGGCGCTCGGTGATGTCATGAGTCAACACCGCCAGTGTGGAGTTTCCATGTCAGTGTTAGCAACAGCTCCTAATACAGCCAAAGCGACCTCAACTAATACAGCGAACTAACTGCTCATCGTCCTCTAGACTGTTTTACGTTCTAGCCCATGTGCTGTTTCAGAATACAGACTCGTCCACATTAGAGTCAGATAAAAGTCCTTGTAATCACGGATCTGAACCATCATGACATGAAAATCCAATCCATGACAATGCAAATTTAAGCTAGCTATGCTAGCAACATTGCAATGAGGTATTTAGTAGGCAAATAGCATATCAGGATTTACACCTTAGCTAACTGTTTAGGTCTTGGTAAACAGATTTAAAAAAAATTATTATTATTATTTTTTATTTTATGTATTTACAGGTTATTCAGAAGGAAAAAGTTAAAGAGCTAAATCTACATGAGGTAAGCACCTTTACATTCACATCTCGGTGTTTGTGGATATCGTTATCTTTAAATGTCAGACTTCCAGAATGTTGACTTTTTCTAGTCCTGTGTCGGGTGACGGTTAACCGGGTTACCATGGTAACCGTAAAGACTAGCACCATTGAAAAAAAAGATTTATTTTATGCAAATTATGGCAAGCCCGTGCTACTTACAATACAATTAAGTACAATTAGAAAACGTTTAAACCTGCTGTATGATTTGATTCCATGCACTATTAGCGAATGTGCTAATAATGCAATAGACTTGCATTCTACCTACGGGTACAAATAAAATATAAAATGATTTTTTTTTTTTTTTGGATAAAGAAAAAAAAAATCTCCACAAATTACATATAATTCCTTTTTTAAAACTTTATATACGATTTCTCTCTAAAAAGTGTGTGTTAGTGTTCCAGCTGAAACACACCTCAGATCCTGCACTCGGGCTGCTTGGTTTTCTTTCTGTTTCGCTCCTTTTCCAATCACGCTGTTTTAGTGTCTGTAGGTTTAAACGATCTGCCCCAGAGCATTGATTAGTTGAAGTGGATTTTGCTAACTAACCAGGCTGCAGTGATGCAGGATGCATGTTTGGGACCTTATTAAGCTTTTCCACCACGTTTTCAATCATTTTTGATGCACAAATTGAGGGAGAGGTATGTGAAAATGTGCTAACTAGCCCTTCTTTGGAGCTAAAACGTTTAGCAGCAAGCCGCTAACTGGTACCCGCTAACAAGCTAACCTAGGCAATTCTGAAAGATAAAGGTTAATTAGGGTTAATTCAGCCTGTAGCAGTTAACCACGACATGTTAGAGTAGCCTAGCCTTATGTCCTATAGCTGTACTGAGCTCTTAATCGCACCTATAGAACAGCTTAGCTTGGTGTTAAACCAGGGGGAAGACATCATTGCTATATGATGTCACAATAGAGGGGAATCTGATTTCCTCGTTTAAGGAAAAAAGGACAAAGAGCAGGGAATGGTTTCTTCTTCACACACACACTGGAGATCCATCTGAAAGTCTACAACGAACGGATTACAAGTTTGTAATTGGGTAAAAGGTAACAAGTGTAATACTGTAGGTCCCCTTTAAAGATTATCGCACAAGCAAGTAGTGTATTATCCTGCTACCCGGCCAGAATGATATCCCGGCTCTCTCTTCTTTTATAAGCCCTCTCTCCATATACAGCCCCCAAAACGGCAACACAGCTGCAACTGTAATCGAGTCGTGTTGATGGAGGTGTTGATGGAAGTGTTGATGCCAGAAGATCATGAGACCAGCTTGCTGAGATACAGGGCGTGCCAAAAATCTCGACGCAAACTGCGTTAGATACAAAATGTCTTCAACATTTTTTATACATAGATATGAAATATATCATTAATTTTTTTAAATATACATCTTTTATTTCCCTTTTTTTCCCCTTTAACAATGTCGTCAATATAAGTAGAAATCGTTTTCCCGCCGCAAGCGTCGATTTATGGAGACTTTTGAGACAGCCTGTACAGCTTGCTTACAGCAACAGGCTATAAATACTCTCATGTTCTAGTGCTCGCTCACTTCCAAATGTGTGATCCCACGTTTAAAAAAAGGAGACGGGATTCTGCCAGCTCATATTCAGGATTTTTAGGTCAGTACAGTTCGTAACAAACCGCGGTTGATTTGACATTTGCCTGCGGTCAGTTTTGGCTCTCGGTCAGTGTCGTGATTTGGCTTTCAGTTCTAATCTTACACAAACAAGGATTGATGTGTATGCTAATCACTGATTTAAAAAAAATAATAAAAATTGGGATTGGCACCCAGTCCAGGGCATACCTCGCCTCGTGCCCCAAGTCTCCTGGGATAGGCTCCAGGCCCTCCGCGACCCCGAATGCAGGATAAAGAGGTATAGACGATGAATGGGTGAGCGAGTGATGAACAAGTAGGGATGCTTATCAGTTTGGGTCTCTTTGAGCATTGGCTGTTTAGGGGTTAATGGTCAGAAGGTCAGCGGTTCAAGCCCCAGCTTCCACCAAGCTCTTAACCCTGTTTGCTCCAGAGAGCGGCGTATAATGACGAACCCTGCACTGGGATATGTGAAGGAGAGGAATTTCACAAGTCGTCTTCTTCCATTTCTTCCGTGAGAACAATTTAAACAATTAATTAATTTCATGCATTTCAACTGTATATAGTAAATATCTGTAACCTAGCCAGCTCCAGTGTGAATTTCCCACCTGAGCTTAGGCGGAGTTCCATTTCTCAAAGCTGAGACCTCAATATATCTGTCGTTAAAACCAGAAGTTATGTGAAGACCTGAGACTCTGCTGTGATTCCTGCGAAAACCTCAGTATTTAAGGTGTGCAAATCCTCACATAGTCATTAGCTGATGAGCTTATTGAGCCCTGCAGAGCGTGTTATCTCTTTCTTACCTCAGAGCAATGTTTTTTTTTTTTTTTTATATGAAATGCTGACGTCCTTGAGCTTTATATATATATATATATATATATATATATATATATATTTAAAAAAATTAATAAAGTGTCTGATTGCTCTTTCACCTCTTTCATCTCACACCGCTGCTATTTTGATCTCAGTTGCTTCGTGGGGTTCGTCACTCAGACGTCACTGCTTGCGTGCTTTGGGTTCATGCTAACTGCCGGGTGTAGAGGAGACCCGCTGGCATGAGTACGTCAGCTGTTAACGTCATTTCTGTGAATAGAGCAAATCTAGATAAACATCTGTTTTTCCTTTTTTTTTTTTTTTTTGTCTCTCCCTTTGAATCTAAATTGGGGGTATTTTTCATGATTACTGATTCGAAGTGGTGGAAAACTTCTACTAGAACTTATACTGACTTAAGTAATAATTTAGATTATTAGAGTTAATAAGAGTTAGTAGGTTTATAAGAGTAAATAAGTTATAAGATTTCCTTTTTACATGGTGCTATGTTTCCCACATAATGTGAGCATGACAAATCGTTCTATGTTCTCTAGTGCTAGGGGTCTGTGTTCCTAGTGCCCTATGTTCTCCAGTGCTATGGGGTCCTATGTTCTAATGGCCCCATGTTCTTTAGTACTAGGCTCCTATGTTCCCATGGCCCCATGTTCTCCACTACTGGGGTCTTAAGTTTACAGGGCCCCATGTTCTCCAGTACTTGGGTCCTATGTCCCAAGGGCCCCATGTTCTCCAGTACTTGGGTCCTATGTCCCAAGGGCCCCATGTTCTCCAGTACTATGGTCCTATGTTTCCAGGGCCCGATGATTGCCCCTGCTAGGCTCCTACAGTGTGTTCCCAGGAACATAGGACCATAGTACTGGAGAACATAGGGCCCTCGGAACATAGTCCCATGTTCTCCAATGTTCCCAGGACCCATATTCACCAGTGCCACGCTCCTAGGTCCCAGGGCCCTATGTTCTCCAGGATTAGAGTCCTATGTTTGCAGGGCCCTATGTCCTCCAGTACTAGCGTCCTATATTCACAGGTCCCTATGTTATCCAGTAGTATGGTTCTTCATTCCCAGGTCCCTAGGTTCTCCAGTTCCAGGGTCCTATTTTCTCAGGGCCCCATATTACCAATGCCCTATATTGTCAGGGTCTCTAGGGTTCCCTTGGTCTATATACAGTAGCACATAATGAAAACCTGAAAAAGATGTTCCCTAGCTCTCTGCTTTATAGTTTTTTTGGGCTATTGTGGGAGCACATCAACGCTGGTGCATACATGAAAGTATATAGGTTTTTTTGTTTTGACTGTTCGATGAAATTCCTTCTAGAGACCTCTTAATGATGATTACGATTCATTTTGCTGTGTTTAAATTATTTTTAAACCTCGTTCCAGTAAAATAAACTGGATCATATTCAGGAAATATTTTGTATCGATTAAGGTCACATTTTTCTCGGAATAGGAGGGTTAATGTGTGGAAAGAACTCGGGAACATGGGAACAAAGGCACGCCGCTAGGTTTGTTACCTTGCTAGATTTGTTTGCTAACCAGCAGGCTAACACTTTCTCAAGCAAGTAAAGTCTGTAAAATATTTGATATTAAGTCAGCTAACACAAATCGCGCAGGTTAGAGTGCAGTATCAGATTTTCTGTAGAAAAATCTATCTTCTCGTCGTGATCCTTTAGCAGAATTGAGTCTTAATCCTAAATATTGTTTAAAAGCACTTTAATGAACGCTGTCCAAGCTAGTTCCGGCAGCATTACCTGCTTTGTTCCTCATTTAAATATGCTAAAAAATATGGTTTCAACCATAACCAACAACGAGTTGCTGAAATTTCCTGCATTTGGCGAGTATCATTTCTTGTTGTTTTAAGTTTAAGGGCAGTTAGGGCCTTACTGCCACCTACTGGACTGGAGTGTGGAGCAGAGCTCGGAAATTCTATCTGAATCGAATCGGTAGTCTTCCTTACGAGTTTGCTTAGTCCATTCGTTTAAGAACTGAAGTAGAAGTACTATGATCTTACTTTTACTCGATATGTACCATTACAGTCAGTGCGGTGGCTCAGTGGTTAGAGCCGTCACCTTGCACCTACAGGGTCGGGGGCTCGATTTCCGCCTCGGGTCTGTGTGCATGTTTGCATGTATGTTACTCCCTGTGCATTGTGTGTTTCCTCCGGGTACTCCGGTTTCCTCCTACAGTCCCTGTCCAAAGACATCCAGATTAGGGGCAGGGGTCGCTCAGAGGTGTAAGGTGTTGGACTACTGAGCTGAAGGTCCCCGGTTCACACCCATGTTTCTGCTGTTGGGTAATGAGATACAAATCAGGGCATGATCAGGTTAACTAGGCCTTCCTAAATTGCAGTGTGTCTGACGCTGTCATGTTTAACATGATTGAAAGATGTGTAGGCGTGATTGGTCATGTTTTGGCCAGTCATCTCATCTTGATTGTTCTCTTTTCGGTTTGTTTTCCTGATGTTTGCACCTGTTCTGTGTTTAACTCCTACGTACTCTCTCTGTTCATTTCCAACTGGTGGTTTTTTTTCTTTCTTTTTTTTTTTTTTGCCTGATTGTGAAATCTCCCCATACCTTTTTAAATCATTTTATTCAGATCATGTTCTCTTCTGCACCAGCAGCTTGGGGTCATTTTTAATAAGCTACGTGCCCAGAAACACCAATAACATCTAAGAAATGTCCACACATCTGTACAGTATGTTCACTGCTGACGCTTTGGTAAATCACGTCTAAGCGTCGCACACACACACACTTCACAGACACAGTTGACGGTGCTTGTTTCTTGCGTCCGCAGATCTGCGCCGTGTGCTTGGAGGAATTCAAGCAGAAGGACGAGCTGGGGATCTGTCCGTGCAAACACGCCTTTCACCGGAAGTGAGTATCAGCGCATGCATCAGCATTAAATGTCAAGAGTTCCTGAGAATAGGAGGAGTGTGTAACATTTTGACACGGGCAGATCTCAAAAAGCGCTTATTCGTTTTGACTTTTTTTTTTTTTTTTCCAGACAAAAAAGTAGCAGAAAATGCATCTTTTTTTTTTTTTTTCAAAATCTAATATCGATTCTAGAAAAACAGCGTTCCGACCTCAGCAGAATTAAAGATAAAAATATCGAAGCACAGCGTTCCAGAAATGACTGTTTTGTGACCTCCATGGCGATTCCAAGATAACAGAGCATATCATGGTTTCACTTTCTCTATGGGCTATACTGTATGTCTGAACGTTTTGTATCGTCTACAGTGCAGAACGAGTAGTTTATAGTATAGTACTCATTATACATGACATAGCTGATACTGTACATTGTACAGTACATATGGTGTGTAGCTGTGGTTTAATTGTGTGTGTGTTGCAGGAAGCTTCTAGAAATCAGCAGTCTGTCCTGTTTAATCAGGTCTCTCCTGGCTCAGAGCCAGCTCCTCTCCCTCACACCAAGTGTCCTCGGTGTGTACACACACCCAGCAGAACTCCTCGGTGGGGGTCTGGGAGGAGACTGAGGCCTCACACCAGGCTAGGTCTATTATATAACATGCACATGCCTCTACCTCCCAATTTAAAGACTAAGAAATTTACCTTCTCAGAGCTTTCCCCGTCCCCGAGTTCTTCTTATTTTGCTTCCGAAATCCACACAGTGACCTACAGTATGAGTCGTTTAAACATGAAACCCCATCTAACTTAAGGCACGGACCAGAGAGAAACAGGTGCAGATGGTGTCAGATGATCAGGCCGGTGATTAGTTTACTGATGATGCTGAATGCTGAGTGGTTGGAACGGACGAGAGGGGAAATGAGGTCACTGCCGAGGTCGTTACATAAACTCAGCTAGCTAATGGATGTACACGGTTATTCAGATTAAAACGGAAGCCTAATTAAGTACATATGAGACAATTACGAGATAATTCAAATAAAATGAGATAATTAGCAGAAATGTAAGCTAATAGTACGGAAATGGAGATAATTCTACTGTAGATTCAAAAGTGAATTTTGTGACAAGTCAAAACCTTGAGATAGTGTGGAATCCTGAGATACAACATTAAAATCCTGAGATAATACATGAACATTGTAAGATTTGAAAAATTTTGAGGTAAGATAAACTTGTGTAATAATATCAACATTTTGAAATAATCCATCAGAATTTTCAAACAATAACTTGTAAATTAAGCCGAATTTTTCAATCAGAAGTCCACATTTTTGGATTATGCGTCAGGATTTTTAGATAATACATCAGCATTGTAAGACATCAAAATCTTGAGATAGTACGGCATAATTTAAAGATGACACATAAGAATGTTGCAATAAAACCTCAGTATTATAAACTGTCTGATTATTTGGAAAATACACCAACATATTGTAAGACATTATAATTTTGAGATAATACACAGAACTCAAAAATAATGTTTAAATGAAAAACTTTTTAAATAATACATAAGATTTTTAAAATGATGACATGGATTTGCAAGATGTCAGAGTTTTTGAATGGTACATAGGGGTTTTGAGACAATACATCAGACGTTTCAGGTAATAAGTTAGAATTTTAGATAACACTGAAATCAATTTTAAAAATTGTAAATTATCAGCATTTTTAGATAATACATCAAACCTTTTTTTTTTTTTAAAAAATAGAACCTGGAATTGTAAAATATATAAATATTGACATAATACATAGGAATTTTGAGATAATATCTCAGAATTGTAAAGAGTCAGAATTATTGAATTATACATCAGAATATTGAGATAATACGGTATATCAGAGGTTTTGAGGTAATAAGTTAGAATTTTAGATCATTCTATCTTGGATTTTAAAAATGTATCAATGTTGAGATATTACATCAGTATTTTGATCTAAATTGTAAGACGACAAAATTTTGAGATAAGTTGTGTGTACATAGAAAGCCATTTTGAATCAGATGGTGTTCATAATAGTAATAATAATAATAATAATAATAATAAATAAAGTTGGGGTTAGCGTTTAATTAAAAACATCCATTAATGTGAATTAAGAAAAAAAAAGAAACTTTAAGGAGTAACCATGAAATAGTTTTCTTTGACTACTTATAATCTCTTTTGCAACACAAAAAGTGATGATTTCATTTCCTGTACTATGTGTTAGTGATTTAGACAACACTTTCTGTGTGTAAATGTAAACAAATAAACATTCAAAATAATATGAATACAAAATTCATCGGTGAAATAATTACGTTCGGCAGCTCTAATTCCGACACGCTTAGCTGTGCAGTTGGCACTTGAGTAAAAAAAGAAAAAGAATCCCTGAAATGCCGTCTCTCCTGCCGTCTCTCCCTGCAGCTCCCGATGTCCTAAAAACAGCAGCGGAGCCGGTGAATAATTCATCAGCGCCGCGTGTATCATCATCGCTTATAAACCCTGAAATCTACCCTAATATCAACTCTCGGTGTCACGTTAATCAAAGACACGGAGGGAGATAACAGGACGGATATTCGCTCCTGCTGCACAGTCATCACGCTACTCATCATACTGACATTTTTGCTGCTGGAGTTTTAGCGTTGAGGATTAGCGTCACCTCATTTTTTGTGAATTTATTAGGAGTGTATATTAGGGTCGGGTGACGCTGTCAAAATCATACATCGTGACATGAATCACTATGAACAATCGGATACACGATGATCGGTGAAAATGGGGGGAAAAAACGAACAAAAAAACAAATAAAACTTTCAAACGAATTAGATTAATTTTTTTATAAAAAGCTAATAAAATAATAATAATTTTTAAAAAAAATTGTCGATTCCATCAATTAGACACATAATGTATAGTTGTGTATCCTTTTTAACCTGAATTTACCAAGGGTGCCAATAATTCTGAAAAATTATAGTTTGTGCTTAACCAAGTTAAATAATTAACTACAACAACTTAGAAGGTACTATAACCCGCTCTAGTAGCAGATTATAAATTTTTTTTTACACAATAAAATCAACATGTTAAATATAGAAACATTAAAATATGCTCGTAATTAAAATGTCAATTTTGTCTAAATTGTTTTGTGCGGGAAAAAAAAAAAAAAAAACAATTCTAGCAGAAATACTTTGCATGAAATGAAGCGATGCTCCCATCATGCATGGTGTCCACTGTACAAGCCTGTGGAGACAGTGTTATGATCTGGGGTTGCTTCAGTCGCTCAGCTCGAGACTCAACAACGTTACATGGCAATGAAATGAAGTCACATGACCACCTGAATGTACTGAATGACCAGAGTGTCACATCTATGGACATTTTCTTCCCCGATGGCACGCGACATATTCCAGGACACATGGGCAATCGTTTTACTTTCCACGGAAACATTCTACTTCCCCTCCTTCTGACCTTCTCATGATGTCGCTCTGTTTCTCTCAGGTGCCTGATCAAGTGGCTGGAGGTGCGGAAGGTGTGTCCACTGTGCAACATGCCCGTCTTACAGCTTGCACAGCAGCAGGGAACCTCCGTGTCGACGGCCCTGACGCAACAGCCCCTGCCCGGGGTGGAGAACCTGGTGTAGCCTTGATTTCACATCCTCCTCTTTTTCCTCTTCCTCCTCCTCCTACCTCTGCCCCCCGCCCCCCCCTCAATCGCTCTACTGTACAGGTACACAACAACAACAACAACAACAACAACAACAAACGGCAGTGTCCTTGTTTTCCGCCTCAGCAGGTTCTCGTCCGACGATGAAGACTCACGAGTCCCAACAACGATCACCGTATTATTGTTATTTTTTATTATTATTATTATTATTATTATTATTATTTGACTTTATGGTTTTCTTTAAGTGGGCAGTGAGAATTCAGACTGTTCCACACCAAAGCACTTTTCTGGGGACACCAGCGAAAAAGGGGTGAATGTGAACTATGAGGACAGAAAAAGAGAAGAAAAAAAAGATTAACAACCACAAACAAAAAGTGTTTTTTTGTTTTTGTTTTTTTTTAACAAGCACTTTACATGGACTCCATGTTAATCTTAATCGCTTGTGAAGATGGTAGCAAGTTTTGTATTATTTTGGTTAACTGTATTATTATTATTATTATTATTATTATTATTATTATTATTATCGTTTTTAGTAAGATTTGCCGTCAGTTAAATTAACACAATGTGATAAAGAAAGAATGGCAGTTTTTTTTTTATTTTTTTTACAGAGCGCAGGTAGAAAGTGGATTCCTTACAGGTCAATGAAGAACCTTCAGTATAAACGGAAGCGGACCTAGCATTAGACCCGTGAGAGAACCAGTGAGACGCTCTGTTATACAGTAGTGCCCATGGAAGGCATCCGACACTAAGGTGGATAGAAGCAGCTCCTGGCTGAACTGATCCGAGACCAGGTCATGTTATAATGAAGGTCTCCGAAGGTATCAGGGCAGAAAAGGAGCATCTGATTGGCTGGAAGACTTCAAGGTGTTGGCCAATGAAATGTGATTAGGAAGATGGACGATGACAAATCATGATACGTTATTTCAACCGCTAGTTTCTTTTTCGTCGTCAGTCCATTAGCAGCAGCGAGGATGAAGGTCTTGTTGCTGAGTTTGTTACACTGGTCCAGTATCTGAACGTCCTTCCTTTGTGTCCTGTTCTCACACCACTCAACTGATTTCAGTATCGCGATACATTTGAGATTGACTACACTAAATCTTTGAAATCGTCATCTCGGCGTTTTTTTCTTTCTTTCACATCGAGGCCTCGTTCAGTATTTCAGCGAAGAACAAAATCGAATGAGGTTACGGTGACGTTTAACGTGTAAATAGTTGAGAAGAATATATCAGTATCGACTGAGAGACATACACTAAGCGAGTACTTTAAGTAGCTAGCTAGATGTTTGTTTAATGGACATGTTACATATGGACAAGCTACATATCACCAGGGGCGTTCAGGTCAACAATGAGACTTTTCGGCGGCGAATTGACAAGGCGATTGACTTCAAGCTCAGTACGCTGATGAGACTCTGAGCCGCAGTAAAACTCGTGTGAATGACGTGTGTAGGACGAGGTCGCTCAGAGCCTACTGCCTTGAACATTCGGCGACTGGAGCGCCCGATTGTTGAAAAATTGCTTTTGTTGCGGAAGAGACTGCACACACAATCGTTCACCAACACCACTTGCACGTTACAGGAATCCGGCTGGCTCCCCATCCTCCATACAGTCCTGACCTCGCTCCTAGCCAATTCCAACAGGGAGTTCCTGGGAGGCCGGCGTATCTGCGATGAATCAAGACAGGCTGTCTGATCGTGACTCCCGCTTTGACATACACAAGCTCTCAGAAGAAAGACTCGACTCGAATAGCTTTATTGGATCATTATTTACCCCTTGTTCCAATGGAAAGGGAAGGCTCTCGGTTACAGAGTAGTGCTCGTCAGGCACTTTAATCCAACACTACGGCTCAAGTAATGTCAATCATGCGATCGCCCGAGATGAACCCACGTCCATTTTGATGCTTGCAACGTCTCAGAGCCAGAGCCAAAGCCAGCGAGGTTCTATCATCACTCAGCCTAGCTTCAAAATAACAATTTTAAAAAGAAGGGTTCTAGCACTTTGTATCTAATACACAAAGAGCCGTTAATGCATTAAGCGCATTTCACCAGTCAGCAGGTTGCACCTTTACTGAATGTGCTTTCTGGTGCTTTCCCCGCGGCTGCATTGTCCATGGTGTAAAGTGCTGCGTAGGGCATTTTCAATCGAGGTCAGAGGCTTTAAATAGAGCTTGTGGGTTAAATTTTTTATGAAAGCAGACTCTACCGCCGCATATCTAAATCCAACCCCAAATGCCGTAAATTGTTTTGTTTTCTTTTTCCGTTTAAGGGATTTCTTTGGAAAAGTTGCTAATTCTGAGTACTTCATTCTCAATCATGGATGAAAGATGGACGTTGTTCAATCGCGTCCAGATTTGACAAGAATGTTTAGCTGTCCTTCATAATACTCTCAATGTCTGTGCATGTTCGCTAACGCGAAGGACAGTTTCCGTTCTCGTCTTAACCTGAAAGGATTCTTCTCAGAAGATCAATATTAGCCATAGCAGTGACGCCATGCTAAAGATGTGAAAAGCCAAATCAAAATGTTTCACTGTTACGTGTTCAAAACACAGGACGTGATTGATACCTGTTGTGACGTAATAAAGCTTTGCGTGAAATATATAATGTGTTTAGCAGAATCTGCGAGGTCGAATCGAACTCGCCCTCTGCTGCCTGTCAGAGCCCTGACACACCGGACCGTCTAACACATCATCGCCAAGCGTCTAGCCGAGTGGGCGCAGTGTCTTTTGCGTTCTTGGTCCTTCTCGGAATTTGTTCAGCCCGATTCCAGCCAATCGTAGCGTGCTAATATAGACCTCCAAGCATTACACGTTAGTAGCGTTTCCATCATAATTGACACGAGACATATTACGTAGCATGCTTTAGTACCGTAGTCTCATACAGTACGTTCAAGCAGAAGTAAGATATTTAGGTTTTAATGATTCATACGAATTGCAAATGAGTGCAACATAATATTTATTTATTGTTTAAAACACATATCACACATTACTGCCCATTTCTGGAGTGACATCGATTCTCGCAGATTATTATTTCCAAATTTTTTTGTCCGTTCAACCTCAAGGCCTCTCAGCACTAGGGAGCTCCCCTTTGCACAGCTTTTTTGTTTATATTTACTCATAATGTTATGACCTTTATGTATATAAATAATGTTAATTATGTATGTTATAAATAATAATTAAATTTTTAGAACACAGCTACTGCCCCCTGCTGGTGTGGAGAGCATTCCTACTCAATTTTTTACGTCAGTTTGGCAGAAGATGACACTAAGAGACTTTTTTTTTTTCTTCGTCGTTTCATTTTATTGCCAACACTAATCAATTATTGTGTGTTATCATGAACACAAATGATGCGCTGCCCCTTGCTGGTGTGGGTAG
Source organism: Clarias magur (assembly GCA_013621035.1). Lineage (NCBI taxonomy): Eukaryota > Metazoa > Chordata > Actinopteri > Siluriformes > Clariidae > Clarias > Clarias magur. Next base: position 335,082 of record QNUK01000312.1, on the reverse strand, counting down.
ATTTCTCTTTGTGCTGATGCAGATGCAGCAGTAATGTTGGTGATTTTTAATTTTTCATCGTTGTTGGGCGACTGAGCTCAACTTAACTAACTTGCTTTCATTTTTATTTGTATTATTCATTATGATTACAAACACTGTTGACACACTACTGCCCCCTTCTGGTGTGGAGAGATTCCCTTTCATGTACATGCAGATTATTCGGAGGAATTGAAGGAAGCGACCTGTGTTCACTCTGTGTTTGACGACGGCCCGGTGTGTCACGGCTCTTCGAAGGCCCAAACATGACTATGAGATATGAGTTAACCGCCGAATCGTTCCCTGACCTTGGCCACATCCTCACACGTCTGAGCAGTTTTGTAGTATAACCTAGAGTGGAACCATGTTCAAATCGTTGGCGTAGTTAATTGTCCAGATATTGTATAGTTCCTTCCTGCTGCCACATCCTGTCCTTTCGTAACCCTCATGGTTTGTGGTGTACAGTGTTTTCTAGCGTCCCACCTCGTCATGCCGCGTGTTTGACCCTCTTAACCCTTGCACTCACACACACACACACACACACACACACACACACACACACACACACACCTGTGTTTAACACTGATAATGTTTGTGATGCTCACAGACATGGTTGTAAAACTAAGAATTCTGCAGCAGAATATTTTTTTGGAGACATTCTTGCTTGTACAGTATTTGTAAGCTCTATTTTTGTATATTTAATTGACATTTTGGAGAAAATAAAAAGAGAAAAAAAGAAGGACGATGTTCTTTTATTTCGTTTGTTGTTTTGCTAATTTTGTTTTACTCATTTAAAAAAACAAAATGTTGCATGTGATTGACTTGAACTGTAAATAAAATAAAAATTACCACATTTTGGAGGTAATAAAAGCAGGATCCTTGCACTTGTCTTTTCTTGTTTTGTTCCATATCAGGAGATAAGGAGACAGTTCACTGGTTAAATTATGTGTTGTTTGGTGGGTGGAGCCTAATACAGGATACCCCGCCCTTTTATTCAAAGAAGCCACTGATGAGAATCTCAGCTCAACCAAGTGGGGTTCCAAGTGATTAACATACAATAATGTCTATACACGCTATATAATAATGTCTAGACTCCGTAGACAATAATGTTCTATCTATACTGTCTAGACAATAATGTCTATATGCTTAATACATTTAGGTCTATAATGTCTAGACAATTTATGCTTTCATAATAATGTCTATACACGCTATATAATGTCTAGACTCTGTAGACAATAATGTTCTATCTATACTGTCTAGACAATAATGTCTATATGCTTAATACATTTAGGTCTATAATATCTAGACAATTTATGCTTAGATAATAATGTCTAACAATATATAATAATGTCTAGACATTATACTGTTTAACTATACTGTCTAGACAATAATAACCATCTATACTAGACAATAATGTCTATTTGCGTAATATATTTAGGTCTATAATGTCTAGACAATAATGTTTATACTGTCATAATGTCTATAATAATGTCTAGACATTATACTGTTTGTCTATACTGTCTAGACAATAATGTCTATCTATACTGTCATAATAATATCTATGTCTAGACAATAATGTCTATATCCTTAATACATTTAGGTATATAATGTCTAGACAATAATGTTTATACTTTAATAATAATGTCTAGACATTATACTGTTTGTCTATACTGTCTAGACAATATTGTCTATCTATACTGTCATAATAATATCTATGTCTAGACAATAATGTCTATATCCATAATACATTTAGGTCAATTTATACTTTCATAATAATGTCTATAACAATATATAATAATGTCTAGACATTATACCATTTAACTATACTGTCTAGACAATAATAATAACTATCTATACTAGACAATAATGTCTATTTGCGTAATACATTTAGGTCTATAATGTCTAGACAATAATGTTTATACTTCCATAATAATGTCTATAATAATGTCTAGACATTATACTGTTTGTCTATACTGTCTAGACAATAATGTCTATCTATACTGTCATAATAATATCTATGTCTAGACAATAATGTCTATAGCCTTAATACATTTAGGTCTATAATGTCTAGACAATTTATACTTTCATAATAATGTCTATAACAATATATAATAATGTCTAGACATTATACCATTTAACTATACTGTCTAGACAATAATAATAACAACTATCTATACTAGACAATAATGTCTATTTGCGTAATACATTTAGGTCTATAATGTCCAGACAATAATGTTTATACTTTCATAATAATGTCTATAATAATGTCTATAATAATGTCTAGACATAATGTCTATAGCTGTCTATAATGTCTAGACAATTTATACTATACTGTCTAGACATTATACCATTTAACTATACTGTCTATAATAATAACAACTATCTATACTAGTCTATTTGCAATACATTTAGTCTATAACAATAATGTCTAATAATGTCTATAATAATGTCTAGACATTATACTGTTCATCTATACTGTCTAAATGATGTCCATAATGTCTAAACAATAATGTCTATACTCTCAATATAATAATGTCTATGCTGTCTAAATAATGTCTAAACAATAATGTCTATACTGTCGTACCCAAGTAGCTTGTTGGTCACACCCCTAAACCTGTCACAGAGCAAATCAATGAATTAATCAAATCTGAATTAATGAACAAATCAATTCAGTGCACTAATCAAATTCAAATGAAATGATTACGTTTATGGATCGGTCTCAATTATTTATTGAGGATCGTGATTACAAGATATAAATTTAGCACAAAAATGGGGTTTGTTTTTTTCATAATTCCATAATCACAATGAAAGTGTCATGATTTGGGTCAGTTAATAAATTGGGCACTGCTGCCCCCAGGTGGCCACTGTGCCACATATTCTTGGTGTCCTTACTGGAGCTTCAAGTCTGAAGAGAAGCCTCAGAGAGAGACCCAGCTCACCATCATGCACTGGTGTAAACCTTCACGCCTTAACACCTCAGTCAGCTCTATGGACTTGTTCGGCCTCTTACACAGACATGTTCATGCGGTCGCTGATGCTATGTGACACGCTGTCGGAAATAAAGATGACTTTCTTACTTTAGGGATCAAAGGTGTAAGATAAAACAATCTCAGAACTGACGGAGCAAATTACAGGTCATGGTGTAAGGAGGCGGGGCTACACCATCAGGATCCACCAGAGGGCGGCAGCTACAGTATGATCAGCGATGGAGAGAGAGAACCCGCTGTTACTTTGCACGCGCAGGATTGTACTGAAGATTTAACAGAAAGGAATAAGGCTGTGTAAGTTGATGTTTCGTGCGATGAAGGAGTTTAGTCAATTATACACTGTTTTTATCAGATTCCACAATGTTACTGTAAATGTAACTATAAATGGATAAGTTGTATAAGAAGAATAAAGTTACATAAAAAAAAAAAAAAACAATAACAATAAATCACTCAGACACACAGATATGTTTTATCATTATCAGATATCATTTTCTGTGTTTTTTAATTTTGTTTCATTGGCTGCGTTTAAGAATAAAATTGCATGAAACCCAGAATGTAAACGTTTGCATCTTATAATCACACACACACACACACACACACACACACACACACACATGATGGCGACTTTAATAAAGAGCAGGCAAAGCTACCGAAGCGATCGATGGAGTTACTTATCAGTCAGCAGAAATCAGACCAGGCAGCGACAGTAAGGTTCGTACAAGAGATTGTTCAGTCTGTAAAAAAAAAAAAAATAAATAAAAAAAATTCACAGGTATGAGCAACCGTTGATCGTACACCGAGTTCTCAAGAGGATTAAATGTGACGAAAGTCTGAAATCCTGACAGATGGATGTAAAGTACATTCACAGCAGGGATATATGCAGCTCCATGAGTAATGCTTTACACTCTAAGGGGATGAAAAAATATGCTTTGGTGAAAAAAACGTGACAGATTTTTCCACTCTTCACAAAGACGTGTTTGGTGTCCAATGGAGGTTTTCAGGTTTATGTAGAGCATTTTATTATTATTATTTTTTTCATAAATACTGCATGTAAATCCTCAGATGTTACACGTTAAAAATGGGAAAAAAAATATTGACTTGTGATTCTTTTTGTGTAGGAATTAAACGTAACACAACACTGACTCCAAAGTCCAAGTATTGAAATTTCATGTATGTTTTCTTTGAAGGTATTAAAATGTTGCAGTTCCTCTATAATCCTGTAGGTGGTGTGCTCTAAATTATTCAAGCCGCACAGATTGCTGTGTGGTACGAGCGAATTATTTACCAAGTTTATTTGGAACTGTAACAAAAATATGGAAAAAAAAAAAAAAAAAAAGGAAAACTGAAAAATGTTTATAAGATCGTGATACTTCCAGAATCGCAATAGAAATCGAATCGGCACCAGGGTATCACAATCATATCATATCGGGCGATTCATGGTGATTCCCGTCCCTATTTATACACACATACGCAGTATTGTTAGGTTCTGTAATTTTAGTTTGGTAAATTTTGTAAAAAAAAAAAAATTTTAATAAATTTAAATAATTAAAAAACAAACTTCTTTTTAAACAGCTTATGTTACCTAGCATTAGCAAATATCTGTTTTCAGGATAAAGATTAGCACATCCATAATTTATAATTCTTTATAATTATTAATTTATAATTAATAATTCTTTTTTAAAATTCCTTTTAAATTCACATTTGCTTTGATGTACAACACTTTTATGTTGCTTGAAAAAGATGGTGCTTTCTAAAAACAAACAAACAAACTAAACAAAACAAATTTCACTCTTTCACTTTAAAGTTAGACTTGTGATGTTTCAAATCAGGAAACGGCACTCTTGACTCGGAATTTAGTTTATACTTATTACCATGAACATGGGTCTATTCTAATGCGAGCTGATACTCAAATCATTTTTTTTTTCTTTTAATAAAAATAAATTAAGAAATTAAGAAAAAAAGAAAGAAAAAAGAAATACAAGGTATGGGATTAAAAGAAAGTTTCTCTGTCAAAGATAATTCCCATTCATTTGAAATGAATTAAAAAAAACTTTAATTTCCAAAAAAATAAAAACTTGATGTAATTATTATTATTATTATTATTATTATTATTATTATTATTATTATTACAAGCTTGATGGTGAAACCTACTAATTATCATTATTCCCGATCTGTAATTCCAAAATGACCGAAACGACACCAAACAAACGTACATTTTTTGTGTGAAGTGGAAAATTCAGGTTTTTTACGCCAAACTATTCCTTGGCAGAAAGCAGATCATAGGAAAAAAAAAAAAAAAAAACATTTCGGAGGCATTTTACAGGCGTAGTCAGCACTGAATCCAAAAAACGAACAAACAAAAGAGAAAGAAGAAAAAGCAGGAACAGAACAGTTCCAATAAATGATATAAAGCAAAACCATGTCACTGATATTGATCTGTACAGTATAAATAGTGTCTAGCAGTCCAGGAATGTGCGAATCCACACCTGTAATCAGGAACAAAAACGAGAGCAATCTTGTTCTCACACGTCATTCTCACTCACTGTGTCATAAATATAATGTAGCATTGGTATTCCACATACACATCTCATGTGCAATGAATATAAATAGACTACCGTCATATCAGCGTCGTACTGTAGGCGCGCGTCGTCAGTGTCGACAGCGTTTAAGAAGAGCTCGACGGTTTTCTCCGCGTTATGGATACAGATCTTTACAGAACAGCCACACGAGAGGAAATAATAATAATAATAATAATAATAAAAAAAAAAAAGGGCACGACACCGGGCACTTTAAAAACAGCAAACACCACTAGAACTGATTTCTACAATGGCCTTCGTGGTTGAGAGGAAACGGATGTGCTTGCACCGGTGCCGGCTGCACATTCTGTAGGATCCGCCTGGAATGAATGCAACTGAAGGACGGGAATGCAGTTGCTATGTGCTTAGAATGCGTGAAGAAGACAATTTTTGCTAGTTTATCATCCAGAACATCGACTACGATGAACCAGAGACTGACATTAAAGCTTTCATTAAAAAATATGACTTTATGTGAAATTAAAGCCAAGGTAAGCAGTTTAGGTGGAAAAAAAAAAAAAAAACCTATTTACCAGATCCACAGGAACCTCTTCTGGAACTCTTTCGAGAACGTTATGCTTTGAGGATTTAATTCATTTCCAAATAACCATAATCAAAACATATTAGGTGACTTTGAAATGGAGCAATTTCAACTTTTTGAGCGTGAAAAACTTTCTATTTTGGTTCCTCATGTCCAATGTTCCTTGCACAAGAATCTTGATCTCTAGGTGTTTGTTTGACTCCAACAGAAGAAATTTTTGGTTATTTCCCAAATAATACCTAGTGATGAAATGATAAGATGATGTTTAGGAAAGAAACAAAATTGAAACAAGAGAAATGGAACTTGATGACCAACTCGAGTGAAGAATGGCGCCATTTCATTGACTTCTTCTCACTTGGCAACAGTATATAAGTTTTTTGTTTTGTTTGTTTTTTTTTTAGTTCCACATATTCATCATTTGTAGTCGAAGGCTCCAGATCCAGTCAGTGAGACTCTGGAAATGTTTGACTAACCAAAAAAGGAACTTTTTCCAGATCTGGTCCAGAAGCTCAGGAACTTTACCCTGGATTCACAGAAGGCCCAAATCTACTCGTATTCAAAAAGAAATTAGGGTTTCAACAACAGTAGGTGGAGCAATTGCTGGAGAAGCAATTCTCTGTGTCATTTCGGTGTCAAAATGGTGTAAAGGTGGGAAGTTGGTGCATCTGTAAAGGTCATGTTTGAAAACGAAATGTTGGAACAGAAGCTTAAAAGATCTCGTCTTAAGAAGTCAACTTAGTTCTGATTCCTTAAGGTAGAATTGAAAATGTTCCAACATCAGAACCAGGAACCATTGGGATGGAGTTTGTTCAGCTGTTGTATGCTGAAGGATGAGAAGTTTAAGAATATCTGGTGTAAATCTCAGAGGATCTCAAGATCTGGTTGCACTGTCCTGATGTTGAGTTAAAACAGGTCTCAGCATGTGCATGTTGGTGAAGATGACATGTTGGGGAAGCTGGTAAATCTGTACTGTAAATCTCAAGGTTGACCAACAGATGTAGGAAGTATTTTCCTGGAAGAGGAGCCTACACTGTTCTGGAAATGAAAAGTTTCCAAACTCAGATAAGGTTCCTACAGCTGAAACATAAATGGAGAATTTTCGTTCCTTTTCTTCAGACCAGGGACCATTGGGAAGCACCAACGTTTGTCAATAGCTTCTGGTTGTTCAGTTCATTGCAGCTGCTGTACGTCCATAGATGAGCATCACTTTGAGAAGATCTGGCACGTGTCTCTGAGTAACTGGGGTACTAGAACCTTCTACATTCTTGGTTACGATGTCTCGACCTTTGTGCCAGAAGTTTCAGCATATGCATGTTGGAGCACTGATGAATCTCGAAGGTTCCACCTTCACCAACAAGTCTCTTCCTGGAACGAGCACTTGAAAGTTCTTGAACTAGGTCCCAAGTACTGAACTGAGTTCTGGTTCCTTCAGGAGGAAACGGCTGGTTGGTCAGTTTGTTCAACTGCTGTATTCCGATAGACGTTAGACAATGTGAGAAGATGCAAGACGTGCATATTTCACAGTAATTGGTGTACAGATATTATTCTATGCCCCTGAAAGGTTTCAGCATTGCATGCTAATGACAATGGCATTCATTGGTGAACCTCAAGAACCTCAAGTCTCTTCCTGGAACGAGCACTTTAAATAAAGACATCCAGAAAAGGTTCCTGCAGAAACACACCTACGGAATTTCAAGAGTTTTTCCTGATTTTCCTGGATTAAAGATACTGCTTACAGTAAAGCTATTCCTGGATTAAAATCGACGGAACCTTACAGAACGCGCAGTCGTGACCTTGGAAAGAGCTCCGATAAAAAGTGCATCGTCTGTCAAATACTGCAAAAAAGCTCCACATTAAACAAAGTGACATCAAATAACACCTTAATACTTAAACACTAGCATTTTCCAATTTTTTTTTTTTTTTCTGTTTGATATCATGGTGCAACGATTGTTCAGTCTAAAAAAAGAAATAAAACAGCAAGCAGTAAAGCTCTCACGTCTAATACTCTAGCAATTATCTTCAAACAGTTACGAAGGCAACAGGATGTATTATGCTTGAACACAAACATGCCAAACATCATTATAGACATTTTTTTTTTTTTTATAGAAATAAATAGTTTGAATAAACTCTATGCTCTCTTTTTAAATAATCTTTCCATCTCTATAGGACTCTGATACACATTCAATATATAAAGCATCTATGATACACAACATACTGCAAATTCAACACGACTCTTTAGAAGAGATGCTTCATGTGGCCGACTTGGGCACCACAGCAAAGAAACTTTGGAAAGGAAAAACCAAATGTTGGAGGACACCAAGGGACCTTCTTCCTTTTTTCTTTCTTTTTTTTTTTTTTTTGGGGGGGATTATCACATAATGTAATTCTTCGGTTGTGCATAAATAATGTATGTACAGCTTTTTAAAGTCTTCAGGAGACAGATTGTCAGGAACTGAAAATGTGGCCTTGGTGAAGGAGTGCACCGATCCACCGTCTACGAATCTGAAGATCCGCAAGATCTCGCTATGCCAAGATCTAAAATGATCCCTTCTATTTGGAAAAAAAAAACAAAAAAACTAAATCACCAGCGAAAACTTTGGAGTTGGAGTAGAATCGATTTAGGCGAAAGTCAAACCCTGTGAGGATGTACTGCACAGCAAAACAGGAAGTGATGCCGCACCTCCAAAAAAAAAAGACTAATGCACTTGGAGAAGAAAGACTGAAGCTGGCTCTAAGGAGAGAACACCAACGCCTGATGGATATCTGGGACGGTACTGTGATCTCATGGAAGTCCTCAAAACATCTGCATCGCTGTTATTGCATTTGCTGAAGCTAGAGCGTAAGAGCTATGGCGTACTGAAACATCTGTCCAGAAGTTAAGTCGTGGCTTAGCAAGAATCGATGTCACAAACACGACCGAGATAGAAGGCTTGTGAGAAATGCGAAAAGATCTCCCTAGGATAAGAGATAAGGAATGAGAGAATTGTGTTCTACCTCTACGTTCAGTTCCACTCTCCAAAAAAAAAAAAAAAAAAAACGGTTCTTCAAGGGTTCCTTGGTTCTTGAGACCATCTCAATTAGGAAAAAAATCCCAGTGGAACAAACCCCCCCCCCCGAAAAATAGCAAATGTTCCAGATTTGCCCTTTTTATTAAGAGTGTAAGGTTTTACGATGTAGAGTTGGGCCAGTCGAAGGCAGAATGTGATCGATGCCACACCAGAGCGATATGACATCACTACGCAGGGTTATGAAGTAGAGCTGAGCAATATGGTGCGGTGAAATTCTTATCAGGAGAATCTGCCGTGATATCGTTTCAGAATAAAAAAAAAAAAATATATATATATATATATATATATATCGGCGCATTTTCATAATGAATATAAGAATTTAATAGTAGCTTTGTCTCCATTGTTTATTTGTACTTTTTCTTGTTTAAAATCTAAATAAAAATTAAACAGGGGAAATGCAACTATGCTGTCCTGTAATTCTTGAGGTGTAAGCAAGAGTTGTGTTTTGAGTCCGAGGGTTGTTTTGTTTGGGGGTTGGGGAGAGGTTTAAGGAGTTGTGACCTAATTTTTGGGACCTAATTTAGCCTTAAAATGATTTTAAAATAAGATGAAAATGTTGTAGTTATAGCTGTATTGAGTTTTTAATTTGGTTAAATTTGGTTTATTCTTTTTTTTCGGAAATGAAACAGATTTTTGTGGCGGTATTTCAGTCACTGCCAGATCTCCAGTAGCGCATTTAAAGGTCCCATATGTTACTATAGCTTTAACTACTGTAGTTAAGCTCATCTCTTAGTACCCCAGCCGAATTACTCCTCAGATAAACTCCCTATATTTCACCCCTCCTCCAAACCCGCCGTTTCTGCATCTACTGTATGCAAACGAGCTTCTCCTGAGCCACGCCCTTGCAAAGCTGGGGGGAGGGGCTCTTCTTGAATGAGGTCACATTAGGGGGAAAAAATCTAATTGGCTTACTTGTCTTCTTTAATATTTCTGTATTATTGACCTTTTTTTTAAAAAAAAAAAAAAAAAAAAAAAACTTTTTTCTTTTTACACAACTAAATGCCATACGCTCAGTTAATAAAGTTAGCTGCGTTTCATGATACAGTAAAACTGCCTTGACGAGATTTCCAGCCATATTGCTCGTCCCTACAGATATGGCACCTGCTACTAATGAGACCTGAGCTGCATGGAAGCGAAATGTCGTTGATGCTTGAGAACTTTGAACAGCTTGGAAATCAAATGAAAAATATAAGCACCATGCGAACTAAACGTTGTTTCGATGAGGCACTATATTCCACTGGTGCAGAATGTCCAATGAACAGACGCGTAACAGACGGGTGATGAGTCTAACCTTCGACACGAGGGGGGGGGAATGGGCGGCAGTTGGAAGTCATTAAATAAAAACCCGGTACCTTGGTGGTTGATTTTTTTTCCCCAGATTTCCAGAGTGCTAGGAGACTGATATTGCACAAAAAAAAAAAAAACATTTTTCTTTTTCATGTCCATTGGCATCATTTCTTCTACGTCCTGCTTGTTCGGATTTGAAGATATTCGGAATAGGTCTAATTTCTAAGCTGGTACTCTTATTGTGCTGGAGTGTTCTTAGCAACACACTCATTAGAATTTCTTTCTTTTTTAATACCATGCACCTCACCATACCCCCAACTCCCGTTTCCTCCAACAGCTGTGCGTTTTTGTATGTGTGTTGTTCCATATCTGTATGTTCTCTATATAGGACACGTTTTTCCTTCTTTCTTTTTTTTTTCCCCGTGACTGAACGTTGCGGCTCTGTGCTATGAATGTTATCCAGGTCTGATCTCGTCGCTGTGGTCCGAAGTTGTCGAGCTTGAATCGAGCCTCGAGCAGTAAGGTTCTTCCGGGAACCTTGGAAGCCGATTATCTACAGGCGAATAAAATGTATCTTGGGACGTAATACTGTAGTGCGAAGTTTCCTGTTTTTGTCGTGGTCACGAGAGCTGAAACTGAAGTTAGAGATCCAGCTTTGTTTTTTCCATAAAGGAGAAGTCGGTGGTGTTACACAGTTCGCATGTCGCCGTACGGGGCGTTAGCACAGACCATCAGCCTTTACATGGAGGATTTTGGAGAAACCCGGCCTCTTCTTTAAAGCCTGCGGAGAACAGTGTCATAGTGTGTCGTTAGTTTCAGGGCATGAATACTTTATGTATAACGGAGTCGAACACTGATAAGCATATTGTCAGGGAATACCCCTAGAGGGCGCCAAAGCGCCCAGAGACTTCCTTTGAGTTTCTGTTTTCTTTGTGTTCTTTTCTGTGTAAAACTCCATGTCCCAGAATGCACCTCGGTCAGGTGATGGGAGCGCTCACCTGAACCGAGGTTGCTCATTAGTTTGATTATAAATGTTCTTGAGTTTCACCAGTCGATGTCTTGCATCTGTTTGATTAGGGTTGCTGTTAATTTAGGGTTTCTCCTAGTTCCTTGTTTCTCCTAGTTCTTTGTTAGCTCCTAGTCTTTTGGTAGCTCCTAGTCTTTTGGTAGCTCCTAGCCTTTTGTTAGCTCCTAGCCTTTTGTTAGCTCCTAGCCTTTTGTTAGCTCCTAGTCTTTTGGTAGCTCGTAGTCTTTTGTTAGCTCCTAACCTTTTGGTAGCTCCTAGCCTTTTGTTAGCTCCTAGTCTTTTGTTAGCTCCTAGTCTTTTGTTAGCTCCTAGCCTTTTGGTAGCTCCTAGCCTTTTGTTAGCTCCTAGCCTTTTGTTAGCTCCTAGCCTTTTGGTAGCTCCTAGCCTTTTGGTAGCTCCTAGCCTTTTGGTAGCTCGTAGTCTTTTGGTAGCTCCTAGCCTTTTGTTAGCTCCTAGCCTTTTGTTAGCTCCTAGCCTTTTGGTAGATCCTAGCCTTTTGTTAGCTCCTAGCCTTTTGTTAGCTCCTAGCCCTTTGTGTAGCCCCTAGCCTTATTTTATTTCTTAGTATGTTACGTATAGTTTGTCTCCAGTTTGATCTGTCATGTTCTGTTTATGTCCTGGTTAAGTTTCTATTCAGTTTCCCTTGTGTTTGTGAGTATTAAAGGACTTTCACCCGCACATCACCTCTGCATACATGCCTCTCCTTCTACCCACGTACAGCACCTGTTACACATATACAAATTATCTTTTGTATTGTGTTTTTTTTTTTTTTTTGTTTAAGACATTATCGTTTCCATAGTAACGGCTCATTCAAAACTGCAAGTTTCTTAAAATAAAGAGATATTTATGTAAAGCTTATGGAAGGAGTCTCTGGTATTAGAGAAACAGCACTAGTCGCTTTATTTATTTATTTATTTATTTTTTTTTTAACTTGACTTCAGGTGAGGGGAAAAAAAAGAGCGAACGACATGTTTACAGCTTTTATAAAGTACTTAAATGAGAAATGTTACTATAACTGAATAAAAAAAAAATGGTCCTGCACTATTAATTGCATGAAAATATTGCATAAAATCGCAATACGTACCTGACCGATTATTTAATCTCAAAAGGCTGCAATTGGTTTTAGGAACAATATGTATTGTCAGGAATTTACATCAGGTTTGTCAATTTTTTAATGATTTTGTTGACTTGTTTATTTATTTTTTACTTTCACTTTGAGTTGGCAATAAGATTCTTCCCTGAATTATTATTTGATATAATAATAGCCTAGATAAATACGTCTGCAGTATATTGAATATACAGATATATATATATTTTTCAACTGATAATTTTATATTTAAACTGTGATATACTGCAAAAGTATTCATCTGCACAAGCTGCATTACTGTCATGCTGTTATACTGTCATGCATGTCATGCTGTTACGGTGAAATACTGAGTGGTGAGATGGTGTTACTGTTATCAAGCTGTGTTCTTCAGTGATAAAAAGCTGTAACTGTTGGTAAGTTAACACTTGGGGATGTGGTAATCTTGGAAACTAATCAACTTTTGCTTAGGGTCTGATCACAGTGACGCCACCTCATCACTCAGTATTTTATTATAACAGCATGACGCATCGTTTTTTGATTACTTAAGTACTAGCAAAATGTGTTTATTTGTTTGATTGTTTGTTTCTTTCATAGATTTCAAAATTGTGTAAAAATTGGATTCTACTTTGTGGTAGAAAATGAAATTCTGGAAACCTAGAACAATGTATCAGAGACAAACAGCGGGAACAAAGAGAAGCCGTTGTGAGCTAACGTACATGCAGCATAATCATCGGTTTTTCATGTCGTTTTTTGCTTTCCCCATCTGTTAAGTAATCACGCAGTCTGTATTCCCTCAGCTCAGACAGATGGCCCGAACCTCACGGCAGTCTCGCACCACTTTCGAGATGAGTCATTTTCACATTTGACTCACGAATCAGCCGCAGCCGTAGCAGGACTGCCCCTTAGTGATTCCTTATTATTGATTCACTGATTCGCAGAGTCGGAGACAGGAAAGCCCGTGGCCTCTGACTCAACACCCTCGGGCTCCGGCTGGTTAATTTTAGCCCCGGAGGTGGGAGGATTACTCAGACGGAAAGATCTGCCTCCAGCAGCTTCGTGCTTGCTGTTCACTTCGAGGCGGCTGATTAAAAAACTTTGGGCGCAGGGTCTCAGCTCTCTCAGGGATCTCTGCAGGAGCTGAATTCATTTAATACCTCTGTATAGTATATAATTATTTACACAGAATGGTTTTAGCTCAAAATAAAAATATCGGCGAGAAGAGATCGCCTACGCTGTACAGAATCCAAGCTGGTTCTCTCCAACAGGTTTCTTAAAATAACCCGGTTTTATTTTGCTCTAGCCTTGAACAGATGAGCGTTTACATAACGTACAGCTGAGTCGACAAAACTGCACAGTATTTTCCCAATAATTCCATTAAGAGATGTTAGAAAATCTTGAATATTATTATGATAAGGCTAAATAATCACTAATAATAATAATAAGATAATAAGGAATGTCTATTTATTTCATGTTTTATTTCATTTACATGTCTTTTCGAAATGTTTTGATTGTTTTTATATGCGGAAAGATTATTATAGTGTTGGAAATTGCGAGTAACTCAGTTTACGAGTGTTCCGCAAGACGAGTGAAGATTTTTAATAAACTTTGACTTGAAAAATGAGCATGTCTTGGTTTACGAGTGCCGAGTTTTTTGACACCGACACACACACACACACACTCTCTCGCCTTTACACCCCCCTCCCCGGCTTCACACAGACACGCACACTCTGCTCTACACAGAAACTCTGCTCTGTCACGATTCTTTTCAAAGGTAAGGTGCTGGTTCCTTTGTTTGTTTGTTTTTTTTTACTTTACAGCAGTGATTCCGTTAGTCTGCGCTCACGCGAGTGTCATTAGTGAGATTTCTTTTTTTTCCGGTTAAAACAGTGTTTCCATTGTGTGTGTGTTTGTTGTGAAACTTAAAAAGCGAGGTGGGGGGAGGGAGGAGGAGTTTTACTGTGTAAGACGCGGTGAGGGAAGGGGCTAATTCCACACACACACACACACACACACAAATACACGGCGCCTGCGGGCACAAACGGAAACACTTATCTTTTGGGATTTATTTTAACTTTTTTAAAAGGTAAAGTGCAGGTGAATTTGTTTTATTTTTACTTTATATATTGTATTAATTATTTTTCTGTATTTATTTTATGGGCTGTGGAAGGAATTATTTGAGTTTTCATTATTTCTTATGGGAAGGTTTGATTTGGTTTATGAGTGTTTTGGAATACGAGCCCACTTCCGGAATGAATTATGCTCGAATTCCAAGGTTTCACTGTACATATTTTACATTAAAAAAATAGTTTTGCAATATTTTAGAAATTTGCTAATTGGGCCTTAAGAACTCGCCTCCGGAAGGGACTAAACACGTATGCTGAGAGTGTGTGTGTGTGTGTGTGTGTGTGTGTGTGAGAGAGATATTTATGAAATGCCGATATGTATGAGATGTTTATTTTATGTTTGCATTTGGTAGCGTGGTGGCGTAGTGGTTAGCACATGCACCTCCAGGTTCCGAGTTCGTTTCCCACTTGGGGTCTGTGTGCATGGAGTTTGCATGTTTTCTCTGTGTTGGTGGGTTTCCTTCAGGTACTCGGGTTTCCTCCCACAGCCCAAAGACATGCAGATTAGACTAATTGGTGTTCCCAAATTGCCCAGTGTGTGTGTGTGTGTGCGCATTAAAAAGGATATATACAATGTAAAACAAAATCGGCACCGAATAATTGTGATGATATTGTCTCGGATGATCCTTGGTAATGCCCATCCCTACTATATAAAGTGTTGCTAGTCACATGACTGTTTTTAGGAAATAAATCAGTATCTCATCGCTCACAGCTTTTCCCTTTCTTTAATCTGAAAGTTCTGTGAAGCTGACTCCCCCGGAGACCGAATGGTCGTGAGATTTGAAAAAGATCTTAAAGCCCAGTGTGTGTTTGGATTTCTCCTCACCTGGAGTTTGTTCACCATCTCATCAAAGAGCTTTCTGGCCTCGGGGCTGTTTGGGTCTTCAAAGTAATCTTCAATGCCGATCTGTACAACAATGGACTTCAGGTTACGGCACACGCCTCCAGAGAGAAGAGAGAAAGAGAGAACAGAGAGACGCGATGTGCGAGGGTCTCAGCAAGAGCAATGAATATCAACGTCCACTGAAGCCGAGAGAAATCGTTATTTCATCATTGATGATTCTTTTAATCATATGGATGCGGTGTCATGTTTCATTTTAATTCTGCCAGGGCATAATTCGATTTAGTAATAAGAGAAAGATATCATTCCTGTTCGTCTTGCGTGCGTGCGTGCGTGCGTGCGTGTGTGTGTTTATGACTCACTGTTGAAATGTAGCAGAGCTTTGGGCGTGACCGGAGTGGAGGTGAGGACCAACATCTCCAACCCCTTCAGACCCTCACGACACACTTCTGCAGCCACTTCCTGATTAATCTCACTGACATGATCCAGCTCAAGTACCTGCAGCCTCATACAGTTCCTCGCTAGAAGAACACACACACACACACACAATATCCAACATTCATTAACATTAAAGGTATAGTGGGTTGGAAAAGCTTCAAAACATTTCTTATAATACCCCAAACATAAATGGGTTAAAACTGGCTAACCCTAACCCTAACCCTAACCCCGTCTTTTACAAAATAATCCTTCAAAAAACAAAAACAAAAAAGGTATTAAGTCATGTATTAGGTATGAAATATTTACCTATGTTTTAAAAAAAATTCAAGTGTAAGCAGCACAACCATGTAGCTGATATTAACCTTAAAATCATTTTGGTGCTAAATGAGCTCCGCCCCCTCCTTCAAAGCAAACATACACCAACGATCAAAACATTAAACTAGAGCGTATTAAAATAATTCAGCTTTGCGGTTTCCTGTTACTCACCCAACGACGCTAATCCCTGTATACCACATCCTGCTCCGCCCACTCCCAAGGCTCGTAGGTGTGGCCAGCACCGGCCAATCGTCTGTAAGCACCGGTTACTAAAGCGGGCTGGTTGTTGACTATTCAACATAAAAAAAAAAAATTAAAAAAAAACAAGAAGTTAAAATAAATTGACATTAATATGTGGTCTAACCGAAGTTTGTCCTGAACATCGCAACCGCCATAGTTTATAGTGGACTGTGGGGGGAGGGGCTACGTGAACATTCATTTTTTTTTTTTTTAATAAAAATACAATAACATACTAAATAAATTACCATAAAAATATACATTTCACACTCTCTCACCTTTATCAACTATAGCAAGCTACTTAAAAATTGTGAAATGCCCCCTAGTGGCCTGGAGGACTTATAAGAATATAAGCAATGTTAAAGACAACAATAGTTTTTGTTTAATTAATGTTATTATAGCATCAAACTAATATATTGAACGCAATTATACATCTAATACCAAAATATTAAAATAACAATAAAAAAAAGTTGTTGTTTTTTTTAACAAAATCTCAACCTTTTTTTATTTATTTTAATCAGGGTTTTCTATTCCTCTATTAACTCAAACACACCGTTCAACACTTAGTAAAACTCTGATTTTCAAGTCTTACCAGGGATGTAATGGTGCCACCTGTAGGGAGATGATGTCCCTGCATCCTGCTCCCAAAGCCCAGATGACTTCCTGACCCACTGGGTCTGTAGCACTCCTGAAACGATTCATATCATCGAGTCATTCAGAATAAACACGTCAGTATATAAACAGAAGCACAGAATAGTGCCCCCTGGTGGACTGACCGGTATGTTACAGCTTGTAGAGCTCGGCAGTAGCAGCTGGCCAGCCACAGAGAGCGATCGGTCAGCAGGTTGGGACAATGTGACACCTTCAGTATGAGCAGGTTTCCTCCTGTCGCTTTAAGCAAGGCCTCCAGACCTTCCTCTAGACATCCACTAACATGCGAACACACAGTCATTCATATGCGGGTAGAAACTAGTTAAGCTCCGTTATAGATCGTGGTTTATAAAATAATTGTGTTTTCCACATAAGCAAAACAACTCGTACTGTATTAACATTTATATCTGTGTACCGTGTGCTCTTCAGATACTCCTCCTTGGTCTCCTTCTTTCCTCTCTGCCTTGGTTTGAGGTTCTGCAGGATCAGTGAGTGGGTCTGCGTACACCACTGAGAGAGCGTGCACAAGAACTGGACATTCCCGAATCCCCCCCCCCAAAAAAAAAAACAAACAAAAAAAAAACTCTTGTTTATAACTTAAGCATTGAATTGAGCCGAGGTCATCGAGATGGTAATATTTTTTGCACATGCAAGCAAACCTTGGAGGAGATGCGAGCGTTCTCCAGCAGCACTCTTGTCCAGACGGCGGGGTGACGTGCCACAAACCTCCAGTCGCGACACACCTCGGCCATCCTCAGCAGGGTTTTGGTGTCCAGGTATGTGAAGATGCAGAAAAGCGCCGCCCGCATTTTGAGCACCTCAGGGCTGATCACCTCGCTGGTCTTGGATGGACTCTTCTCGTGACGGCAGGGTTTGTAGCAACCGTCAGAACGTCCTGAAAAAAAAAAAAAAGGAAAGACATGAAAAGCGAGCAAACGCTGACATGATTATGATTTAACAGTGATGTAGTCATGGCAACATGCCTGATTTTTTTTTTTTTTTTTTGTGATAGACTTTAAAATCTCTAGCAAGCAGATGGGCATGGTGGACGTCATAGCATACAGCCAAATCGGGCATTTTGTTCTTACAGTCCACATGGTGGTGCCAGAGCATTACACACAAAATCCAAACATCATTCTGCATCCTACACAACTGTTATGTCAGCCAGAGCATGTGATCAAGGAACAATCCCTATCAAACAGAGAGATACAGAGCCACCAGCTGGGGTATTCTGAACCATCTGGGATGTAGAAGGCTTACTCCCAGGCCTGAAGACCTCGATACCCTCACAAGAGGATCAGAGAAAAAAAAAAAACCTGATTGTGAAACTCTGCCCACATAGCTTACAAACGAGCTCATTATTTTCATGGAAGCTCAATTTTCTTCAAAATACACCAACCTGCCATTGGGTTTTGATATATATACTGAATATGTACTATATATACTGAATAATTTGTACCTAATTGGCTGAAAAATGTCCTGACTGATGAGGGCTGGATGACATGAACCATTGCAGTTTTCCCCTCCAGCTCTGAACAGGTTCATGCTTTGACCCAAATTATTCAGGATGATCAAACCACGCTCACAATATGAAGACAATCTGAAACAGTGAAGACTGGATCAGAATATGAGAAAAATATAGTAGTGCTCCCACAAAACCAAGCAGCTATAAGCCTTCTGTTAAGCAGAACAAACTTCAGGTCAGAAACTACATGTGCAAAACTGGATAGAGAAAATGAAGCCTTGGTCTTGGGTTGGCCAAAGAAGCACAAGGTTTGTAAGGAGAACTCCTGGATTTGGGATAAAGAAGCTCTGACTTGGTCAAAGGACTTCCAATGTTCGGCAAAAAGAAAACCCAGGCTGGACAGAAGAAGCCAGATGTTTGGGTGGATGAAGGTTTCGATTCATCAAAGGAAGCACAGATTTTGTAGAACCAGTCTCGGGACAGGGTAGATGAACCAATAGGATAGATAGAAGGAACCCTAGATAAAGGAAAGGTGCGAGAGATTGACTGAAACGAGCACTGGCTTGGCTAGAGGAGGAGAAAGTTGGAGAAAAGTACCAGATTGGAAGAAGCCCTAGGATATGCAGATGAATCCATACATTTGATGATAGCAGCTTGGGGTTAGAGGCAAACCTCAGCTTGGGTGGAAGAATCCTTGTGATTAACAAGAAACAAGAAAAAAAAAAAAAAACCTTAGCCTTGGTGTTAACAAGCAACACATTGTATGAAGGAACCTTTGGATTGGTCAGTGGAAGATTTGGTGGAACTACATAATTTGATGTAGAAGATCAACATCATGGGGGAAGTCTTGGGTTGAGCAGATTGGTGGGTTGTTCTGCAAGGGGAGAACCAGGGCCACCTCTTAAACCAGGCACATGCTTCAGGTCTTCAGTTAGACATAATACATCAAACTGGTGATTTTGTTTTTTTCAGTCAGACACCAGCAATATCACTATTGTGGAGGTCTTGTGTTTCAAATGTAATAAATACAGGCCTAACACACAAGGCCTAACTCTCACACACAAACACACACCCAAACACACTGCTGCAGTGTCTTCCCACTGAGCAAGACTAAACTGCTGAAACCAGGGAGTTGCAGGTGCCACTGGAAACCATTCAATCATTGCCTACTGAATTGAAAATGAGGTGGGAGTAATCGCTCGACTCGCTCATCCTTACTGTATCCGAAACGCTGAGAAGGACTGCAGCCTGTAGGCAGGAGGGAAAAAGAGAAAGCGCAGGATTTTTATACCTTTCTCCAAAGATGTGTGAGAGGAAAAAGACAGACGGCAAGGAACTGCTGGGTGCCTGTCAGCTTGGCTTCGTTCTGTATTTTTGGGGGGCTTGTTAGTCACACTATAGCAGTGTAGCACTTACAGATCACAGTGTGTGTTTGCCAATTACTGTCATCTGGTACAACTCAGCAAACCTTGAAAAATCAAAGGTCCAGTTTAACCTTGAATTAAATATATGTTGAAGTTCTCATCCATAAATGTTTACTAGTCGAGACGTACTCCAGAGTGTCCAGAGTGCATCTCTGAGGCTAGTGTCTGTGCTTTGTAAATCTCAGAGGTAGAGCTTTAACTTTTCCAACATCTTTATGACAATGTGCGGTTTCCCAGTAACATGAGTTCAATAATTATATTCTGCGTATGCTAGGATTTGCGCCGTCGCTCTGATTGATCTGGAGTTAGCGAGTGGGCTGCTGTGCTTATTACTCATCTCCCTGTGACTCAAGTTCTCGCTGTTCTTTGGCCTCCTGCTCTGACATTAATGCACTCACACTGACCTACTTTCCCAACACTCACACACACACTGCTGAGACCCACAAGATGACCATCTGTTATCCCCCAGTGTGTCCTGTACTGATGGGATGTTACCTGTACCTAGCCTGTAGCTGCTACGATGTGGGCAGTGCTGCTGACAATCCGTCCTCCTTTCCTGTTCCCACATTTCCGCCTCGGACTCCGTGGTGCGCGAGGCCACGTCGGAGACGTCGCCTTCCTCGCCCTCCGTGCTGTTGTGATACGGCCGCCGCTGCCAGTTCTGGATGGCTTGCTTGCGCAGGCCCCAGTTTCGGCGCTCATAAGGCGAGGGTTCTCCGGGACGGCACTGCCCGTGGTAGTACTGAGCCTCCAGACTGCCCTCCAGCGCCCCCTGCAGCTCCACGCTGTCACTGTCGTAACCCGCAACAGAGGCCTGGGACACCGACTTGGACCGACCAGACGCCCTAAAAATTAGCAACATGACCAGAATTTAATTAAATCTTTTTTTTTTTTTTTTTTTATGACTGAAACTTGCACAACATCAGTCAGAAAATGGACCTCACTCACTTACTCATCATCTATACCGGTTTATCCTGTATCCTGGACAGGGTGCCAATCCATCCCAGGGCCCACATACTGTACATACACACACTCATTCGCACACTACGGGAAATTTGGGAACACCAGGTAGCCTAATCTCCAGGTCTTTGGACTGTGGAAGGAAACCTGAGTACCTAGAGAAAACCCACCAAGCATGGGTAGAACATGGACCTCTATATCTATATTGGGGATTTTTTCCCCTCTTGTGACCTCATATAAGAAGCGCCCCACCACCCCCCAGATTGTTGCTCCAGTTTTGCACCAGAGGGACATGGCTCAGTAGCTTATGTATATAGACAATGAAACTGCATAAAGTTGCAGGTATAAAAATGAAAAAAAAAGTGTTATGAGTTCTGGGTTATGAGTTCAAACCCCACCCCTGTAAGGTCTTT
The DNA here is from genome assembly GCA_013621035.1 of Clarias magur. Classification (NCBI taxonomy): domain Eukaryota; kingdom Metazoa; phylum Chordata; class Actinopteri; order Siluriformes; family Clariidae; genus Clarias; species Clarias magur. The sequence goes on along the minus strand of QNUK01000312.1, from coordinate 313,630 downwards.
GGGCAAGACCCTTAACCCTGCAACCCATACAGCCCAGCCTCAACGTGAACTGCTGGATCCAAGGTTAATTGGAAATTAGAAGGGATGCGGCAGGAAGGACATCAGGTGTAAAACCTGGCAACCCCTAGAATAATAAGGCATAAACAAATACTTATGGTAAGAAATAGTAGCCCTGGGTTAGAAATAGCAACATGTTCACTTTTTTATAGATCTTCTATCTAAATGCAGGAGGATTTTTATTGTCTTTTTTTTTTTTGTTTTTTTTTGTGACTTTACTTGTTTTCCTCCAGCTGGACAGATGGAGCGTCTCTCAGCTGGTGTTTGCGGTTCCACCCAGGGCCATTTAAAGACATATTGACACAGCTCCCAAATCAGACTTGAAGGATAGTTGAGGCTCCTGCAGAGGATTATGGGAAAGGAATGTTCTTTCCCCCCGGAGTTACAACAGAATTTCCACTGGGCATTCCAGCCAGACACGTAGTCAGTCGCTGCCTAGACGTTACTATCCGCAGCCATGCTCTTGGATTTAAAGGGACCTGGTGCTTTAGAAAGAGAAAAAAAAAAATGGACGGTGTTCTGATATATGCACACTTTCCCGATGATCCTCCGGGTGCCATGGCAACACGGTCGAGCAAATGATAAAGTGCTCTCTCTGTCTTCCTCTCTCACTCTCTCTCGCTGTCTATTTGTCTCATACTGAGCTACTGTTAGATTTCGGTAGTTATTTCAGTGTTTAGCTTTGGACAGCAATGCATGACCGGAACATTCATCGTGTCTCCGAACAGAACCTGGAGGTTGCCAATAACACAATAAATCCCCTTCAGAAAACTCCTTGAATTTTTACATTTCATAGCTTATATAGCAATATTTTCTCTGTATTAAAATTAGATTGCAATAAATAAAAAAATAATATTGATGAAGAAATTGATGCTTAGCAGAACCATTAGATTAACAAGGATGATTAGATTATAGTACAAATGACTGAACTACCAAATGAGGCATCAATCAGAGATGCGATTTTATTTTTTCACTGTACGATGTGGTATCAACAAGCTTGTTTTATTTTTTTTTTTTAGCTCTGTTTACAAGAAAGTACTTGATTACTTATTCATTAGTACCTTCATTCATTATTATCTGGGTGCGCTCGTTGAGCTCGTTGAAGGTCTTCTTCATCTCTCGTCGTCTTCCAGTGATACTCTCCCGCTCTTGAAGCTTGCATACTACTCAAAACACTTCAAACGACTCATTGCAGCATCGCTGTGACCTTCCAGAATCATGTCCTACGTCTCTTTGCCCAGTTTCACACAGAATTTCACGTCCGCTCTTCGTTTTAATATGCCATAATAAAATAGCTTCTGTTCAGAATAGCACCTGATGTACTGATGTCTTTTGGCACACTGACTTATGAAGGCCGGTGCTCCCTGTGACTGTGTGTGCAACCTTGTGCTGCCATCTGTTGGTGTGTTATAAAACTAGTCGCGAAACCTTTTGATACCACCTCGTGTTCTAAAAACCTTTTGAAGTTTCTTTTGTTTGCATGAATCAGGAAATTTTAAAATACTATATGACACGAGCTTTTTTTTTATTTTTTGGTAACATAAAATGCTTAGGGTGTAAGGTTTTAGGCTCCTGTTCAGATGGTCATGAGTTCAAATCCCAGCACTATCAAACTGCCATGCTTGGGTCTTCATGATAATTAAAACGCAGCAAATAGAATACGCAAATTAAAGTCTGAAGATTTAGATAGAGATATATTATAGAGTTTCTCGTTGTTGTTTGGTTTGGGACACACAGTTACCCGTGACTCACCCGGTGCTGGGAGACGAGCGTCGATCAGAGACCTGGTACACACCCCTCGAGCCAGAGATACTTGAGTTCCTCTGTGTCAAAGGAGAGAGAGAGAGATAGAAAAAAATTCCACATTTTGTAAACTTATAATAAATTTCACTCGGCTAAAATAAACAGTCTTTTTTTTTTCCCACAGATGTACGGAGATGTCAGAGGCTGAGCACTCGAGCGACTGATTTGGTAGAGAAGCAGAAACATAAAAATATCTCCAAACGCATTTCAGATGTCTCAAAACAACTTGGATTCGACAACCAGGCACCTCAGGAGCTAAATATAAAGAGAAACAAAGAGCGTGAAAAATAAACACGAACACAAACATGGACACGAGCAGACGTGTAAGATTTGAGGAGGATTAACACGAATGGCAGAACAATTATGGGCAATTTCTTTTGATTCCTTGCTGTTCTAGTAAATGTTATTTTATTCGTTCAATTTAACATGGGTTAGCTCTGTAAACGAGTCTCTTAGCAGTTAGCAATAATATTTTATAAGCTCAGTTCATACTGTTTCACCTGCCTGGTAAGGCTAATTTTTTTTTGTATTACTAGCTCAAACCACTCACCATTAAAAACAGAAACTCGACTGATCAGTTAAATACTGGCAATAGCTTACCTTTCAGTTCACATGTGCACCACGACCATTAGCAGATTAGCTAACTTGGTTAATAGGAAAAACATAACCTTCATTAGTTGAGCTAGCTCACTTAGCACCACAGTCTTTATTAGATTAGCCAGTTCTTTTTAGCCTTTAGCAGAATAAATAGCTCACATAGCACCAAAACCTTCTTTATTACATTTCTAGCTCAATTAGCACTACAGTATTTAGCAGAATAATTAGACCATGCGGCACCAAAACCATACCATTTTTTAAGTTAGCACCAGTCTTTAAAAGATTAGCTTCATCATATAGCACCAAAGTCTTTGTTACATTAGCTAGCTCACTTAACACCACAGTCCTTATTAGAGTAACCTAGCTCAGTTCCCATAGCAAAGAAACTCCAAGATGAGATCTCGTGTTAATCACTTCTTTGTCTCCTAGGCAGAAATGAGCAGTCTTTGAGGCCTCAATGAGATTTAGGCGTTTTCTGCACCTTCTCAAATGTGGCTCATTACCTTTAAATCTCAGAGATGGTTTACATTTGTCTTGTGCGCGACTCACATTTGCAGAAATGAGCCGTCTTTGAAACTCAAATGAGATTTTAGCCGTTTTCTCAATCTCCTCAAATGTGTCTCAAATGTGGCTCATTACCTTTAAATCTCAGAGATGGTTTACATTTGTCTTGCGTGCGACTCACATTTGCAGAAACGAGCCGTCTTAGAGACTCGAATGAGATTTTAGGCGTTTTCTCAATCTTCTCAAATGTGTCTCAAATATGGCTCATTACCTTTAAATCTCAGAGATGGTTTACATATTTTTTGTTGCCCCCAAAGCAGTGTTTCCCACACATAAAGTATACAGTACTTGTAAACTGTGCATTTGAGTTTTCTGATGATATGTTCTGATATCGTCTTAATTTTATTTTATTTTTTTTGCTTAGTCACGTGTGTATAATTATTTAAAATTAAATAAAATTGAGTTCTTTATATTGAAGAATATATTGCACTGAAAAAAAAATGTCACTCTATATTGCACTCCTATACAGCATATTTATTAAAACATAATGAAAAGGAAATGGCTAAAATGCTTTGGGGTTTAAGGGCTCGGGTTCTCTGACAAACAGTGCCATCTACACTAAAGTCTGTTTAGTACTTATATGCATATATACACACGTGGACAAAATTGTTGGTACCCTTCGGTCAATGAAAGAAAAACTCACAATGGTCACATAAATAACTTTAATCTGACAAAAGTAATAATTAAAAAAAATTCTATGAATGTTAACCAATGAAAGTCAGACATTGCTTTTCAACCATGCTTCAACAGAATTATAAAAAAAATAATAATAATAAACTCATGCCTGGACAAAAATGATGGTACCCCTAGAAAATACTGAAAATAATGTGACCAAAGGGACATGTTAATTCAAGGTGTGTCCACTAATTAGCATCACAGGTGTCTACAATCTTGTAATCAGTCAGTGGGCCTATATATAGGGCTCCAGGTCGTCACTGTGTTGTTTGGTGACATGGTATGTACCACACTCAACACGGACCAGAAGAAGCGAAGGAAAGAGTTGTCTCAGGAGATTTGAAAGAAAATTATAGACAAGCATGTTAAAGGTAAAGGCTATAAGACCATTTCCAAGCAGCTAGATGTTCCTGTGACTACAGTTGCACATATTATTCAGAAATGTAAGATCCATGGGACTGTAGCCAACCTCCCTGGACGTGGCCGCACGAGGAAAATTCATGACGAATCAAAGAGGCGGATAATCTGAATGGTAACAAAAGAGCCCAGAAAGACTTCTAAAGAGATCCAAGGTGAACTTCATGCTCAAGGAACATCAGTGTCAGATCGCACCATCCGTCGTTGTTTCAGCCAAAGTGGACTACATGGGAGACGACCAAGGAGGACACCATTGTTGAAAACAAATCATAAAAAAAGCCAGACTGGAATATGCCAAACTACATGTTGACAAGCCACAAAGCTTCTGGGAGAATGTCCTATGGACAGATGAGACAAAAATGGAACTTTTTGCCAAGGCACATCAGCTCTATGTTCACAGACGGAAAAATGAAGCATATGAAGAAAAGAACACTGTCCCTACTGTGAAACATGGAGGAGGCTCTGTTATGTTCTGGGGCTGCTTTGCTGCATCTGGCACAGGGTGTCTTGAATCTGTGCAGGGTACAATAAAATCTCAAGACTATCAAGGGATTCTAGAGAGAAATGTGCTGGCTCAGTGTCAGAAAGCTGGGTCTCAGTCGCAGGTCATGGGTCTTGCAACAGGACAATGACCCAAAACACACAGCTAAAAACACCCAAGAATGGCTAAGAGGAAAACATTGGACTATTCTAAAGTGGCCTTCTATGAGCCCTGACCTCAATCCTATTGAGCATCTTTGGAAGGAGCCGAAACATGCTGTCTGGAAAAGGCACCCTTCAAACCGGAAACAACTGGAGCAGCTTGCTCATGAGGAGTGGGCCAAAATACCTGCAGAGAGGTGCAGAAGTCTCATTGACAGTTACAGGAATCGTTTGATTGCAGTGATTGCCTCAAAAGGTTGTGCAACAAACTATTAAGTTAGGGGTACCATCATTTTTGTCCAGGCCTGTTCCATGAGTTCATTTTTTTAAATAATTCCGTTGAAGCATGGTTGAAAAGCAATGTCTGACTTTCATTGGTTAACATTCATAGAATTCTTATTTATTATTACTTTTGTCAGATTAAAGTTATTTCTCTGACCATTGTGAGTTTTTCTTTCATTGACCGAAGGGTACCAACAGGTTTGTCCACGTGTGTGTATATACAGTCGCGGCCAAAAGTTTTGAGAATTACATAAATACTGGAAATTGGAAAAGTTGCTGCTTAAGTTTTTATAATAGCAATTTGCATATACTCCAGAATGTTGACGAGCACAAGGCTGGAGATCATTATGTCAGGCTGATTGGGTTAGAACGGCAGACTTGACATGTTAAAAGGAGGGTGATGCTTGAAATCATCGTTCTTTCATTGTTAATGAAACTATGCAGTGCAGTAGATTCAAAAGAACGAACGACTCAGGCCCGAAGATATGATGGTGAGCTGCTCATTCTGTTTATCATAATATGTCCTTAGCTGCATTGTAATATTCTAATTACTGGAACTATACACAAAATCTGTTCTACGTCGATGTTTTGGAGGTCTGTTAATTCAAGATGTAGCATTTTATTTTATTTCCGAACAAAACAATGAAATGAACTAAATGACTCAAAAAGATTCGTTCATTTTGATGAACGAGATTCAAAGAAGCGAGTCACTACAATGATTCGAACTTCCCTAATCACTAATGCAAATGCAGGAGAATGTTCCGGAGTCTCCGTCAGCACCACATCATCAGTCAGGTAAGCACCAGCCCATGAGCAAGCTCAAGCCCACCTCTCAACCTTCAGAAAGTTGGGAATGGAGTAGCCGAATGGTGTTTTGGTAAATCTCAAATGTTTTAATATAGTTTTTGTTGTTGTTGTTGTTGTTCCATTAGATATTAAGCAACTTCTTCAGAAGTTGCAGACTTTGGACGAACTTGTTGGACATCCACCACAAGAGAAGACTGACGTGGCCGATGAGCGAGAACCTTTTCTGACATTGGCCCGTTCTTGAAGCCCTTACAGTACATACAGCAAGCAACCAATGTTCCTTAAAAAAATTTTGACTGATTCTTTTCACTGGACGATTGTCACAACGCTGTGGACTCCTGTATAAATCATACTTTGAGTTGAGCAGTGTGACACGTGATATCTTCGTCAGGTTGGGTGACATTTTTCTATCATTTAGTGTCTTGATTTGCCGGATGTTACTGATGTCGTCTAATATATTTTGTAAATTGTAAAATTGAGCAACAACATTTTGCTATGGGTTAGACCCGCAAGTTATTCGATTAGCTAGCTCACTTAGCACCACGCCCTGCTGAACAATCCAGCATGCTTTATATGAGGAACCAGCATAACTCATGGAAGGCCAGCAGAAACCATACCACCAGCATTGGTCTTGTTGAGTAGTGCTTGGTTTAGCTGCTGAACCAGCATAACTGCGCTGATAAGTTCACCAACAAGGAAGAGCTAGTTTTGCTACTGAAATTGCTTACCATTTTAGCTCATTATCTCGTATTTGTTTGAAATAGCTAGTGCTGAAAATAGTGTGTGATGTAAAGACTGTGTAGTGTTTATCTTATACATTTATTTATTATAAGTGCATTTACATACAAGAGAGAAATAATCCATTTACTAAATAAAACATGTCGTTTGTACATTTATTAAATAACGGCCGAGTTGTCTAAAAGCACAACACAAACCTTTAATATACAGTAAATGCACTGGCAATAAATGCATACATTTATTAATGCTGGTCCCCAGCATACCAGCACCAAAACATAACAGATGCTGTTTGTTTTTGGGGGGGTTTTTTCAGCAGGGGCTTCATTAGATTAGCTATCTCGCTCAGCACCACAGACTTTATTAGATTAGCTAGCTCACGTAGCACCAAAACCATCTCACAGCTCACTCCGAAACCATACCGTTCATCTGTTTACTTAGCTCAATTAGCGCCACAGTCTTTATTCGATTAACTAGCTCATATAGCACCACAGTCTTTGTTACATTAGTCAGCTCATATAGTACCACAGGAATGTTACAAAAACGCGATAAAGCGGTAACCTCAATAAAGGGTAACCTCAGTCAATGGGGATGTTGACTGATCTGGAGATTTCTCAGGATGATGTCCAAAGAGGCCGTGCTTAAGCCCAATTCTTTAAACTTTCAGATCAGCTGCTGCTTCCACATGATGCAAAGGACTGGAAAATTTGTCTTTACTACAACACACTAAAACTTAATTGGATAACTTATAGTATTTATTGAAAGGTGTGGAGTATTGGAATAAACGTCTTTTCGGGGAAGCTGTAAATGCATCATGGCGGACGCAAGAAATATCAGATTCAGACCAGAAGATATGACGGTGAGCTGCTCATTCTGTTTATCATACAGTATGTCCTTAGCTGCATTGTAATATTTTCATTACTGGAACTATAGACCAAATCTGTGCATGTAGATGTGTTGGGGGGGGGGTCTGTTTATTGGAAATGTAACGTTTTATTATATTTCTAATCAAAAGAACGAAATGAACTAAATAAGAGTTCATTCTGATGAATGAGATTCAAAGAACTGAGTAACTAAAATGACTGAACGTCCCATCACTACTTGAATCTAGGATCTATTGAAGCATTTCACATTAATGCTGTCCTACAGATTGCTTTCTACGAATTAATCTGGTCATTTATCTACTTAAATATAGGTTTAGTTGGCCGATGGGTGTGGATATCTACAGTAATGTGCTATTTTGAATAGATTTTTATAACAGATTAACGATTAGATTAGCGAGCTTACTTAGCACGATGGCCATTTTAAATTCTATGCTAACTTAATGAGTGCCTTCAACCATAGAACATTTAGTGTTTAGCTAGCACCACTGCCTTCTTTAACTTAGTTAACTGAATTAGTTAATCACATTAACTCGCTCAATCCATACGACAGATGTTAACAAAATAGCATTACAGTGCAAAATAGTAAAATGCCAAAAATCTAAAATAGAGTTCCAACACTACTAAGTAATAGTCAAGATAAAATGGTACGTGTGCGTAACTGAAAACGACAGAATAAACCAGAAATAATGACGCACACAGACACTCAAGAAGTCAAAAGTTAGCGTCACTGAGTTAATTAAGCTGCTTTATAGCTAATAGACAAGTTCAAAATATGGAAAGAACATTGCATTGTGGGAAACGTCATAAGTTAAGGCCTCAAACTGGGCTTACGAACGTATAGTAAGTTTTATTGCGCAAATCCATTATCGTCATTTTAGCCAAACGGCACATGCTTATAATAATTATTTGTGTACAATTTATACAAATTAATATTAAAAATAAGGATATTATTATGTGAGATTCAATGGCATTTATGCCTTAGCCGGATAAAACGATTAAATGATCCATCCAACATTTTCGGAGAACATAAAATGACGCATGAAGTAGTGTATCGATGTCACTTTGTGAACATTTCTAAATATTTATCAATCATACAACAAGATAAGATATACGCCCAAAAGAAATTTTTCTGCTTCTGATGAAGGCCCTGACCTTTGACCCTGCGCATGCACAGTAATATGAGCTGGGACTATTAAAGACAAACCACCTTATATTAATTGCTGATCTTCTGGAATGAACTGTAAAAATGTGTAGCGTACAGTAAGTGCAGGACGCAGATCTTCCCTTAAAACTGTGCTAGATATTTCATGCTAGTTTGTTTAGACTTTTTTTCCCCTGCTACATTTTCTCATCCCTCCTCCTCCCTGTGCTCTACTTCGGCCCTGTTCCAAATCACATTGTGCTCCGTATATAGCATGGCCTCCTCCTGACACGCCGAATGCTGTCTTTTTTATCACCAGGAAGTGGAATGTAGGTCGCCGGCTGGCATTTAGGAGCACTGTCGCTGTGTGACACAGCTACACGAACAGCCTTCTCTCTTGAGTTCAGGTGGATGTTAACACGTTTTTTTTAAAAAAATTTTTTATAGTAATTAAAGAGGTAAATATGAGCACCTATTACAGAATTAAAGCAGTAATCATTAATGTCCACATGAAGCTGGGACGTTATTTAAACGTGGCGGCCATCTTGAAAAATAGAGACGATGGCACAGAATAGACCAAATAGACAAACAGATGCCTATTTCCTGATGTTTAATTATTTATAGTCATAATCTTTTGTTCTGTTGGCAGATCAAAAATCTGTCTTATCTATCTATCTATCTATCTAATATATATATACACACATGGACAAAATTGTTGGTACCCTTCGGTCAATGAAAGAAAAACTCACAATGGTCACAGAAATAACTTTAATCTGACAAAAGTAATAATAAAAAAAAAAATTCTATGAATGTTAACCAATGAAAGTCAGACATTGCTTTTCAACCATGCTTCAACAGAATTATTTAAAAAAATAAACTCATGGAACAGGCCTGGACAAAAATGATGGTACCCCTAGAAAATACTGAAAATAATGTGACCAAAGGGACATGTTAATTCAAGGTGTGTCCACTAATTAGCATCACAGGTGTCTACAATCTTGTAATCAGTCAGTGGGCCTATATATAGGGCTCCAGGTAGTCACTGTGTTGTTTGGTGAAATGGTATGTACCACACTCAACATGGACCAGAGGAAGCGAAGGAAAGAGTTGTCTCAGGAGATTCAAAAGAAAATTATAGACAAGCATGTTAAAGGTAAAGGCTATAAGACCATTTCCAAGCAGCGAGATGTTCCTGTGACTACAGTTGCACATATTATTCAGAAATTTAAGATCCATGGGACTGTAGCCAACCTCCCTGGACGTGGCCACAGGAGGAAAATTCATGACAAATCAAAGAGACGGATAATCCCAATGGTAACAAAAGAGCCCAGAAAGACTTCTAAAGAGATCCAAGGTGAACTTCATGCTCAAGGAACATCAGTGTCAGATCGCACCATCCGTCGTTGTTTCAGCCAAAGTGGACTACATGGGAGACGACCAAGGAGGACACCATTATTGAAAACAAATCATAAAAAAGCCAGACTGGAATATGCCAAACTACATGTTGACAAGCCACAAAGCTTCTGGGAGAATGTCCTATGGACAGATGAGACAAAAATGGAACTTTTTGCCAAGGCACATCAGCTCTATGTTCACAGACGGAAAAATGAAGCATATGAAGAAAAGAACACTGTCCCTACTGTGAAACATGGAGGAGGCTCTGTTATGTTCTGGGGCTGCTTTGCTGCATCTGGCACAGGGTGTCTTGAATCTGTGCAGGGTACAATGAAATCTCAAGACTATCAAGGGATTCTAGAGAGAAATGTGCTGGCCAGTGTCAGAAAGCTGGGTCTCAGTCGCAGGTCATGGGTCTTGCAACAGGACAATGAGCCAAAACACACAGCTAAAAACACCCAAGAATGGCTAAGAGGAAAACATTGGACTATTCTAAAGTGGCCTTCTATGAGCCCTGACCTCAATCCTATTGAGCATCTTTGGAAGGAGCTGAAACATGCTGTCTGGAAAAGGCGCCCTTCAAACCGGAAACAACTGGAGCAGCTTGCTCATGAGGAGTGGGCCAAAATACCTGCAGAGAGGCGCAGAAGTCTCAGTGACAGTTACAGGAATCGTTTGATTGCAGTGATCGCCTCAAAAGGTTGTGCAACAAACTATTAAGTTAGGGGTACCATCATTTTTGTCCAGGCCTGTTCCATGAGTTCATTATTTAAAAATAATTCCGTTGAAGCATGGTTGAAAAGCAATGTCTGACTTTCATTGGTTAACATTTATAGAATTCTTATTTATTATTACTTTTGTCAGATTAAAGTTATTTCTGTGACCATTGTGAGTTTTTCTTTCATTGACCGAAGGGTACCAACAATTTTGTCCACGTGTGTGTATATATATATATATATATATATATATATATATATATATATTATCTAGAAACAGGTTTAATATTCATATATTAAGTTAATTGTTATATAAGAAATAATAACTTTGACAAGATTCAGGACATTTTCATTTCCTAAAGGTGTCACCTTAGCACTGATGCTAAAGTTCTGTCATTAAATAGATGATTACAGAATCTGCTCTCGCTAAACATCTCATTAATGGCATTTAATAACAGGCAGTTTCTACACAAATGCTTTTTTTCCCCTCTAATCTGAACAATAACCTAAATCTATTTAAATAAAAATAAATAATAAGTGAATCACATCTAGGATTATTAATTCCGTTCCTAAGCATATTCTAAAAATCTTAGACAAAAAGAAAAATCTTTCATTCACTCTTAAACCTGCCAATAAACATCAATAAACATTCTCAGTCATGCAGTAGAAGTTGTCTGGAAGTTGAGTCATATTACCAGGTTTTCCTCTTGTTGGTTTGAAACGCTTCACTACTCATCCAAGTGGCTTCTTCAATCTGGGAACAACTCTTAATATTTAATTATTTGCCCTGTATACCTTCGCATATCCAAGTTAGGTAGCTTTGGGCAGAGGTCAGGGTCAGCCAGGATATAGCGTTAATGACACTTAACCCCCTTTAGAGCTCAAAAGTGGCAACTTGGCGGTGATGGGGCTTGAACCATCAATCTCATGATAAATAACCCGGAGTCAAAAACACCCTGAGACAGAGAGGGGTCCAGACAAAAGACCAGACACCAAAACACAAGACGTATGCAGTCCAGTGCATGAGTGATGAGTGTGCAGGGCTCTACATTCGATAAACCACACAGCCTTTACACAAGAGGTTGGCTCAGCACAAACCTGGCTTTATGTACAGATGAGACCTCATACACAACCACGATGTCTCCTATTTTCCATGCTGCTCTTTCATCCATCCCTAGTAGAATTAAGGGTGTTTTCAACATCAGGCACGACCGATCGCTCCCCCTCCACACGCCCCTGCTGGCCAACATTCGCATTGTTTTTGTTCTCCGTACTCGGGTACACTTGCGTTCGGGTATACTTTGTGATACAGCAGGTGGCAGTATGCAACTACTTGGTTTGTCAGCCGCCAGATTTCAGAGGCGACTAATGTACTTCCGTGTTCAGGTAAGATTATCTGATGCGACCTGTTCCTGAGGTCACTGTATTTAAAATGGTTTTCTCCGACACGGTTCCCGAGCCAGTGATCTTACTGATCAAGTGTCTTAAGTGTTCTCGGAAACGACTCCTGGTCCCTAATTTGAAAACGCCTTAAGAACAATTCACATGTCCACCAGGGAGGCCAGACCTAACTACCAGGGTCACAATGGCGCATAGATGTGTGACCATCACACCGCAATGACTTGCCCTCCCTCTTTCTCATCTTCTGTTGTTCATCAGTGAGCCTTTCAGGTAAGAAATGGTCCATAAAGACTGAAGAACCTCAGACTGAAGAACCTATTTGGATGAGTAGCAGAAAAATTCAGATCAACAAGTCCAGTTGACCTGACTCAAAAACTTAGTCATATATATGTCAACAAATAGGCTTATATAATCTTATATATTAGGAAATTTCAGATACAGGTGGCTAGGTCCATTTGATTCGATCCATTCACTTGCTTATTCACTGTATCATTATTATTATTTTTATACAGTGCTCATAACTCCAGTACGTTTCTTGTTCATGTGGGTATAACAGTCTGAGTCACGGAATCGATGTAAAGCAACAGGGAGAAGCTCAGCGATGTTAAATCACACAAACATGACTCCGCTCTCCTCCTCTATTCACCCTGACACTCAGAGCTCGCCGTTTTTGATCTCCTCCATGAATAAGTGTTTCACACCCTGGATTTAGAAATTAGTGAGGAAATTGGAGATCAGTGACACGTCAGCCTCTAAGAGATCCATACTGTACATCCACGGACCTGATTGACACACTAAACCAAACGCATAAACATAGCACCTAAACATGCATCATAATGTGAATGATAACTTGCACAATGAGAAATGTGCCAAGCAGAAGGTAAAAAAAAAAAAAAAGAAAAAAAAATCCTATAATTTATTTTTAAATAATAAATGTAATACATTTATTTTCCTTTCCTGCTGTTTCCACACATAAATGTGCAATAATATACATGCTTTGTTAGTGCAGAAATAAAATGTTATAAATTTAATAAAACCTTAAAGTCTTTTTTGGATTCTGAAAGCAAAAGTAAAAATGCCTGTGAAAAACTGAAATGTGTATTAATGTTCCAGCTGAAGCACACGTCTGCACTCAGACTGCTTGATTTTATTTCTCTCTTACTTATTTTTCAGGCATGGCATTTCAGCACCTGTCGCTCTTAATAAAACTGCCCCAAATGCCCCTTTGTGAGTGCATTTTCCTAGCCAATCAGGACGCAGAGTTTGGGAATGCTGGCAGGAATAAAAGAACCCACGTGTTCGAGACATCATAAGGCATTTCTCACGTTTTGCGGCCTGTCCACTTCACTTTTCTGACAAACAAAACCAGTGGACAAAGGATTTTCAGTGAATGTAAAATGCAACTAAGAACTGAAAATGGATATGCTCGTCATTAGCAGCCACTAAGCTACGCATTTTTAGCACTTAAGAATCCAAATATGTAGCTTCCGTTTTAAATATAAATACATAGAAAGGTTAATATTTTATACAAATTATACAGTACAGTATTCGTTTGGGTAGTGACAAATCCAAAGATCTGAAAAAATGTATACAAAGGACTATGTAGGACAATAAATTAGGTAAAACTGTAGTGTGTCCACATGCACGTGTGTATAATGACCGTTTAAAGAAGATAACAAAAACCAGCATGTGCTTTCTAGAAACCTATAAGCCTTTTACAAAACAGTTGTAAAAAAAAAGAAAAAAAAAATATTATAAAAATAATAATAAATGACAAAATACAGTACAATAAATTATAATTAATAATTTATAATAAATTAATAAAAAGACAAAATAAAATAACTAATATATATATTTATATATATAAAATAGAATTCAAATTAAATAAGCCCCTGCAAATAGTACCAAAAAGTAATTTATCCCACCAGGTCGCCACTTGCATTTTGTCATTAAAATAAAAGTACTTTTCTATTAAAAGTAGTTTTCATGGCTCCATGTATTGTTTGAATATAATTAGGGCCCAAGCACTGTAAGGTGCGCAGGACCCTCTTGTTTTCCTAAGGTTTTTTTTTCCACCCTTTTGGACTTTTCGGGGGTCTTAACATGCTCAAAACCTCATGAAACTTGGCAGAAAGGTTGGAATCTGCTGCCATCAGGATGCCTGAGAGTCTCATGGCCCAGGGCCCCAAGGGGCCCCCACACAAGATTTTGATGCATAGCTCATACACACCTTCACGTAGGCACACGAAACTCTGTACACATTTAGAGCTCATTGAGCCGAACAACTTTCGCGCTGCTTGTCCTGGGCTAAACTCAACAGGAGGCCGGTTATTTTGGGTCGTTTGCAAAAACGCACCCGATGGATTTTGATATACTCCTCCTAAGGAATTTATACGATCGCCACCAAACTGTGCCGAAGGGATCTAAAGACATTGAGGATGCAAAATTGCGGAGGGATTTTCGATAGCTCAAATGGGTCAGCCGTGATGATGTCTTAAACTTACACCAAAAAATGACTGATAACTTTCTGTGTGACATTATATTCGGTGACATCACACTGAGGAACATCATATTTTCCAGCATCTGCGGCCTATTGTACACACATAAACATCAAAAATGTTAACACACACATGCGCACACACACACACACACACACACACACACACACACACACACACACACACACACACATTCCTCTTTCACGACAAACACACACTAACGCACTCAACAAATATTTAGGGCCCAAACTGACATTAGCCTTGTATAGTGTGTGACGTGTGCAGGTTTTGCAGTGCAACCGAGTGATGATGGCATTTTCGAGGTCTTAACACACTCAAATAACCCAGGTTGTGCGGTGCGCCCGGGATGGCGATGGCACAGGGTGCTGGGGCCCGTCATCGTTGCTTGCACCTACATTAAAATTTGGGAATTTATCCAAACCGAGCCAAGGGCACAACATAGCCAGATGTCTGAAATAGTTTGGTTTTAATCTTCAGATTTGAAGTTTATCCTAAGGGTATTTAAAAACACACATATCAATAATAAAACATTAATTAGACCTGGTTGTGGTGGTCTGCGGTAGATGAGGCTCTATGTTGCTGATTGGAAGGTCTGGGGTTCAAGACCTGCCACCGTTGTTGGGTCCTTGGGCGAGACCCTTAACCCTACGTCCCATACAACCCATTCGCTGCAAGGCTGGGTGGAGAATGGGAGGGTTGCGACATGCAGGGCATCTGGCGTAAAACGTTCTGTGCCAGATCTCCTGGATCAAAATCATACAATCTGGCAACTGCTAATATAAAAGGGACAAAGCCCAAGGAAAAAAAAAACACATAAGTGATCATTGTGGAGGTGGTGGTGTTCCATATCTTGTGTCCTCTGTAAGCACTTTAAATGAATGAATAATGCCTTCCAGACATTACAGTGCATTATGGGTAATCACTCGCACTCATTCTCTACATAGCGCTCGTCCTGGACAGGGTGTGCCAATCCATTTCGGGGGACACAAGCACACACTTATTAACACACACTTGTCTTTGGACTGAGGGAGGAAACCAGGGTAAACGGAGGAAACCCAGCAAGCACAGAGAGAACATGCAAACTCCATGCACACACAGACCTGAGGCAGACAAAACAGTCATCAACCACGAAGCTAGGTTAAAATAGAAACACTGGGATTAAAGTGAGTGCCTCGCTGTTCGTCTTGTTACCTGTCGGCCGTTGGATTTGGAGCCCTGCAGGCTGCAGTGGCCCAGGCTCCCGTTCGGCGTGGTCCCGCAGCTGCTGATGATCTGGAGCTGTTTCTCCGCTCGGTCTGCTCGCTCCAGCAGCTCCTCGATGAACTGCTGCAGACGCACTTTAGCGCTGGCTTCGCGCGCCGCCGTCTCCTGCAGGAACTGATCGATCTGGGCCACCTCTCTGCAGAGACACAGCACAGCACCAGGGTGAGTAACGGGCATGCGGAACGTCGAACCATATCATAGCTCATCAAAATCATAGATTTTTCGTCTTTAACGCTTCTTTTTTTTCTCACTGTCTTCTTGTTCGAGTGATGCTTTAAAAATATCGCTTTCGTTCATTGTGAGAAACAGTTGATCATTACACTGTGTTTTTCATTACAGAGAAGCGAGATTAAAACCCATAATCCCATGCAAGGATTGGGTAAGAATTAATGTTCCCATTAGGAGTGTATGATTATTAGGGAACAATTCACACACCAGCAATCAGAAAAATTAATAATGCAAAACGTACAGGAGATATCAGCTCACATATGCAAACATATTTACCTAACATTGGTTTTAAACAACTTTTCAACATGTGATGTTACATATAAACAGTACTGTGCAAAAGTCTTGACGCCCCAAGACGATTTAAATTCAAGAAATGGGGAGAGGGTGTAAAGTGCCGTAAGATACAATTTAAAAACAGGTTGCAGTGTTGCCCCACAGGTCTGAAATATACTTGCGGTGGGAGCCCTCAGAATGGACCAGCATTATCAGCAAGCAACAGAAAGTCGTCTACATACAACAAACAACAAATTATTGTTATTATAAGTATAGGTGCAGGCTTGTGCAATAATACATTTACTCCCCGAGTTACGTACAGGTTCTGTTCCAGGAGCATGTTCAGTAGTCTGATTTGTTCTCAAGTCTGACAAAATGATTGTAATGCTGATTGAAAGAGCATTACTATTATTATTGATTCAGGTTTTTACATTTAACTGTATTAAAATGAAATATATACAGTAGCTTGTCCCCTACTTACAAATGTGCACATTTTTTAATATCTGCATGTCCATATTTTGGGAGCAGTAAAATGTGCATGTTTTAAAGGTATTCAGCATCAGCAGTATACACTAATCACCGGCCTGATCATCTGTCATCATCTGCACCTGTTTCTCTCTGGTTCATGCCTCAAGTTAGATGATTTTAATGCTTGAATGATTGTTTTATAGTTTTATCATTATATACTTTGCCAGTTTCATATACTATATCCAGGATTTGAAACAAAGGACATGTATAAAAATATAAAATAAAATAAAATTATATTAAAATATAAAAATAAAACTTATTTAAAACAAGTTCAAACTCCAACACATTACCAAAAAAGAAATGACTTGCACTTAAAAAAAAAATTATATATACATAAATAAAAATCAGTAGTTAATGTTGCTAATAGTGTATCCTGTACGGGCCGTCCCCGACTTACAAACATTCGAGTTACGAATTTCCTCAAATTCTAATTTTGGAAAATCCTCAACAAAACAGATTTCACAGTCCATTACGGTAGAAAACAGCTCTGAGACAAAAAGGTGTCCAGGATTCCCCTCGCAAACTTGCAGTCTAGGTAAAGTCAACATCCACGCATGTCTGTGTGAAAGTTGTCCTGTACAATAACCTCCTCCTGTCCTGTTGGGATGATTCTTTTCAAAGATAAAGTGCAGGTTAATTAGTTTTATTTTGACTTTATATTTTCTATTAAACATTTTTATATGAATATTTTTGGGTTGTGGAACGAATCATTGGTGTTTCCATTATTTCTCGCTCTGAGACAAAACGGCGTCCGGGATTCCCTTCACGATTTAAAGGCTGTGAGCTTCATTACCTTAGGCGCGCTTACCGTTTTTGGACACATGGTGGCAGTGTGGGGGAAAACGGGGACAGAGATTTAATCGAGTGAATTGGTATGATCTGCATTGGATATTTGTGTCTAAGGCGTATAAGACTCACTTTGTCAGACTTACGAGCAAATCCAACTTACGGACTCGCTCCCGGAATGGAACTCGTTCGTAAGTAGGGGACAACCTGTATAGCTCATCATTATCATACAGTTAAATGTAAAAACCTGAATAAATAATAATAATAATAATAATAATAATAATAATAATAATAATGTTCTTTCAATCAGCATTTTTGACAAATTTTCTTGTATACCTCACTCACAGTCTATACCGCTTTATCCTGTATACAGTGTCGCCATAGAGTACAATGCGGGGTACACCCTGAAAGAGGTGCCAGTCCATCTCAAGGCGATATTTTGTTTGTTTATTTATTTATTTATTTATTTATTTATTTTCAGTTTACACTAATTATCAGCATTGCGAGCTTTTGGAACTTGTGCACCTTAATACTGACGTGTGTCATCCTGCCGTGTGCGAGCTCTTGCGCACCCGTGACTATGTAATTACAGAGATGATGAATTGTCTGTGCTTCCTTTTCCTCTCCCTCCTTTTTTTCCTTTCTGCCCCCTTTTTACTTGCATTCTACAAATCCCCGGAGACGCACCGCCTCCGTTCTCTTTGTGGAAGAGGCCGTATCTGCTTAGAATCAGCTCTTAAATGCACACACAGACACACAGACACACACACACACACACACACACACACACACACAAGTTTGCATTTCTGTCCAACACACTTGGACCATGAAGGTCAGAATCTGTATTAATTGAATTATTTATGTCTGTGCCGAACTCTCTCACACACACACGCACATACACACACTCCGAGCATTTCCGACTGGTTGGAAAATGAAGCTTTTCCTGTGCGACTTCTGTTTAGAGATTAAATGTAACATGACAAAATAAACATGCATGACCGTTCTAAACAATCCAGTAAATCATCCTGGAACATTTTTTGTCTTCGTTTCCTTTCCTCAAAGGCTCGGTCGTCCTGACGATGTATTCCCTTAAACAATCCGTGTCATTTCTGATGTAAGGAATTCTCACACTTGCACTATACAGTGTGACTAAATGTTTCCGCACCCCTGAAAATCACACCCACATGTCCTTGTGAGCTCCACTCCGCTCTTCTGTGAAAAGCTTTCCACTAGACGTTGGAGCGTTGGATGTGGAGACGTGTCCTCATTCACATGTTCTACAAGAGCATTAATGAGCTCAGGTTGCTGATGTTGAGATCTCGAGAAAGATCTTAACACAGTTTGTTCCTGGAGCCGGCTTTGTGGATCTCTCAGGGGGCGTCGTCGTGTGTAGTCAAGGGTTTGGGTTGCTTATTACCACAAGTGGAAGAATGCTACAGCATGCAAAAAGACTCAGCACAATCATACAGTACGCCTCTAATGCTGGGGAAATATTATAACATATGGGTGTGATGGTGAGGGGTGCATATACTTTTGGTCAAATATTGGTATAATGGAAAGGGTTCCAGGTCTGATATTGATACTTTGCTCCCCAAACACTTTATTTCATTTCATTTCAAACTCAGCTTAATACATTACCCTTAGAAAAAGAAAAAAAAAAGTAATATTGTAAAGGTAAACCTGTATACTGTACAGTTCTGTACTGCCGTGTCTCCCGCAATACAAAATACAGCTGTTGCTACTATACATGTACTATAATTCATGCAGACGCATTTCCTTTGGTATTCGCTGCCGTTCCCTTTGGTATCAACACTGTAGGGTAATGTACGGTAATAATTCACCGTCCCAAACCTCGTTTTCGTCTACGGTCTCTTTGTGTTCTCTCTACAATACAAAAAAATTATACAGTATTTTATATTTTATATGGAAATTTAGCTGAATCTACGTTAATATTCATGTCACAAAATGATTAAATCATATTGTTCTTAATAGTTTAGCGTTAAAACACATGAAAAATTATATTGCCATGAAAAAAGCATAAGAAAAAATTAGTGGACAATATTTGAGGTTTCCCGGGAAATTGCGGAAACAATTATTAGTTAGGTTAGGAAAAACCCGCGAATGACTGAGGCCGCGAACTCTGAACTGCGACTTTAAAGTGTTTATTACGGTGGCCGAAATAACAAATTAAAAACCACAATAACAAAACCAAAACCAAAATAAAACATCCACAAACAAAATAACAAAACCCAAAACTAATTTATTTTGTTTTGCGTTTTTTGTTCAATTGTTTTCGGTTTTGCTATTCAGATTTTTAGTTTGTTATTTTGTTTTTGTTTTTGATATTTTGATTTAGAATTTGTTATTTTGTTTTTGATATTTTGATTTAGAATTTGTTATTTTGTTTTCGATTTTGTTAATTTGTTTTTCGGTTTTGCTATGTTGATTTTTTGTTTGATATTTTGTTTTTGTTTTTGATATTTTGATTTTGAATTTGTTATTTTGTTTTCAGTTTTGTTAATTTGGTTGTGAATTTGCTATTTAGTTTTCGGTTTTGTTAATTTGTTTTCGGTTTTGCTATGTTGAGTTTTAGTTTGTTATTTTGGTTTTGGTTTTGATATTTTGATTTTGAATTTGTTATTTTGTTTTCAGTTTTGTTAATTTGGTTGTGAATTTGCTATTTAGTTTTCGGTTTTGTTAATTTGTTTTCGGTTTTGCTATGTTGAGTTTTAGTTTGTTATTTTGGTTTTGGTTTTGATATTTTGATTTTGAATTTGTTATTTTGTTTTCAGTTTTGTTAATTTGGTTGTGAATTTGCTATTTAGTTTTCGGTTTTGTTAATTTTTTTTCGGTTTTGCTATGTTGATTGTTAGTTTGTTATTTTGGTTTTGGTTTTGATATTTTGATTTAGAATTTGTTATTTTGTTTTCGGTTTTGTTAATTTGTTTTCGGTTTTGCTATGTTGATTTTTAGTTTGTTATTTTGGTTTTGGTTTTGATATTTTGATTTAGAATTTGTTATTTTGTTTTCGGTTTTGTTAATTTGTTTTCGGTTTTGCTATGTTGATTTTTAGTTTATTATTTTGTTTTTGGTTTTGATATTTTGATTTAGAATTTGTTATTTTGTTTTCAGTTTTGTTAATTTGGTTGTGAATTTGCTATTTAGTTTTCGGTTTTGTTCATTTGGTTTGCACCTCTCGGTCGTTCAGAAACGAACCGGGAAAGGTAGGTATAGTTTGCAAATGAAATTCTTAACGCTGATTGGACGAGACATCTGTCACTCAAGATATACAGGAAGTACTGTAGCGGCGGTAGATTCATGGGTATGTATGTGCAAACATGTCCTGTCCTTATTGTGGTTTCAAATATGGCGTTCTGCCAAATTTTTTCGCTTTTAAAAGAGACTAATCTTTATATCTCATCAGCATATCAAAAATCACGGCATACGGATGTCCGTCCTCAAAGTAACGTTGAATAGATTCCATTTCCTTGCTTTTTAATGAAATATTTCATTATTTTCTTAGTTTTGCAGACCGAAAAAAATGGTTTTAGACACAATTTTCTACTTCCTGTTTATCTTGAGTGACAGGTGTCTCGTCCAGTCAGCGGTAAGAATTTAATTCGCAAACTATACCTACCGTTTCCGGTTCGTATCTGACTGACCGAGAAGTGCAAAACAAAACAACAAAACCCAAAACAAAATAAATAAGTTTCGGGTTTTGTTATTTTGTTTTCGGATTTGTTAATTTGTATTTGAATTTGTTATTTTGTTTTGGGTTTTGCTATTTTG
Organism: Clarias magur; assembly: GCA_013621035.1. Taxonomy (NCBI): domain Eukaryota; kingdom Metazoa; phylum Chordata; class Actinopteri; order Siluriformes; family Clariidae; genus Clarias; species Clarias magur. The sequence continues at coordinate 292,128 of QNUK01000312.1, read as the reverse complement.
ATTTAGAATTTGTTATTTTGTTTTGGGTTTCCTTAATTTGTTTGGCACTTCACGGCCACCGTAGTTTATAGATCTTTTTGTCAGATCCTCCAAGAGCAACTTCTTCCAACCATCCAAGATCAGTTAATTGACGAGCAATGCATGATGGAGCATCTTGCCAGGGTGAATTAAATAAGGGCCAACACTGCAAATACCAACTCTTTGCATCAACTTAATGTAATCGTCAATAAAAGCCTTTGATGCTTATGAAATGCTTGTAATTATACTTCAGTATACCATAGTAACGTCTGACAAAAAGATCTGAAAAAAAAACACTGTAGCATCAGACTTTGTGAAAATTAATAATACTTGTGTCATCCTCAAAACTTCTGGACACGGCTGTAACTTATACCAGAGGTCACGATATAACCGATCGCTGAGTTCCTGAACGTTCTGATTTTAATCCGTTCTTAGCTGCACATACGGTACACCTCCATCATAACGTTCAAAGTCTTGTTTCGTCTGCAAACGAGGACTTTGAAACAGATCTGGAGACGTAAAAGTAACACACAACTAAACACATAAATCAAAAAAGTTTGCATTATGTAGCAGCACTGATCATCTGCTGTATTTAGACAGAGAGAGAAAAAAAACCTCCCACACATTTCTAACTGCAAAATAAGAAGGGCAAGACACCTCCTCCCTGCCAGTGTGTGTGTGTGTGTGTGTGTGGGGGGGGGGGGGGGGGTGTGCACGCACATTGTTTGCACGCACATTGTTTGCTGCTTTATGTGCGAACTTGTGAAGAAAAACAGGTTTAAGGTTTTATTTTTCTCTCAGGAATCTGTGTGTGTGTGTGTGTGTGTGTGTGTGTGTGTGTGTGTGTGTGTGTGTGTGTGTGTAGGCCTGTAGGTTTTTCTGTTATTTTTCCCCATGTCACAGTTGAACAGATCAGAGTCTAAACCGATCTGTCAGATTCTGTGATATCTGCAACATAATATAAAATATATATATACATACACACACACACACACACACACACACACACACACACACACACACTAGCATTGTGAATGGTCAAAACGTGTTGATTAACCACACGGCCAGGCCAGAAATGTTTTCGTTTCAGAAGGATCAAATTATTGTTCTGCATCATGCAAAGACAACAACTACTGAAGAAAAGCTAAAATTACTGGAATTTGGATAAAAAAAATAAAAAAAAAAACCTGTCCAACATTATTAAACTCTGGAGGGAAAGTGTCGGTTATCAGGCATCACTTCAACACTGACTGATGCTTCATCATAAAAAACTTGATGGTAGAAATCAGAGCTATGTTTAATGGTGAAAGTAAGAGCATTTACACACACACACACACACACACACACACACACACACACGCACACACATGCACGCACACACTCATCAGAACAAATAGGGCTTCAGTTTGCTAAGGAGCGTTAAGATTGGACTTTGGAGCGATGGAAAAAGGTCATGTGACCTGATGAGGTCAAGATTGAGTCTATTCCAGAGTGATGGGCGTGGTCAGGGTGAGAAGGGAAGCGCATGAAGCGATGCTCCCATCATGCATAGCGTCCACTGTACAAGCCTCTGGAGACAGTGTCATGATCTTGGGTCGCTTCAGTCGCTCAGGTCGAGACTCAGCAACGTCATGTGGAGATAAAATGAAATCAGCTGACGACCTGAACGTACTGAATCAGCAGGTTATCACAACTACGGAGTTTCTCTTCCCTGACGGGACGGCCGTGTTCCAGGACAGGAATGTGAACGAGTGCTTTTGGGAGCATGAGAAATAATTTCCCTACATGACCTAGACACCACGTTATGGGCCGCAATGCAACATAAAAGCGTTCTAAAGAAATATTGGTGTGCAGGCTGAGTAGTAATGCTAATGCTAAAGCTCAGATGGTAAAAGAAAAGATGCAAAATTAATCAGTAAACAGACAGAAACAACCAATCAGTAGAAGAGCACACCCTGTGTGCTGCATCCATCAGCTAAGAACAGGAAAACTGAGGCTGCAGGTCACATGGACTCGCTTTGGGCCTCAGTGTCCTTCGGCATGGTTTAAATGCTACAGCGTACACGAGTGCTGTTGCCGACTTTGTCTATCACTTTATGACCACAGGATAACACACCATGTCACAAAGCTAAAATCATCTCAACTGGTTTCTTGAACATAACAATGAGATCACTGTACTCAAACAGTCTCCAGGCACCAGATCTCAATCCAGTAGAGATGGAAGGATCCACCTTTGGGATGTGGTGGAACAGGAGATTCTCAGCTGACACATCTTCATCATCCGTGTGATGCGATGTCAATGTCACTATGTCAACATTACGGTAGCCGAGGAGTGCAAAACAAAATAACGAAACCAAGAACAAAATAAATTCCAAAACCAGATAAGAAAACACAACAACAATGTGTTGCCGTACTTCTTGTTCATCTTGATTCTCTTTCCATCAGCGATCAAGTATTTTATTCGCAAACTACTTCCCGTGTTGGTATTTTGTTTCTGGATATGTCGTTCTGTTTTCTGATTTATGTTGTTTATGGTTTCATTTAGTTTTTCAGATTTTTGATTTTGTTGTGGTGTTTTTAAATGTATTTTGTTTTGTTTTTATTTTGTTTTTGGGATTGTATTTTTATCGCTTATCTGTCTTCTTATAGCTGGGTGGAAGATAAGATAAGCGATAAGAATTCAGATTGAATTTGATAAGAATTCAGATTTTTTTTGTTTTCAGTTTTTGTCATTTTGTTTTCGGATTTTTGGTTTTGTTATTGTTTTCAGTTTTGTCTTTTTTTTATTGTTTTCAGTTTTGTTATTTTGTTTTTGGTTTTGTTATTGTTTTCAGTTTTGTAGTTTTTGGTTTTGTTATCGTTTTCAGTTTTGTCATTTTGTTTTCGGATTTTCCTTTTTGGTTTTGTTATTGTTTTCAGTTTTGTCATTTTGTTTTTGGTTTTGTTTTGTTTTCAGTTTTGTCGTTTTGTTTTTGGATTTCCATTTTGTTTTTGCTTTTGTCGTTTTGTTTTTGGTTTTGTTATTGTTTTCAGTTTTGTCATTTTGTTTTCGGTTTTGTTATTGTTTTCAGTTTTGTCATTTTGTTTTCGGATTTTCCATTTTCTTTTCGGTTTTGTTAATGTTTTCAGTTTTGTCATTTTGTTTTCGGATTTTCCATTTTCTTTTCGGTTTTGTTAATGTTTTCAGATTTGTCATTTTGTTTTCGGATTTTCCATTTTCTTTTCGGTTTTGTTAATGTTTTCAGATTTGTCATTTTGTTTTCGGATTAGGTATTTTATTTTTGAACTCATTGTGTTTTGGGGATTGGTATTCAGTTTATCTGTCTTATTGCTGGATGGAAGATAAGATAAGCGATAAGAATTTGGATTTTTCATTTTGTTTTTGTTATCTTGTTTTGCATTTCCTGGACACCGTACACTATGGACTAAAATCTCTTTTAAGGAATGCTAAGCGCCTTGAATGTTGAGTGTTTGCTATGAACAATGAAGGCAGTTCTGAAGGCAAAAGGGGTCCAACCCAGTGCTAGAAAGGTGTACCTAATGAAGTGTGTGTTCAGCACTGAACTGCGGTCGCTGTACACACATCACAGCCTTAAGCCATACTGAGTCGTGTCTAGTTAAAGATGGACAGAACACTTTTTTAAAAAAATAATGCTTTTGTAGGGATTTGCAACTAAATACGCTACTGGAGTTTAACTTGGCATTTCAATTTGCAGTGAGGAACTTGCTGTGATTCAGCACTCATCATCACTTTTACAGAGCGATGCTGAGCAACTAAACCTGATTCATAAGAAAGATAAATAATTAAACAAGGCAATTCAGCAGATTCGAAAGAACAGCTTCCTCGAAGGCGATCGGACTGAACGCAATACCGCGTCTCACTTTTACAGGCCGCGCTCCAATTAGTCGCGTAAAGGAGATACAACCAAAGTGAACAAAAGCTCGCAGGGTCTCAGTCATGATAATAACAGTGGCGGAGGAGTCGTCGGGCCTGTAAGCAAAACACAGTCTCTTCCCCCCTGAGTCAGAAAGCTAATTAGAGACGAGGCACGGAGGAAAGAGGAGAGGAAACAAAGTAGATGCTGGTGTGTTGAGGAACGGGAAAACACACAGGAAGAATGAGCTGTATTCGTGCTCGAGTGGGTGTGTTGGTATACAGCATGGCTAGAAGAGCGCCATGAATATTAATGAATCACTTTCAGGCTTGAAATATTCTACTGTCACAAGTATTGTTTAAAAATATTATTTTATATGAAGTATATCATACTGAGGTACCTCGTGTGGAGTTCAACTTATCATTGCTTTTATAATCTACTGTATTATTTTAGCTCTGAGGATTGCGACTTTAATAAAACAATTCTCATCCATTAAAGGGCCCATAAGTTAAAACGGGTCTCAAAGCTTCCCAAAGTGTGTGTGTGTGTGTGTACGTCTGTGTTAATGCTGCAGCTTAAATACTTTTATAACTCCCTCTATTCCACAGGGGGTTTCAGTATTCGTGTAAATAAGCTACTCCTGAGCCACGCCCCTGAAGAGGACAGCAGAGTTGAGCAACAAGCAGGGGGAGGGGCTCTTCTGATAGGAGGTCATATTAGCATAAAAATCTAATTGGCTGGTTAAAAGCCAATAAAAAAATTTTTAAAAGGGGAAAAAAAAGAAGGGATTTTTTGTTGTTGTTGTTGTTGGCGCACAAACACTGGGAACTCGTCTGAATGTCTAAACATGAAAACGAAAGTTTTCAAAAGTATATGGTAGATGAAGTGTTATATCATGTGTCATGGTGGCGTAGTGGTTAGCACTGTCGCCTTGCACCTCCAGGTCCTGGGTTCGATTCCCGCATCGGGTCTGTGTGCATGGACTTCCTGTGCTTGGTGGGTTTCCACCAGCTACTCCAGTTTCTTCCCACAGTCCAAATACCTGCAGGTTAAGCTAATGGTCACAAAGTGTGTGAATGTTGTCCGACGGTCCTAGCAGTGGTCGTACAAAATGGAAATAAATACAATGGTCACCATTGGCCTCAACAGTCCCTAGTTGGCCTACAAAGGCTCCTAGATGGATGGAGGTGAAACGTCTCCTATTTTTCATATTGTTTCTATGTCTCATATTGCAGTCAATTATAGGATTATACAGGATCCGAAGCACTGACACTGGACACACCTTCCGTAATTATTACACAAACAACTTTTTTACTTCAGCACATCAAGGGTTACATGGAGCATCCTCTATTCGAGGCCCTGTGAATGAGCTGTTACTATGGAAACAGTTACATAATAAAATCAGCACATTGATATAAATCTGTGGTATTTTCAGATCTGTTTTTATAGAAAATTAATCAATACTCTGGTCAGCCCTGTGGTATGGTATAACCACTTACAGGAGTCTTTTTAGGGTAAAATTAGACAACTACAGTCCCAAAAGGCAGGCGGAAATATTAAAAAGCTGTTAATAACCACAGTGGCCAAGCCAGATTATCTGGTGATTAGATGCTGAACGAACACAAATGCTGTCTATTTAAAGACAAGAATGTGTGGTTTGGGGTGGTGCACCAATGCCTTTAACGGCTACAGTACGCTGACTGTTTAGAAAAGCAGAACAGAGTTGAAGAGAGAAACAATGAAGAGAAAATGAAGAAATGGAAGTGGCGATGGAGAAAAGAAGAAGGACGAGACTGACGAGCTGGAGAAAATGAAGGCAGAGGTAATAAATAGAGGCAATGTTGAGAAAATGAAGGAAGAGGTGGACAGATGGAGAAAGTGTAAAAATGAAGATGTACAAATAAAGAGATGGAGGTAAAAGTGGAGATAATGGAAGATAGAGATGAAGAAAATAAAGGTAACAATGAGGAAGTGAAGGAAGAGATGGAGAAAATGGAGGTAGAGGTGGGGATAACGAGCCTAGAGAAAATTGGAACAGATTGGAGCAAATGAAAGCGGAGATGGGAAGATGGAGAAGATGAAGGTAGAGATCGAGAAACAAGAAAGAAGTGATTGAGATGGAGGAAAGTGAAGTAACAATGAGAGTGAAGGAAGTGCTGGATAAAATGGGTGTAGAGAAGAAGAAATTGAATGCAGGGTTGGACAAAATAAAGGTAGAAGCAAAGGAATGAATGAAGAGATGTTGAAAATGAAGGAGCAGATGGAGGAAATGAAGATAAAGATAAAGGAGAAAAGGAAGAAGTGACTGAAAGATGGAGAAAATTAAGGTCGCGATGAGGAGGTGATGGAGGAAATGGATAGATAAAAAGGTTAAAGTTGGAGAAAATGTAGATGGAGAGCTGGAACAAATGAAGTTAGAGATGGAGATAAAAGGAAGAAGTGGTTGGAAGATGGATAAAATCAAAGTAGGGATGAGAAGGTAACAGAAGTGTTGGATAAAACTGAGGTACAGGTATAGATGAAGAAGGTTAGAGATGGAGGAAATGAGAATGTGAAGGATAGAAAGTGAGTCGTGAATTATGGTAGAGATGAAGAAAATGGAGAAAAGATTAGAAGATTAAGGTAGAAATTGAGAAAATGGAGGATAGAGATCGGGAGGATGAAGATAGAGGTGGAGAAAATAAAGGCAGAAATAAGAAATTGAAGGAGAAAATAAACGTGAGATGAAATCGCATTCGTCAAGCTCCATTTGAAGGCTGGCAGTATTCCCATTGTGTGCCACTATCCTCACCAGAATGCTCAGAGGAGCCAGAAATCATTTGTGACTTGATAAATATTTCATACCTGGCCATCATCACTTCACCCTTTACCTTACCCAGGGACTAGGAGGTGAGTGGGGGAACTCCGGATCAGTGCCAGCCATGGAAAGCCATTAGGCATGAGGATACGATCACACTCTGTGGAAAACTGTTCCACATGCAACTGGAAGTATCTCTCCAGATCGCCTCCAGTATCTCCGAATAACCACAGTTCTGAGATGAAACCATGTGTTCGCTCAATAAGTGAAGAGAATCGAAGAAAGGGAAAGAAATGGAGGACAAGCAAACGAGAAGAAAATGAAGGAGAGGAGAGGAGAGGTGTTGGTCAGAGTCTCGTGCGATGATTATTCAACACTCAGGCTGCTGCTGCACTGGCATTACACAAGGCTGTTGTCTCTCCCACACGATGCTGAAAGGAGAAAATTCAATCAGTGGCACTTGTGAGCGTGGAGGAATATTTCACGACCAAGCATGAGGCGAGAAAGCACACAGCACCGACCTGAGAGGGAGCTTCATAAGAGACTCCTGTTCCCTTGCAGGAGCGAACGATCAACCTCGCTCCTGCTACCAAATCCCAGACTTCAGACATGAAAAAAGAATCTGTCTCCTTGACTAATGATCAGGGACGTTAGCGGAGCGCCTGAACTGGAGGAGTTAGCGCGCTAGATCTGCTGAATCATCACATTCGGTACACAGGAAATAAATCTGAGGGAAATCTAATCACTGGTGTCATATACTGCTAAGATGATTGGCATTGTGGTTTATTTGTTGAATTAATAACAAAATTGAGCGCCTCATAATTTAAACCTCGGATTTACATGCTGTTCAAACGTTTTCTGAGAGTTACGCTTGCGGAGTTTGTTAGAAGTGCGTCGCATTCGAAGTGATGTGAAGTCCAGCAGTCTGTCTGACGCAACCACGACACGTCACACAGTTGCAAATAGAAACGTAAGATATCAAGCGAGTCCGATATGAAATGCATAATGAGTTGGTTACTGATAAACTCTGTGTGTCTTCCTTTGGTTGCATCATACAGTGGAATCTTGGATTACGAACATAATTTGTTCCGGAAGCGGGCTCGTATTCCAAAATACTCGTAAACCAAATTAAATTTTGCCATAAGAAATAATGAAAACTCAAATTATTCGTTATACAGCCCAAAACAATAAATACATAAAAATAATTAATACAACATATAAAGTAAAAAAAAAATATTAACCTGCACTTAACATTTTTTAAAAAGTACAAATAAATCCAGACAGTTAAGTGTTTCCTTTTGTGCCCGCAGGCGCTGTGTATTTGTGTGTGTGTGTGTGTGTGTGTGTCAGCGTGTTTGGGGCACAGTGTCAAATTACGCGCACGCAAACAGAAGAGAGAGGGAGATGTTGATTATAAGAGACGAGCATTAAGTCGCAGCAGGAGACTCTTATTTTGACACAGGGGACGCAGCAGGGGAGACGATTACCCATAATTCCCGCAGTGCAAGAGAGAGAAAAATCATTGGCTCAGTTGTAATCACTTGCCGCTCGGTGTCAAAATGAGAGTCGCATGCGTGATGCATGATACTCGGTGCTTGTAAACTAATACTTGCTCGGTTTCCGATTAAAAATTTATTAAAAATCTTTGCTCGGTTTGCGGAACACTCGTAAACCACGTTACTCGTAATCCGAGGTTCCACTGTATTCTGTATTTTTGACTACAGGGAAGCTAAAAATTATCTACCTATTTTTTTTTGTTGTTGTTTTTTTTCGGATGGGGGGTTAAGCAGGTGCACACTCAGAAGAGTTCATTATGGTAGAGATTGAGGAAATGGAGGAGAAAATAAAGGTGAGTGTTTTTTATTTATTTCCCCATGAAACTGCATTCATCACGCTCCATTTGAAGGCTGGCAGTATTTTTAAAACAATTAATTAATTAATGGTTTCTTCAGACAACCATCTGTGCCACGCTCCAGTCCAATAGGTGGCGATATTGCACGGACCATCCATTAACTTCAAAGAAGAAGGGAGCAATATATTATTTCAATTTGATATTTGAAAGTTCAGCTAAAAAATTTAGAAAGTGTGAATCTAATCTCAATCGAAAACTGCACTGTTGAATCATTAACTGACTCAATCAGCAAAAGACTGATCGAACTGCAGAACTGATGAAATCACACAGCTCTAATATTAACATAAGTTTCCCTTTAAAATTAAATGACTCTCAACTATTTGATTTTTTACGGTGTGTAAAAGGGTTGAATTTACAGTTTTTTGTTTATTTTTTCTTTTTAAAATCTTTTCTTTTTTCTTTTTTAGTTTACTCAATGAAAAATGTACTAAAGGTTAATGTTTCACATAATATTTCTCCGTAGCTGTCATATCTATTACCTTGTACACCACAAGGGGGCACACGTGCAGTTCTGGCGCTGAGCAACATTTGACATTGTATTTTTAGTAACCCTTTGTTTGTCAGACTTGATTTTTATCATCGTTTTGTAACAGGGACATAAGATGATATGGATCAGATTTCAATGATATTCATACTGCATATGTACTTATATATGTATACTGTAGTGTATTAGTAGACTGGATTTTCAGACACAAGCCTGCAAGCATAAACGTATAAAGTATCACTGAACACGGAGATCAATATTATATACACCTGTCTGGAGATAGAATTTCTATTTGTATTTATTTATTTAATATTTGTTTGCATTTGAGGTGGTAAAATGTTGCAATTCATCTATAATCCTACAGGTGGTGTACTGTATCTGTGGACTCTTAATAAGCACTTGTGTTATTTATTACTAGTGCAGTGTTTATTCAAACAGACAGCAAAAACACTAGAATATCCAAGACCTTGCAACTTACTGCTGTTTGTGCGTGAGCTCCTGCTCCTTGTTGACCAGGTCTTGCTTTAGGCTGGCCAGCATCTCGACCGACACGTCCACCTGGCGTGACAGCTCTGACGCCTTGTCCTCCAGTTCCTGCTTCTCCTGGCTGAGCCTTTCACTTTCCAGCTTGGCCTTCTCCAGCTCCGTGCTCTTCCTCTCCAGCTCGGCCTGCAGGCGCCCGACACGTGTTGCGATCTTTTGCTCCACTTCTTCGGACAGTTTCTCCAACCTCTCGTCCAGCTCAAGCCTTTCGAAAGCCCTAGCCCTGAGGCGTGCCAGGCCCTCCTCGTAAGCAGCTTCCATGGCACTGGGGTCCATTGAACTCATGGCTTTCTTCACCAGGATCTCACCCAGTGGGAACTCCACATTGGGAAGGTAGCGGGCTCCGGCGGACGAGGTCGTGGCAAGCCCGAGCTCGTCGCCCGAGCAGGGGAAGCGAGATTCGGCAGCCAGGGCGCTGTCGGCCACCAGGGGCAGCAGTGCAGCAGCGTCACACACACTGTTGGACTTGGAGAGCACGTACAGCGTCTCGTAGGTGTGGTTGTACTCCAAATGGGCGCGCAGTGATGATAGGCTCCGGAAGCGTTTGTGCTCCCCACAGCGAGGGCAGCGGTACGGCAGGTCAAGAGAGGCCATGCCAGGCTCAGGCCACTGGCCGTCGCCCTGAACAGGCTGGGCACCAGAGACCTCTACTCATCTCAGCTTCATGTAAGATTCCGCAGTTCAACCACATGATGAAAAATCTACACACCTTCCGCCTTTGGGTTTTGGACGTATTTTTTCTTGGTTGCATTCCACTGTACTGTCTTACATGTTTTTGGTATGGAAACCGCATTCGACCCTGGAGAGAAAAAACACAGAGCACAGAGGAATTATAAAATAAAACGCAATAAAATCCGTCAAGAGTCAGATTTGTTGAACATATTTAACAGGGTCAACTGACACATTTCCAAGATGCCAGTCTGAATGACTGCCTCTGCTGAAACATTTCTATCTGACAAAACATTCCAACAGAAATATGCAATCCTAAAAATACATGTTCATAGGGAAGAGAGTTGTTCAATAGGATTCCGAGATGAATCATCTCTATCCAGATATTATGAAGTGGATGTTTACAACATGCAAGGACTGGGATTTCGGTTAAAACCTTAAAAAAAAAACATTACATAACGATGTCCTTTTGAATATATTCAATTTTAAGAGAAAAATGAAACCATAGCAACTGTTACTAAGATGAACATCTCATATGTGGAAACTCAACTGTCCGGTCAGGAGACGAAGTAGGAACTACTGTACTAGGTATTCAACAGGCAGGGTGTGTCAGAATACGGGTTTGAAAACAAACCCCACCCATAACAATGACCTTAACTGTAGTGGAGTTTAGAATTATGAAGCTTAATCTTCTTCTTCTATTTGCCTTCCTGTGAAGCTTCCCTTCGCCTGGATGCTGATTCTACCCAAGAGCTTTTAATGGTGGACCAGGCTACCCTAGAACTCCATTCCATGTTTTAAGAGTTCTCCCTAATTGTTATAGCACCATAACCATTCACCATGTCTACAGGGTAAGGACGCCGTCTGCACTGCACAGTGCCTTAGCCCTCTGGGCAGCGGTGGCTCAGATCAGTTTGAGGGCTAAGATCAGTTACTGATCGGAAGATCGGCGGTTCGATTCCCAGCTCAGCCAGGTTACCGTTGTTGGGCCCTTGAGCAAGGCCCTTAACCCTAGAGTTAACCCTGCTCCAGGGGCGCTGTACCATGGCTGACCCTGCGCTCTGACCCCAGTTACGCTGGGATATGCGAAGAAGGAATTTCACTGTGCTGTAATGTATATGTGACAAAATAAAGGCTTTACTTTTACTTTACTGGAAAACATCGTTTTATATAACTTGAATTTGAGTTTGAAAAAAGTTACAATGTTGATGATCTTCTTGTCATGTCCATCTGCTCCATCCATTCATCCATCTATGAACCGCTGTAGTCCAACTAGGGACCGTGGAGGGCAATGGTGAACATTGTGTTTATTCCCAGAATTGTAGAACTGCGGTTGGACCTACATCTGCTCCACGTTCTAAAAAGAATCTGGTTCATCCTTGATAGCTCAACTATGTTCCCTCACTGTTCAAGAGGAACAAAACCACATCCTAGCGAGCATTCACAAGATGGACAAATTCGTTCAGCTCAGCACTCTTCTTCTATTCCGCTCCACATCCCGTTCCCTGATGGAGGCCTGGATGACAAATTCACTTTTCCACCAGGTAACATTAACTTTAGCTGAGAAAGCAAATCAAAGTGAGTGAGTGAGTGAGTGTGGCAAGAGGTCAAATATCAAAGATGCCTTTGTAAACTTGAAATGCTGACACGTTGGTTCTAGAGTGGATTATCTCCACTGGTTATGATAGATCCACCAATCGTCTACTTTTCTAAACGACAATTAATCCCAGAAAACATCCCCCAGAATTTCAGGGGACTTTTGTGACGATTACATTTGGTCCCCATGCAAACATTGTTCCCCTGAGGGACGTTACTGACGCTTGATGTTCTAGTCGAGTTACACTTAAGTAGTTGAGTGTAAAGGTCCAAATCAGACATGTACAGTATAAACCTTCTCAAAATGTTTCCTCTTGGTCCCACAGAAAATGCTTTAACGTTAATTCCATCTGCCAGTAATGTCCTGGGGACGTAACAGGATCCCTACACAGTGACTTTTTGGGGGCGTTTCAGTGTTTGCCGGGATTTCCATCTTAGTCGTTCAGCTATCCAAAGAAAACCAGCTTCACAACATTTCTGGCTGCATTTGTAAAATGGAAATCACCATGAAATGTGCCGGTCTACCCCCATCTCCCTACTGAATACTCATGTACTAGTAACACTATCCGTCCATTTGTCTGGCACCTGCTTTAAGAAAACCCCAAGAGCCGTCGACTCTGTCTGGGACGAGGCTGCATCCAGTGGCATTTGGATCAGGCAATTAGTCTTGGAGTGACATTCGGTGTTACAGACTCAATTAACCCAGTAAGACAGTCGGGAGGATGTTTCTTTCACAAATCAGTAAATCTAATTAATGATGTGTACATCTGTAGACTGATGGCGGTGTCATGAGGGGAGAAAGGGAGGTTTCTCTAGAGAGCAAGGAGGACAAACTGGAGTGGCTTCGGTGACTGACGTTGGCATTGAGACCGAAACAGCCAGCTGGTGATGGAAAGACTCAAGTCAGACAACCTCGGAGAACTTGTTTTGTAAAAATGACCCATATGTTCTTAAAAAAGAGCCAATTCTTTGTACAAGATAGGTGTCAAATATATATATATATATATATATATTTTTTTTTTTTTTCCGCTGACCTTTAACAGTCTTAAACATAAATAGACGAAATAATACCAAAACAACAAACACAACATCCAAGCGACCTGTGTAATGGTAGGGGCGGGGCCAGAACCAAAGCAGAATACAACCACACGCGACAAGGTGATCGACGATTTGGGAACTTTTTTAATTGTGAAATATTAACTGTGATTTAAATGGCTTATGCACAATCATTATTTTTTTGGGAAAAAGGCTCATTTTTTGCTTGTGTATGTTTGTGCTCAAAATATCACGCATTGCATTTGTTATTCTAATCATACAACATATATTAATTTTGATGTAAGATCTTTTTTTTTCTTAAAGATTTTAGTTTTTTTTTTTTTTTTTTATATATAAATACTTGTAACCTTGTCTAAAAAAAAGGAAATTTACAAAAAGTCCCAAATGTTTTAAAATGCTTCCTTTTTAAGCAGACTTTAATGTGTCGATTACAGCCTGTATAGATTAAGGAAGGAACTCGGATTTCCCAGGGGGACTGGAAGCAGCCTGTTGTCCACACACACACACACACACACACACACACACACATATCCAACAGTATGTATGTAATTAATCATGCTGTTTAAACAGTGAACAAATGTGGACAACGGCGCAAGAAATCGACTCACGTCACACAGATCGCAAACACGGCACCTGTCACTTCTGCTCGTACTGGAAAAAAAAAACCTATGTCCTACTGGGAGCCTCTGATCCAATCCAGGATCAGTTCCCCTGTGTGTTTTTTTTTTTCTTTTCTACCGTAGCTTCATGATCTCCATCCTGAAACCTGAAGAAAGAGCTCATGTGATGAATTCGCTTCTGACAACGCTTTTTTTTTTTTTTTAAATACCAAGGCCACATCTAACTCTGGCAGCGCCCAGCTTAAAGTCCAGTTACCATAGAGACGCTTCCTCTCCCGTACAAATACATAAACGAGACACTGATTCAGAGCCGATCGTTAGGCTAATACGCAGGTTTACCGCATGTCTTCACATAACCTGTGGACTGCGCAGGGCTTCCTATGCTGTAATTGCCTTCTGTTTGGTCTTTTGTCTGACCTTATTGTGCCATGACGATTCCTCGTCCTTTTCTCGAAGACCTTATCAGCGCAAACCCAATCTGACGCTCGGAAATTAACCTGGCCTGCTTTCTTTAAAATTCTCCAAATGGCTTTTGATTATTTTTCCTGCTTCTTTTGAGCGGGAAACAGAGCTAAGAAAGCCATGAAAGCAAGATTAAGAATAGGTCGATTGGTCCGAACAATGAATAAAAACAAACAAGAGGAACTCCATCAGATTGGTTTGAAAAGTCCAAAATTATTATATAAAATCCTACAAGCTGTGGATTCCTCCATTCTGAAACGCAAAGAATAAACTCAGAAAAAGGTTGCAAAATAATAATAATAATAATAATAATTGTGTGCAAAATATATGAATGAAATATGATTTTTTTGTTTTGTTTTACGTTGCCACATTTTTAACTGAAAATCATGAATTTGACTTCATTTGATGTCATTTCATCAAGGTTGAATTTTTTTCGTCAAGATTCTTTTCTTAGACTTTTTTTTCTTTTTTCTTTTTAGATTTTCAAGTCTAAAAAGTCAATCCCCATGCTCTCTCTCTTTTCTTTCTCTATCTATCTATCTATCTATATGGACACAAAAAAACCTAGTAAAAATTTATTCTACATTTATTGCTTTACATTATATATTAATATGTATTATAATATAATTTTTCACCTTAAGAACAGTTTTTTCTCCGGGAGCCGTTCAAAACCAAGCGAAAAAGCTAAGCCAAACGAGTTTACATACTTTTTTGCGTTTATTTTTTAATTTTTTTATTTTATTCAGGCTTTAGTGAAGACACGGCACCATGGGTTACAAGTATGTTATTAAGGACATATAATAAATGTCTTTTCTAAATGTTTTGATTGTTTTTATATGCAAAAAATATGATTACGGTTTGGAAATTGGTAATATTTTGGGTGTCTGGAACGGATTGTCTGCATTTACATTATTTTCTATGAAAAAATGTGTTTCGCAATACAACATTTCAAAATTTGTCTGCCGTGGTACCGCTGTACAGAGGAACTACAAGATTTCACCACGTCAAATCGAAACACACACACTGCTCGTCAAAAGTATGGATACATCTTTTTTTTATATATATATTTATTTTTACACTGTAAAACAATACTGAAGGCAAATCACACAATAATCTCCTTTGTGCAGTTGATATTGAGATGTATATCTGCTACTTCTGCTCTGTAAAGCTTCATAACGGCTCTAATCTGAGGTGCTGGGGTTGAGGTCACTTGGTGATTTCTGAGGCTGCTGACTCTAAATGAACTTCTCCTCTGCAGCAGAGCTCAGTTTTTGGTCTCGCTTTCCTGGGAAGGTCTTCATGAGAGCTTGATCGGTTTTACAAACGCACTCGACACACAATACTGTTCTTGCAAGAACTGCTCTAGAACAGCTGACCTTCATTCTAGGTCTAGAATGAAGAAAATAAATCACTAAACCAAAAAAAAAAACAAAAAAAATTGAATTAGAAGGTGTGTCCAAACTTTTGACTGGTACTGTATATAAGTAAAAATGAATCAATTTTGTAGTCAGTGTAGTGATATGAAATGAAAGCATCACGATACGTATTCTGAATCGATTATTTTCCACACCTTGGTGCTGTCGTAATGAGATATTGTAAATCTACAGAGAAGTGTGAGAAGAGCCGAATTGTGATGGGTCAGAGCAACACCGAAACCACAGCTCTTAATATAATAATCTAATATGTCTCTAATATATCTCGACATCATGATTACCCCCTTTTTGCACCATTGGGTCTCTTAAAAAAAGCAGCCATCAAAACATTGGTATTCTTTAAACAGTTTCCTCTTCACATACAGTATTGTGTCTTTATTCTCATGACATTAAAACCTGAAAGCCAGTAAGGAAAAATCCTCGCTGGCAATCTGATGTAAGAGATGTCTGACTGGCATTAACATTCACATCAGGACCCAGGCCCGGAGAACGGGCGGCCTGGTCGAAACTGCCGCTGTTTTTACCTCGGTGACGGAAACCTGCTGTCGCTAAGGATGCTGGATGCGGCCGCAGTCTGCAAATCGAACGAGTAGGAGGGGACGGGTTTACAGGACGAGCGTAAAAATAAAAACCGGAGGGCAGGACGAAGAGACAGGCAGGAGTAAAGACTGGTTATGGGAATGGGTATGAAGGACTCGCGGGGGACGTGAAGGTCGACTTCACAAAGAAGCGCGCAAACCTGATGTCATAGAGTATAAGAAAGCTTCTGCTATGGCGATGGCTTTAACGCTACCAATACCAGTATTACAGGCTAATCCTGAGATTGCTCGGATTCATGCTACATTTGCTAACACCAACACTAATCTTCCAGCTTTTCATTTGAAACAGTTTCTCTGCTTTGATTTGCAAGCTACAGTACTCTAGCTAAATATTAAAGCTTAATCTTAAACTTAAAAACGTTTATTGTTAATGAATGATACGCAGCTTGATTTAGGATCAACACGCTGCCTAGCATCTTTTAGCAACAGAGATAACTTAGCAAAATACATTCAATTATTCTGGTAATGATACTTTGTGATGTCACACATAGATTTGTGTATTGAGTCAGACATTTGACACTAAAATCTAGACATTTTCAACGTACAGTACATGCAAAGCTACCTATAAAAGCTAGCAAAACCATCTAATGTTAGTAAATCTTGTCTTTTAATTCTTATGTTACTTATATACTTTGACGTCACATCCTGGGCTTTACTGCTTCGGACCAATCACATTCTTTTTATCCGATCACATTTGTACTTTAAAAAATATACAAAATATACAGCCAAATATATAAAGACAAAATATACAGCCATCCGCAAGTCAAATCCCAATTTCCCAAAAACGTCAGCATCTTTATTTGTTTATTTATTTATTTTGTTAGTAAACATGATCCCCTTTTTTCTCTCTCTTCTAATGGGCTGGGGCTAAAACCAGCGTCTCGTATGATGAGGCTACTGTACCTCCCCATTACACTGGCTCCTATTGATCTCGGGGCTTTTCCATTGAACCAATTACCTTTCATTATCCACAGCTCATGCTAACAGTCCGGTCGAATCTCCAGCGCTATCACCGAACACTGCTGCGTCCCAACACGGACTCTAGAACAGCCTGAAGATATGTGAAACCGTAATGACGGTAACGTAACCCGGCAAAACGACACAGCGCAGAAACCTGTAAAGTCGTGTAAGTGTTCCATCGTTAGCGACTCTAATATTCGTGGATTGCTACTCTAATGGGCCAGCGTGCGTAGACACGGAGGGCAAAATCAATTCATTTATAAACCGTGACTCTTTTTCATATCGACTCTTTTGGAATTCAAAATATTTTATAATACGGATGCACCGGTTGATCAGATGACGACTGGAATCGTCTGGTTTTCAGCTTGAACAGCCTCGGACATGACCGATTATGTGCATTTAAGGCAGACAAACGTTCTTTATAATCCTACAAGTGGTGCACTCTGAACTATTCACACACTGGCAGCCCGTGTTGTAGGAGTGAATTATTTGCGCTTAAGTTTCTTTAGAAATACTAATTATGGCGGTTGACGTAACAGAGATAGGCGCCGCTCAGTTACAATGCAGCTTTTTGTTTCATTTAATTAGAAGTTAAACGCTAAACTCTTGTATTTGAAGTTAGCTTGTGTTGTTTAAATGCTCCGCTTGGTTTTTCAGTGAGAAAACTGAGTCTATAAGGAACACGCTACATTTATTTACTCATGTTCAATTCAGGTGTGAAGCTGTTAAACAAAGCCAAGGTATAAAACTTTTGAGTCATGACAAGTTTCAAGGTCTTAAAATTGTAACAAAATTGGAAAATAATTGAATATCAAATTGTGAGGCTTACAGAATTGCAATAATAAATCGAATCGGGAGGTGACTGGTGATTACCATCCCTAGCGTACACTTTACACTGTTACACTGTCATTTTTTCGCAGTACTTTTATCATAATTATATATATATATATATATATATATATATATATAAAGACATGTAACGTTGTGAGTCAGATCATCCCTGTAATGCTCCATTGGCCATTGACGGCATCACTGATTTGTTGTGCATACTGTAGGTGTGTTTTCACTTTTTAAATCTGTACCTATTGATGAATTATATTAAGAATTTGTGGCTTTGAACCCAAAAGTCAATGACGTCCCAAAAAGACCTGGAGTCGTAACGTGGGTCGGCACTGTCGCTCAGGACGTCCAATAGATTTGTAATAAACAGTGATATTGAATGAATACAGTACGTGGAAGGTGAAATGTAAAATACACAAAGTAGTAAAACCCCAGCCTGAAATCAATACTGATGCAGGAAACGACCAAATATGGCACTGTAACAGACAGACTTTTTTCATTACAGCACTTTGGAGCAGAAACCAGATAGATGAAAGAGCAACTTAAAGCGATCGATGTGGAATCTACAATTTCATCTGGTCACACGTTTCTCACGTCGTCCGTAAAGTACCAGGCAAAATTATGGAATATGCAGTAAGACGCAAAGGGGGTGCATTTCTACCAAACCAGAAGGGTGCAGACTATCACGTGTTTTCTCCATGACACGTGACTCCACATCTTTTCGAAACTTCTGGTCACGCGCCGTAACGCACTAGGATGAAAGTGCTATCCACCCTTTCCAATTACATGAGCTCAAGGACACCAACGATTGGCTAGTGTCACCACGACTGGCGTGAGACTGCAGGTATTACATCTCTATCGCTGTGACAATATCGTCTACAAATCAAAATCCCCAGATGACGGTGCGAATGCATTTTGTTCGCGCCACCCGGGAGCCTAGTTCCTAACAGAACTACAATAATGCTCTGAACCACCTGTGTCTTTTTCTTTACAGCTACAAAGCTAACTAGCTTCTAACACAAGGCTGAATCCCAAATCCCTCTCTAACCCCTGATCAAGGGCACTACATGGTGTGAAGAACAAGGGATTGTACACCCTACATAGTGCACTAGCTTTCCATTAAACGCTATTTGGGATTCAACCTCCGAACCTGAAAGCTAACGGAGCTGATATTGTAAAGTGGAATAAGACGAAATATAAAGTAGATCTGTCCAGCACTTTCATGGTCTGTTCTCCTCATCTTTTGGATACATTGTACTGGGAAGAATTTAAAATGACTTTCACCCCGTTAACTACACTAACTGTCAGACACCAGCAACGCCAGCCGCTGTAAGTTAGCTCTGCGAGGCACGAAAGGATATGTGTGGGCGGAGCTAAATAACTAGCTACATAAGTAACATATCATAATTTCTTGATAATAAACAGTGTTTGTGGAACCACTGTATAAAATCAATATCACACTCGAGGTTGTGATGTTGCACTGGATATCAGAACAACAGTGATATCTCAAGTACAGTGGAACCTCGGATTGCGAGTAACGTGGTTTACGAGTGTTCCACAAACCGAGCAAAGATTTTAAATAATTTTTTAACCGGAAACCGAGTAAGTATTAGTTTACGAGCGCCGAGTATCATGTATCACGCATGCGACTCTTATTTTGACATCAAGCGTCACTCTCTCACCTTTTCACGTCCCCCCCCCACCCCACCCCATGTCTTTTCATTATTTCTTATGGGAAATGATGATTTGGTTTACGAGTGTTTTGGAACGTGAGCCCACTTCCGGAACGAATTATGCTCGTAATCCAAGGTTCCACTGTACTCAGGTTGCATCAATCACAGCCGTGTTGATATTCAGCACGACCTCTGTGAAAGATAGCAGTACACACACACAAACTGGGATCCTGGTATCTCCAGAATCTTCCATAATCATAACCCACATTATCTGAGTTATTATACTTACGGGTCCAAGCACCAAAGTGAAAGTCAACACACATCACCTTTTTCTATCAATGGAATAGAAAGCATTCGTCTAGAGTCTGTGAATTTGAATCCCAAGCATGAGTCCTTGGGAGCAAACCTGGCAGCGTTCCCAGGGACAGAGTGGGGCATGCGTCCTTTTGCATATCGAGCATTAGCAACACTAGCCACTCATGGGTGCCTGTGAAATGTGATTTCCTGATTTAGGTCTGTTACACTGCCCCCTCAAAAAGAAAATTCATTCAAAATGATACAGTCAGCCGGCTTCAGGTGCCTTAGTGGAAGCAGGAGATAGCCTTCACTCTTCCTGATGGGGAAGCTCTCGTCTAATAAGGGAGTGCCACCGGACTAAATTAAGGAATCAAAGGTAGTGCTGCACAATTAATCGCACAATTGAAATTTCAATATGGACCTGTACAATTATTGAATCGCAACTATGCATAGTCAGGATTTTATACAAACTTTGTCAATTTAAGTGGGAGGAAACCGTAGTACCCGGAGAAACATCAGCAAGCACAGGGAGAACAAACTCCAGGGAGAACAAACTCCAGACCTAGAGGAGCGAGGCGACAGCGCTAACCACTACACCACTTATATACAGTACTACTTGATAACTTTTAATTTAATTCAACTAGGGCCTCCGAGTGGCGCAGTGGTTAAAGCGCTCGCCCTATCATCCGGAGATCGCTAGTTCGAATCCCGGGTGGTGCTGTAACCTCTCGCAGCCGGAGGTCTAGAGAGAGCTGATTGGCCGAGCTCTCTCAGAGGGGAGGGATGAGAGGTACATAGTGCTCCCACATTAATCACGGCTCTACAGCCAGTCAGGGGCGTCTGTGAGCTCGCGCAGCGGAGGGAGCGGATAGTGCTGTCCTCCGAGTGTGTTCGGAGGAAACACGTGATAGTCTTCGGCCCTCCCGGCTGAGTGGGAGCCCCCTAGTGACATGGAGGAATTGGACACGACTAAATTAGGGAGAAAATCGGGGAAAAATCCAAAAAAAAAAAAATAATAATTTAATTCAACTAAAGCCACTAAATAAATTCCTCACTAAGGGGATCAACATAATTTATTTTATATTTAAAGAAGTCTCTACTGCTATAGATAACAAACTACACCAAAAAAAAAAAAAAACGACTACAGACTAACTTTCTAACTTTTACTGTTAGAGCCCATTTAAGCCTGGCGAGTTGTTGATTAAATTATAACCACATCGCCAAACAACTTTAGCCAGATTAGCCTGATATCGGATTCCTGGACAAAGTGCGATCGACTCATCATCTATCCGATTTCCTGTGTCATTTCTGGAATCGCCGCTCATCCAAATGACACATCACCCATCCACCCCATAATCGTTCGACGTACTCCATGCTGCATCTGATCAGGTTTAATAGAGATATTGCTGATATCTATCCATCCATCCATCCATCCATCCATCTAGGAAAGTCTGTGGTCCAACTAGAGACAGTGGACGCCAGTGGTAACCATTGTATCTATTCCAATTTTATGACCGTGGTAGGACCTCCGGTCAACATTCACACGCACCTTCACACACGACGGGAAATTTGGGAACGCCAGTTAGTCTAATCTGCATGTCTTCGGACTGTGGGAGGAACCCACCAAGCACACATGAACACACAGACCCCAAGGAGGGAATCAAACCTGGTACCTTGAGGTGCGAGGCTAGCATTGCTGGTGTCAACGAGTATTGTTCATTCATTTGTCCTTGTGCACTGTAGTGTCTATAGACATAACAATAATAATTATCAGAGATGTAACACTGATTAGCTTATTTGATGTGTTTCCTGAAAAAAAGTAGTTTTAGTCGCCGCGTGCGAACAACAGTGATCAAACGAGGAAAAGCAGCCGTCAGTGATGTTGTCATGACACATAAGCACATCACGTGTTCTGGGGATGAAAAATCACGCATGAATTTAGATCCTGGATCACGCCGTTGTACGTGCGGCATCTGATCAGGATTGATACACATATCGATGACGCGCAGGAGGCACGAATGTGATGCAAGTGTAAACGAGATGTGTTTACTACAAGGTCAAAATACAGTCCTGGATTCTGCACTGTACTACAGAGGTCTAAATAATAATAATAATAATAATAATATGAGATCACTGATTTGAGGATGCATGTTCACACACACACACACACACACACACACAAACGCTAATCCGACACACTGATACACATCAATCAACACCTCATGCTTACACTGGATCACACTAAAGGCTCAAACCACATCTATGTCAGGTCCAAAGAAGCCATTGATCGGAACAGGAACCGGACCCGTTAATAATATTAATAATAATAATAATAATAATAATAATAATAATAATAATAATAATAATAAGACATTATTATCATCTGATGATCCTTGCCAGGTGATGGTGATGGTGATGCCAACCAGGTTTGCACCATTTCTCTATGTCTCTGTGTGTCTCCCTCCCCTGTCCTCCGGTGCGGCTCCTCTCCTCTCCTCTCCTCTATAATACCCGCGGTATACCGGAAAGCGCGCGCGCACCTCGGACAAGGAGGAGAAGGAGAAGGAGGACGCGCGCTCATGCTGTTCCATGTCGGGGGGGGGAAACAACAAAAAAAAAAACAAAGCAATGGAAAGAACAGGATGAAATCTCAGACACGTTGAGAATAAAGGGTCTCGCCTCACCTCTCTCTCTCTCTCTCTCTCTTTTCGGTTTATCCCCCGGTATTTTCCTCCCGCGGAGCCGAGAACGCGCGCTCCGCTGCGCTGACGTCACGCCGCTGCGCTCTGCAGCATGACGCGCGAGCCGCGCAAAAGCTCAACACGGGTTGCCAGATCTCCTGATTCTCTGTGAGTGTGTATATGTGTGTGTGTGTGTTTTGTGTTTTTTTTTTTTTGCGTTTCCATCAGGGAACGGTGGTTTCTCAGTCTAAGCGGATAGACGTCTGAGTATCATGATTGGATTGTTCTTACTTCTTACTGTTATTACTTAATAAGATGACTGACTGAGATGACTGGCAACCCAGGAAAACGAACCAACACAAAACTGAACCACTGAATTCTACAGTATACCCATGCAAACTCGATTATTCGACTCGATTCTAGGGAGTGCGAATACCAAATATTATAGAAAGGAGGAAATTATTATTATTATTATTATTATTATTATTATTATTATTATTATTTAGAGAGGAGGAGAATATACGATTATTATTATAGAGGGGAGGCGATTATTTTATTATTATTATTATTATAGAGAGGAGGTCGAATATACGATTATTATTATAGAGGGGAGGCGATTATTTTATTATTATTATTATTATAGAGAGGAGGTCGAATATACGATTATTATTATAGAGGGGAGGCGATTATTTTATTATTATTATTATTATTATTATTTATTATGAGAGGAGGAGAATATACGATTATTATTATAGAGGGAGGCGATTATTTTATATTTATTATTATTATTATTATTATTATTTATTATTATAGTGGGAGGCGATATTATTTTATTATTATTATATTATTATATATTATTATTATATATTATTTGATTATAGCGATTATTATTATTTTATTTATAGAGGAGGAGAATATATGTATTATTATAGAGGGGAGGCGATTATTTTATATTATTATTATTATTATTATTATTATTATTATTATTATTATAGAGAGGATATATTTATTATTATATAGAGGGAGGGCTATTATTATTATTTATTATTATTATTATTATTATTATTCGTTCGATTATTATTATAGAGGGGAGGCGTTAATTTTATTATTATATTATTATTATTATTATTATTATAGAAGTATTTTTTATTATGGGGGAGGCGATATTATTATTATTATTATTATATTATTATTATTATTATAGAGAGGAGGAGAATATACGATTATTATTATTAGAGGGGAGGCATTATTTATTATTATTATTATTATTATTATTATTATTATAGAGAGAATTTCGATTTATTATACAGGGGAGGCATTATTATTTTTTATTATTATTATTATTATTATATTATTAGAGAGGAAGGAGACACGATTATTATTCAGAGGGGAGGATATTTATTATTATTATTATTATTATTTATAGATTAGGAGTTATTAATTTTATGAAGCGAAGGACTACTATTATAATCTCACAGGCTTATTATATAATTTTTATTTTTATTCTTCCGTATGAAAGTTTGGCACGTACCTAGTCCCACACCGTTTGTCGTAGACCCATGAATGTGGTGTCAAATCATGAGGCTTGGTCGGGAATGGGAATGGGGCGCTATGACTTTTCTAAGTCGTTTCATAGACTTAACATTGGGACCAACATCAGCTATCACATCAGCTCAATCCATGACTATGACATGGGAAGCTCTATGATGTCATAGAAAGCACCACTCACAGTTTCTTCAGGAAATAATGTACCTCTCTAGTTATTATTATTAATATTATAGAGAGGACGAGATTATATTATTATTATAAATAGGAGAATATTATATGATTTTTACAGAGAAAGAGATTATACACTTATTATAGAATAAATCAAACAAACAAATAGGTTGTAAAAAAATGTACAAACAAGTATTATTACTATTAACATTGCTTTTCTTTTTTCTTTTTCAAATAATGTTTGAGTGTCACTTTGACTGCAGAATTAAATCTTCGTTCTCTTTTATTTTATATACATGTATTTATTATTGCTTTGTTAAATATACCGCTATACCTTTTCTATAGCACTTTATTTGCGAGTACAGTGCAAGTTGCTAACTTCAGTTGTTTTGGAGAGACGATCATGTGCCCCAAATAAAGAAATATTTTCAGAGTTGTACTGCGTCGCTTCAAACAATAATCATTTAAAATGCAAAGGATTCATATTTCTTGAATAGAAATATGACCTTGATTCCTTGATTTTTCAGTATCGATGCTAATATTGGTGTAAGCTTCTAATAGCACATGACCTGTTAAAAATGTTGCTTTCATTGTTTTCTGTTTTGTGAAAAATTAAAAAAGCAAAAAATGTGTAGTGTCTATAACCATGTCAAATTCATGTTGCAATAGCTTAACAATTTTTTGTTTATGTCTTTTCATGTGAAATATAAATTGACCAAGTTTCATCTGAATGACAGTTAAGATCATTGATCATTGAAGATTAAGTTTACAGACACTACAGTATGCACACATGTTTTGCACCAATACCACGTTTTGGCTGTTTTGGACATGATGCCAATTCATCCACACACACACACACACACACACACACACACACACACACACACACACACACACACACACACACACACACACACAAAGCCACCGTGCCTCCTCTTTTCATACTATTCTGTTTTAACTTTCTTTCTCAGGTGGGAAAATCTATTATTTCATAAAGCTGGCCTTTATGGAAGAGTGGAGAGAGGAAAGCCATTGTTGAAAGAAAGACATAAGAAGTCCGGTTTGCATTATTATTATTATTATTATTATTATTATTATTATTATTATTATTATTCGTTTTGTTTATTATTAGACTGGTTTCTTATTTAGTGTTATTTTGTTATGATTCTTCTTCTTATTATTAGGAGTAGTAGAAGTTTAGCATGGCATGTATTTTGACTTACTAATTATATTCATGGTATCGTATAAGGTGTCAAATAATTATTAATAATTAAGCACGTCAATGCATCCCTTAGTACTGCTCCCAAACGTGGACATATTGGGTTAAAGTAGGCTTGTACCATGAACGGCATGTGATATAAAACATGTGTGACATTAAATATACTGTACAAATCTATTGTTTCACTGTTATAACTTTAAGCAAGAAAAGCCAAAAAAGGGGGGCGTGCAACTTACAGGTGATTAAATGTACAGAACAAATTTACAGTAACGTTACTATGGAATATTGAAGTCATACATACGATTTTTTTTTTTTTTTAAGTTTATTGAAATGAAATAATAAATGACCATCCATAAAGTCCAATTTCTATTGGTTTGTTTCTTTGTTTGTTAGTTTTTGGACAGAAAGTTAGCCACACCCCCAGCTGAAACAGAACTTCCATAGCTCCACCCCTCCACAGTTATATCCCTAAAGTGTACATATTACCTGTGCAAATAATAATAATAATAATAATAATAATAATAATAATAATAATAATAGATACAGTAAAATAATTTCTAAACTTGCATTGAATTACTTACTATTTAACCCAGTGATTTCAAAAGTAAATATTTCAATATGAACAATTAGCAGTAAAATGAGATATTAGTAGTGCTTTATTCATGTGTGCTTCACTGTTATACTACAGTAAATAAAAACTCTTCCTCTCTGTCTTCCTTTTTTTTTTTTTTTACATCATTTCAAATTTCAATTTCACAAGAATCAGCTGGAAATGAGTCACGTGTTGTCCAGGGTCAACTTTAATGATCAACAGCGCCTCCTGGTGGTGCATTACATGAATACATGAAGGTATTCTTCTGCCAAATTTTTAGAGATTAAATCATGGTAATAATTATATATAACTATTATACAATAATTAAATTTATATATAAGTGATAACTTATATATATAAAACATACAGCAATACATTTTATATTAAACTATTTACGCAACATTTTCTCTTCCTGAAGTATTTATATGTGTTTTTTTTTTTTGTCCTTTAGACCACGTCATCTATACCATATAAACCATATATCCCATCAGTACCATCCATAACATCTATAACATATCATCTACAGCATCTATATCAGTGGTAGTCAATATTATGATAAGCATATGATCATATTATTAATATAATATACATCATACTATTTTTCTTCTCCTGTAGTGTGTATAATTTCTTTTGGCTGACTCTGTGGTCTAGATATTATAGTTGATAAATGGTATAGATGGTGTAGCTATGTTATGGATGGTACTGGTGTGATATAGGATACAGAATAAATGATATGTGGTGTAGATGATATAAAGGATGTAAGGTGTACATAGTCTAGATGATATGTGGTATAGATAGTGGTGGCGTGGCGGCTTAACTGTGGTTTGTGTAGTGTTGATTGCCAAGTAGTGTTGAATGAGCGTGTGAATGTCCTACCACGGTTGTACCAGATGAGAATAAATACAATGGTAATCACCACAGTTCTAGTTGGACTACAGAGGTTCCTAAATGGATGGATGGTATAAATTGTATAGATAATTAAGATGGTATTTAGATGGTATATATATATATATATATATATATATATATATATATATATATATATAATATAGAGAGAGAGAGAGAGAGAGAGAGAAGTTGAAGCTGTTTTAGCTGCAAAGGGGGCGGGGCCAATATAATATTAAGAATTATATGCATGTGAATATAATTTCATATGCATGTGAAGGGGGGGGGGCGAATACTTTTGGCAATAGATTGTATCTATGTCTGTATTAATCTACAGTATATCTGGATGAGAATTTTTAAAAAAAATACCCTGAACGTATTATATTTATACTATACAAGTTGTCGAGGTGGCCTAATGTGATGTGTACAGCCTGTAGCAGTGTTTGTTGCTGTGTCATCGCTTAATAAATATGATTTGTAATGCTGCAGTGGAAGAGGAATAAAACACCATCATTCCATCGTCCCTTTTATGGCGATGAGCTCTACAACCGCTCATGCTGTGGTCACGATGTTAGGCATATTTCTCTGAGAACTAGGGAAAACTACAGAATGAGTTATTTACAACACACACACACACACACACACACACACACACACACACACACACACACGCGCGCACGCCTCTGTACATTCTTTATAATTCAGATGTAGCCAAATTGACAGCCATACTATAGCATAATTACTATCCTCTCAGATCCCTTTGTGTGTTGATTGGCTCCGCGAGAGACGTGCTGCGCTTTTCACTTGCTCTTTATTCACGAGCGCCGGGTCTGGATATTATTAGTTCGCTTTTGCTTAGCAATCATAATATGTGACATTTCTACAACGTCGTCATTTCTGTTCTGTGAAAGAGCACAGTGAGGATGAGGAGGAGAAAACAACAAAAACAAACAAACAAAACAAACAAAAAAACAGACGAAAACTGTGAATGATGAGATAAGACTGTTTTTTTTTTTTTTGTCTCTATATTTCTTTTGTTTTTGACCCAACAGTGTAAGTATCAAGTAATTGCGTCAGAAATGAAAGAAAGAGAAGGGAAAAAATGTCAATCTGAAAAATTAAAGCAGCAAAATGTGAAGTCCTGGCAAAGCTGATGTTTTTTTTTTTGTTTTTTTTTAAATGCACTTAATTTCTCTACCAATAGGGGGCAGCAAAAGAGTACATATCCATATGATGCATTCCTGTAAACCTGCAGGAAAATGCAGACAGTTTTACTGGTTTATTTTGTAATGAGACACTGGTGGGCTTTATTTTAAATTATTTTAATCAATTAACAAATAAGTAAATATAAATAAAAGATATATTAAATAAGCTATGCTAAATTCATGAATTTAATTTAATTGAATAGTCTTATATATATATATATATATATAATATATATATATATATATTATATATATATATATATATATAATATATATATATAATACATGTACATTGGACACACCACAGTTGTACCTAATATTGTCCTACATATTCCTTTGTACATATTTCATATATTATATTTATATTGAACTTTATTTTAAATACTAACTAACACTAAAACAAACATCAAGTCCAACAGATACTCAAGCTGCCTTGTATCACCAGTTCAGGCTGGTGGTGGTGGAGCTGGTGTACTGGTGTGTTGAGGTACCATAACACTAACTAAGCATCATCTGGACCCCACAGCCTATCTAGGTATTGTTCCTTTGTACTGTATTTGTACTCATACTCGACATTGATATTGTGCACGAAGTGATTACTTAAAAAAAAAAAAAAAGGTTAATTAATACATTTGTATCAATTACAGTATGTGATACATAAAAAAACATGAAAGTGGAGCAGAATGTTTACAGTGGCAAAAAAGAAACTGCACATTTTGTTTGTTTGAGTCATAAATTGGTCCACAGTTCGGTTTTGTGAATACAGTGTTTTTTTTTTTTTTTTTTCATATAAATCCAAATCTCACAAATGCCAGTGAAATCTCTATTAAACCACAGTATTAGAACAAGGTCATGATTAAACTATTGGATTAGACCTTCAGGATGTCCAATGTCTATATAAACAAGAGTAATAAAAAAAAATATATATATATATATATATATATATATATATATATATATATATATATATATATAAAAAAGTGTGTATATATATATATACGAATCAATCAGTTTTTAAATCACTAACCTTGATTTATTTTTTTATTATTTCCCACTAGAAATGAATCTTTTCTTTCCCTTTACTCTGTGCTGATTTCTTATAATAAGTATAATAAAATGAATAGGAGAAATATCACACACACACACACACACACACACACACACACACACACACACACACACACACACACACACATATAGAAAGAGAGAGAGAGCAGAACTCAGCTGCAGTCCAGCTAGCTTTTCTACTTTGAAGTATTGAATTAGATTTGATGGAATAATAATAATAATAATAATAATAATAATAATAATAATAATAGGATCAGATTCAACTATATTTATACGTCAGCTATTAAAGCAGCGGTATGTAACTTTTAGGAGCTAACAGACCTCACTGCTGGCAGGATTGATCTTTTCTGAGACACTATCTGAGAGGCATATAGGGAACTCATTTGTCCATGAACTAGCTACTAATTAGCTATTATAACTAGTATTAACAATAAATAAAAAACATCAAATACAAATAAAAATCATAAAAGTTTCAGAAAAAAAAAAAAAAAAAAAACCAAATAAGCTAATTATATGTTGCTAGCAGCTCATCGTTAGTATTAGGGCTGCCACATAGGAAACAAATTAGCTAATGTACATTTCATTTAAACAGTACAGTTTTACAGTTTAGTCTCAATATCATTTGCAACATGACAACAAAATCCTAGTGCTGCATTGTGGGAAATGTTACGTTCACGATCGAGATTTCCACCTCCATTTTAAATCGTTTGGAACTAATCACTAATATCAGGTCAACCAGCGATTCCCATAGTGCAAAGAAAGACACAGGAGTGTTTAAATCGTTTTAAAGCAGCAATTTGTTTCCTTATATTTGTGCATGCTGTGCATCAAGAACACTAAATACCACCTTTTCTTTACTACTTGGCGCTAGCAATAATCAGTTAGCATAAATCATGTACCCACATTGAAAATAAATTAAGCACCAATCAAATACTGTATATAACTGCTTGAACAGTTTTAGAAAGGTATACAAGAGTCTTTTTTTTTTTTTTTTTTTTATCCTTAAAGCGGCCATAGGTAACTTTATTTATGGTAAAGGTCCCACATAGCTCTTGGTGAACATGTTACGCTGGCATTTGTTAGGCAAAGCCTAAGTCATTTGGTGGACCATTTGGTGATTAGATTAAACACCTGAAGTTCTTTGTTCATGTTTTCTTGCTAATCGTAACTAGCCTAGATTACTACTGTACCTTCCTATAAAATTAAAGTATGAATTGAGAATTAATAAATGCGTACAACGTTTAATGCTCTGCTTAAAATCAGATAACTACTTAGAATTGGGAAAATCCCAACTGCTCAGCTGCCCGAATGAGGCTATGTCTTTAGTAGCATGAGCACTAGCATGGCGAACAAATTCGCATACTTTGATTCACAATATACTTTGAACTTTTAAGTGGAATTTAATACGCACACTGTGCATAATTTGGCATTTTGAACGTCGTCACGACGGCTACCGTTCTATGCAACAAAGAATGTCTTTAACCTCACAAACTTACCCATGGCCGCTTCAAGTTCCTGCAATACAATCATAAGTTGTCAGAGACACTTAGCGTTCAGACAAACCCTATCATTATAGTGCAGCGAGTACAGTTTTACACGCAGAAGTAAAATAAGCAAGTGTTAAATAAACACCTTGAGTGTTTTACATAATCCGCACACAATATAATATGGAGACGAGAGCACGAGTGACTCTAACACAAGACATGTAGGACTTCAGCACCAGGCATCTTGCTATGCGCTGATCATCTGCTGTAATAGAAACACATCAAGCGAGGCATTATGAAATCCATTAATGATACGTCGCATGAATGTATGAGCCACGGCAATAATACAGACCTCTGCAATCTTAGCATGAGCCAGAGACGTTACCATAGTAACAGAGTATGTCTTATCAAGTATGGCTCTCGTGATTTTTTTTTTTTTTTTTTTTTTTTCCACTGGAACTTATTTGGGCTTTCAGAGTAGGTATGACAACAGGCTATTGAGCCAGCGCATTGATTTGCATGTTAATAGATTTAACAGGAGCGGTATGTTAATTTGGCCGCTAGCTGAGAGGTCTCGTCAGAAATCTGTCATATCGCTTAAAACTGAGATCGATATATATTTATATATAAAGAGAAGCTTTTATCAACGTGGTGAGGAGATACTTAAAAAACTAAAAATAGTGGAGGTTCAGGTGAAGGTGGAAAAGGCCGCTGTTGTTCTCTGGATGAAGAGTGTGCGTGTGTGTGTGCGTGTGTGTGTGTGCGTGTGTGTGTGCGTGCACACATCAGTGATACTGCAGTCGACACCTGGAAGCAGGAAATAAAATAAAAAAAGATACCGGTTGTAAAAAAAAAAAAAAAAAAGAAAATCGACTGTGGTGCGGCTCACAGGTTCGAGCTCTTGGATGCGAATTCTTGTTTAAATATTTGCCC
Source organism: Clarias magur (assembly GCA_013621035.1). Classification (NCBI taxonomy): domain Eukaryota; kingdom Metazoa; phylum Chordata; class Actinopteri; order Siluriformes; family Clariidae; genus Clarias; species Clarias magur. The sequence goes on along the minus strand of QNUK01000312.1, from coordinate 260,511 downwards.
TCAGGTTCTAGCTTGATTCATAATGATTAAGCTTTTTAAAAAAAAAAAAAGGAAGGAAGAGAAACAGCATGCAGTTTGGGCGAGATTATAAATTAAAGAGTCGAACTTGCTAAAAAAAAAAAAAAAAAAAAAAAAAAAACCCCATCAGTCAGATCAGATCATGCTAACGAAGTAAACAGTTGTACAATTTTCATGCTCAAACGTTAAAGAATCTCAAAAGCGAACCACACACACACACACACACACACACACACACCTAGTTAGATTGATCATTTTTATTGCTAATGAACCAGCAGTGGCTAGCTATTTCTAATTTCCTTGCAAATAAAACAAACAATAGCAGCTCGCCAGGTCAAGCTAATGAGTTAAACAATAGTGAGTACGCATAAGTTCCATGCTAAGAAACGCACACAAAATAAAGAGTAGTGAATGGTTTTTAGCTCAGCGTTACATGCTAATTAATTAGCAAGAGAAAAGACAGCTAGTCGTTAGAAGAATATGTCTTTTTTTTCTTTTTTTGCTAGTGAATGTAATATTAAGAAGATTGCTACTTTTGCTATATTAGCATGGAAAGTGTTGTAATCGATCTAGCTGATACTCTTAATTCAAAAGTAGCACAAGGAAATAGTACATATCTGCTCGCTATACTTTAGTCAAGTCAAGTCAAGTCAAGTAGGCTACTTCATTGTCACTTCAACCATATACAGTTAGCACACAGTGAAACTAAACAACGTTCCTCCAGGACCAGGACTTATTACAATCCCTCTAGTACATTTTACGTACAGGACATATTATATCGTATCCTATGCAAAGCAGTCATAAATGGCACGACTAGCATTAATGATCTAGAAGATATTTTTTATTTGATATAAGAACGTAAAAATAAATAAATAAATAAATAAATAAATAAAACTACACTGCTGTTTATTTATTTATTTTATTTTCATTTAAAAAATGTTTATTTCTTTTGTTGTTGTTGTTGTTGTTGTTGTTGTTTTTTTTAACACAACTGTCGTTTTTATTCCAGAACTTTTGGTTATTAAATTAAACACAAGAGTCATAGATAATATACTACGTGTGACTATGTACAGGATTATATATGAATCCTGTATATGTATAATACATAGTATACTGTACATAATACCATAGTATTACTGTATTACTTTAAACATCACCCTAGTAGGTACCACAAGACTTTAAAGAGTACTCGGGTAGGTACTATAACCCTTTTAGTCGGTATCGTGGGATTACTACTGTATGGCACCTACAGTACCATAACACTTACCACATTGACTGTTGCAAGTTCTGCATGTATCTTAGATGATATGTTTGTATATCCTGTACTATAGTAGATAGTTTTGTAGTACATAGTTTTGTTATGCAATATTGATAGTTTTTAACATGGTATTTACTTCATGCTCTACACAGTACATACTACAACGGCACTATATATGATACTATATGAAGTGTAGCATTATGTTATACATAAACATGTCACCTGGATACTGTCACCTGGATAGTACTAGAGTATATGGTAAAAACCCTGTACTGTACTATACTGTACTATATTATAGTACGTGTGTTATTGTTGTTGTTATTGTAGAACCATCTACCAAAGTAGACACTAAAATAAAAAATGTACTTTTTGTAAATCTGCCTTATCTGCGCTAGTCAGCTAATTAGATCTATTAGTTAGCTAGCTGGTTGCGGTAAAGTTGTGTTGTTAATTTAGGTTGTTGCATGTACTGTATGCAGCACCTTGGTGCTTGTTTCGTTTCACTGTGTACTTATCTGTATATGGTTGGAATGACAATAAAAGCCTACCTGACGTGGCTATAATCTAGTACATGCACATGCACCATATCAGCCATTAATTGTCATCATATCGTCATATATGGGAGAACCCTGTGCCGTACTATTGTGCATGTAAATGCATTATGGCACACGGTTCTACAACAGTACACGTACTATGTACTATAGTACAGTACAGAGTTCTACCATATACTGTAGCACGGTACTAACAAGTCCATGGATACTGTCATGAATACGCTATACTGTGCTATAATGTTATGACGTTTATATATGAAATATTTCTGTTCAAGTTCTATTTCAGAGTTCTGCAACATTAGTTAGATTGCAGTAAGTGATCGAAAAGTAGCGGCTAATTAAATTTTATTTTATCCATCATAACAAACTATGTGTACAGTAATATTGCAATAGCAATATCACATAACATGTATATGTCTGTATTGGAAGATACCTGCTAAGTAGATTGCTAAAATAAAAGTTAGCTGCTAGTTATATTCCTATCTTGTGCTTCTGATTAATAAATAGCTACATGCTAGTCAGATTGCTTATAAATAAAGGGACTATCGTTGAGATCGCGTTAATGAACACAGCAGGACCAGCTAGTTTCCAGATTGCAAATGTTCGTTGCTAATTAGCGAAACAAATATATACAGGAATGACGGCGTTGCGGCACTGACTTTAAATTGTTTCATTGTTTTCATAGTTTCTCTGGACCTCTTCTGAGGAATTAAAGATTTAATGTGAAGATTTGATGCTCAGACAGTTGATTTCTCTGTCCCGCAAGCGTGAAATCTTTCTGTTTCCTTCATTTTTATGTCTCCTGCTAAACTGCTTGAACTTACACTTACACTTTCTGAACCCTGACTTGGCCCATCTTGACCTTGGCGTATTCATCAAGTATAATGAAGGCGTGCGGTGTGACGGGGAAGATGAGAGCTGCGAGTAAAGGTGATGCTCTAGGCACTTTCACACTCGTGTTGGCCATTATCAGAACACCCAGTGACGGCGGCGCTTCCCTGTTAATGGACAGCGGAGACTCGTAATACGAGCGAACGCCGCTACAGACATGATCTTTGGGACTGAGGAAATACCATCAAAGGCTGTTAAACTTGTTTGACTTTTGAGCCATTTATGAGAATGATGGGCTATTAATATGGTGTAAATGCCACAATGCGGTGCGGGTCAGAAACAAACAACAAAAAGAAATAGCAAATGGAAGTGCTTTTGGTTTTCCAAATATAATAATTTCAGAAAAAAGAGTTGAAGGTATAATCTAGTGTTGTTGTTTTTTTCCCGCCATTTGTACATAAGGTATGCATTGCATTGTATGTTTATGTTGGATGGGAATTTAAATATGCTTTTCAACTGTGACAAAGGTAGCGCTCAAAGTTGGCCTCATTGTAAGATTTTTGGTCTGGTGCAACAGTCAGTCATTAACAAGAATCAAGATGGTAGAAGTAAGATTCAAAATAAGAATTACAATCAGAATTGTAATAGGAATCAGACGCACAAAGAGTGCTAGACTGGCACCATGAATAAAAAACACCATGAGAATCCGAATCGCAATGTGACTCAGAATCGCGATGTGAATTTCACTTGCAACATGAACCAGAAGTGCAGCGTGAATCAGAATTATAATGAGAAACAGAATTGCTATGAGAAGCAGAAACACATTCAAATCAAATTCAAATTCAAATTTTCTCTGTCACATACACAGTACGATATGCAGTGAAATGCTTATACGACCGCGCGTGACCTTCAAATCAAGATTATTAATAAGAAATCAATTATGGAATAGAATAAGAATAAAATGCAGAAAAACTTAGCTGCAGAAAAAAAAAAGAAGAATTAAAAATATTAAATATAGGATATAAAAAAATATAAAAAAAAAACATATTTAAGCTTAAGACATATTAAGCTTAAAACAATTCAAAGATATAAGCACAAAATATAGACAATAACGGCTGTACAAATATGGAAAAAATGTATTCAATATGAAATGAAATAGAAATGTCCATACATGTCCAGGGTGATTGCAAATGTGCATGAATGTTCAATATTCAATCATACATTTATAATAATAACAATAATAATAATAATCACATGAATAAGCAGAATTGCAGTAACATTCAGAATCATATTCATAATCAGAATCACATTAAAAACAAGAATCACAGTAAGATTTAGAATTACATTGATAGGAAGAATCACATTTACAATCAGACTCACATTAATATAACATTATTAAGCAGAATCACATCATGATAATCACATCATTTAGGCAGAATCATAGTAACAATTAGAATCACATTAATAACTAGAATCACATTAATAACTGGAATCACACTATCAATAAAATCACATTAAAAAGCAGAATCACATTAATAACTAGAATCAAATTAATATAACATTATTAAGCAGAATCACATTGATAATGATAATCACATCAATATGCAGAATCACAGTAACAATTAGAATCACATTAATAACTGGAATCACATTATCAATCAAAATCACATTAAAAAGCAGAATCACATTAATGACCAGAATGAGATTAATGATCAAAATCACATTAATAATATGAGTCACACTACAAACAGGAATCACAGTAACATTTAGAATTACATTGATAAGCAGAATCACATTTACAATCAGACTCACATTAATATAACATTATTAAGCAGAATCACATGAATAATGATCATCACATCAATAGACAGAATCACAGTAACATTTAGAATCACATTAATAACTAGAATCACATTAATAACTGGAATCACACTATCAATAAAAATCACATTAAAAAGCAAAATCACATTAATAACTAGAATCAAATTAATAATTATAATCACAATAATATAACATTATTAAGCAGAATCACATAAATAATGATCATCACATCAATAGGCAGAATCACAGTAACAATTAGAATCACATTAATAACTAGAATAACAATAATAATTGGAATCACACTATCAATAAAAATCACATTAAACATCAGAATCACATTAATAACTAGAATCAAATTAATAATTAGAATCACATTAATATAACATTATTAAGCAGAATCACATTAATAATGATCATCACATCAATAGGCAGAATCACAGTAACAATTAGAATCACATTAATAACTAGAATAAAATTAATAACTAGAACCACATTAATATAACATTATTAAGCAGAATCAGATTATTAATGTGATTTTGATAATTAAATTAATCTGAATCACATTAAGAGCAAGAATCACAGTAAGATTTAGAATGACATTGATAAGCAGAATCACATTAATATAACATTATTAAGCAGAATCACATTAATAATGATAATCACATCAATAGGCAGAATCACAGTAACAGTTAGAAGCACATTAATCACTAGAATCACATTAATCACTAGAATCACATTAATAACTGGAATCACACTCAATCAATATCACATTAATAACTAGAATCACACTATCATTCGAAATCACATTAATGATCAAACTCACATTAATAGTAACAATTAAATTAATAACCAGAGTCACAATAAAAATCAGAATCACAGTAATCATCATAAGTATGGTAATAATTAAAACAAAGTGGCTATTTATTTATTCATTTATTTATTTATTTTTATTGTGTGTGTGTGTGTGTGTGTTTTCTTGCTTCTTTTTGATTTATTGATAGTTATTTCGAACAGCAGTAGTTTCTCTGGAATACGAACCAAAGACCATGGGGAGGGCAGATATATTTGACTTCATGCTTAAGGCCTCAGCTGACCTGTCACCTCCTCTGTCTCCCTTAAGCACCAGTGGTTCTAGATTTCCTGTTCTTCCACATCAGATTAATGCTTAACCTGCAAATCCTGAGTCCAGGCTGAGGGGCACAAAGGCTCTCCATCAAGACTAAGAAATTCCTCCATGTCCTTCTGCCTGGGAATAGGACCTGGGTTAATCTTTAAAACTGGCAGAGACAAATCGATCAAAGTTGACGTCAGAGCTCCTTTAGAAAAGGACAGATGAGCACATGAGGAGCAACTCGCTCCCATTGACTCATAAAAGAAGAGGACAGCTAGCCAGCCCTCAGAGGAAGTGGACATCATGGAAACTCACAATGGGAGATCATAAGGGGACGAAAGAGAGGTGGAAGAGATTTGAGATGTAGAATTCTCTTTATGCACCGTGCTGTGCTTAAGGGAACGGGAAGAATGTTATAGTTTTGTTGGACATGGTTCACCAGAAATCTGCGTAAAAAAATCTTTTTTTTTTTATTATTTTTTTTTATGCAAGTGTAAAAGGAATGAATGTTTATTTATAGAAAACTTGGATCTTTTTTTTTTTGAAGAAACACATTTTCTTTGAATTTCTTTTTTAACAATATTATAATTCCAGGAAACTTTTTTTTTTTTAAACTAAAACAGATTTTTTTTTTTTCCCCTCTGAGAACTTTGTGCCAAAGTTTTGAAAGAATTGCAAACAGCCCTAAAACTTGGGTTTTGTACATTATAACTCGTTATAATATGAAACTAATAAGGTTTAAAATGTCCTTCTTTGACATACAGGACTGTTAAAACAGATTGTTAAAAGAGTTCGTAGGGTGTTTCGCAACGAACATACAACAGAGTGCCTCCCTGATGGTTTTGTGTCAGAATTAGTGTGCTGAAGAACACTCAAATGTCTGAAGAACCCTTTAAGAACCCTCACCACCTACCTGATTGGGTTTCCCGGGGAACCTTTCGACTGATGCTTCTTGAACCATTTTCGTTGGTCTTATAGAGAGCCGTAAATACCATAAAATAACACTAAAATTCCACCTACAATTCCATCTCTGCCAGTCCTTGGTGATATTGTAGCAATATAATCATAGGTACAGTCCATTAACAGTTCTTTTATTGGTGTAATTCTAAATAACCTACCTCACATAAGAACACACCATGGCTATTTTAAACGACATTATGGGAACCACCAGGTCTCCAGTGAATACACTTCTTCTCAATAATAAACGCTGATAATTGGTGTAAAGACCACGCTGCGTATGCGTTCCCAGTGGGGCGCAAACATTGTCCTGTATTTGTCCTCATGAGACAGAGATGGATCAACTCTTTTAACTACACAAAGGGAATCATACGGGTACGGGTCCTAGCTCCATTTCTATTGGCAATTTCCTCAGCTCAATTTGCACGTGCGCTGATCTTCCAAGCACCTATGTCGTCCCGAGTAATTACCGTGGCACAGCTGAACTCGAGTAATCGTACCACTCGTCTCGGAACAATAATTAACGAGAGCTGTAATTATATCGGGTGTTATTCGGGGGGTTGTAATATGAGCCTAGAGAAGTGGAGCATGCGAGGGGTGGGGGGGGGGGGGGGGGGGGGGGAGAAGAAGCGGGTTTTCATTGTACGCTATGGAGCTTTAGTGAAGGACAGAGTCAGTCTGGGATGTGACTCTGTTTCTCTTTTTGAAAAGCCAGAGTTTTCCCAGCAGGGTCGCTTTATAGTAAGGACCCCATGTGTTGCCCACCAACCACCACCCCCCACATGATGTCCCTGATACTCTTTCAAACATCACAGCAGGTGGGAATGTACCATGAATTGCCAGAATGGAGGGAAGGTCTGCTTTGACGCTAGGGACGTAACCGCACATGGGTATGTTACTTACAGTAATGTAGTCTATACATATACAGTATAAATACGCATATGATTAAGAGACAGATTATTCAGAGAAGAGTCTAGTGATGGAGATCTGGACTGGGATCTGAGAAAAAGCCCGCCTGGTCAGGATCGCGGTGGTTTAAAATAGCCTGTTTATGCTTTGGGAATTCGAACCAAGAAACTGTAAACGTTAAATACGACAAGCAGGCAGAAAGAAAAAAATCATAACTATACCATCAGTAAGTATACATTTTTGTTCGAGGACAATCCTAAACTTGAAAGCATGAACAGCTATTTTCACAAATTCTCCCACACCACCCCAGTTCTCCGCTCCCCGCACTGGCTTCCTGTTGCTGCCCGCTACGTCAAATTCAAAACCCTGATGCGTGCTTCCAAAGCCAAGAGCATCCCAGCACCCACTTGTTTACCTCCCGGCTCTAATCACACCTCGCACCGCATCACGTTCCCTCCGATCCTTCATCACTGCTCGGGTGGTCCCAGCATCTCTCAGAGATTGAGGAAGATGTGCATCTAGACTCTTCTGTTCCGGAACCTACAGTAGGTGGTGGCGTGAACTTTCACTAGACATCCGTATAGCTGAGTCACTGCCAATCCTTAAACAACGACTAAAGACCTGAACTGTTTCTTCAATGTTTTGGTTAATCAAGGAAATAAGAATAGAAATTTCATGAAATTCCCAAAAGTGTTTGACTGATACTTAGTTAGTAAACTAGTAACCCAGAGGAATCTATCCAAAGGTGGAAACTTCACTCTGGATACGAGCATCTTCCGAATGCCTAAATGTAAATCGACTGTAAATGAATGATGGAGTTGAGGAACTGTCCGAGCCAGAGTTTGAACTTTCCCACCATGACATAATTCTGTTTTTAGTTCTCATATTCATAAATTGATTGCGGCGGCATGGTCGCCTTGCACCTCCAGGGTGCATTTTCGGTTCCCAGCCAGATTCGGTTCCCATCTCTGTGTGCATGGAATTTGCATGTTCTCCCTGTGCTTGCTGGGTTTCCTCTACATACTCTGGTTTCCTCCCACAGTCCAAAGGCATGCAGATTAGACTAATCGGCGTCCCCAAATTGCCCATAGTATGTGATTGAGCGAGTGTGTGCATGTATGTGTGCATATGTCCTGCAACGGATTGGCACCCTGTCCAGGGTGTACCCCGTCTCATGCCCCGAGTCTCCTGGGACAGCCCCCCCACCCATCCCTACCCCAAACCCCCCACCCCCCGGCAGCTCTGAATGCAGGATAAAGTGGTCTAGACCACTTTGAATTTTCATATGACTTGGCAATACCATTGAATCTTCTGTGTTGGCACAAAATACATTACAGTAAACAACAATTTTGAGTTCATGTGGCCAACGATGTACAGAATCTGGGCTCGGCTTAAGTAACGAATAAGTAAAAAATGCCATAGTTGCAGACAAATCGCCTTTCTAGCCTTTTAAACGTATGGAAGAAAATATGGATTACTTTTTAAGGACCAGCTGTAATTTTAACTTAAATCATTTATATTAGGTTTGTTGCATCAATTGATTCAAATGATTGCATCGTTAAACCACATTTAATTTACTTAACATTTAACATTAACATTTAATACTAATAAAAAACGTCCAGGTCAGACCACTTCAGAGTACAGACGATATTGGGATATTTGGAGTGCTTGGAGAAGAAATGCAGAAACAGATAGTGGCGTTGCGTTTCACCTCTAATAGACATGCATGCCGGTTCTTGTGATGAGGGATCATCATCATCATCATCATCAGCATTATCATCATCATCATGATCTTCTTCTTCTTCTTCTTCTTCTTCTCATTTTTTTTTCTAACAACCAGCTCGTACAGTATTTCCAAAGGAGCTGCTAAAGACCGCGTGAACACAGCTTGAAATCACACACCAAATTAATCCAATTAAACAAACAATTGATTTCTCTTTTCTTTTTTCCTTTTTTTTCCCCCTTTTTTTTTTTTTATCGCTCTCGAGGCATTGCACTTTAGACTGAAAATAAGTTACACGCTCAGCAAGTGTTCTAATGCTCCCATCTGGAATATAAAGTCTGTTTGAGACGAGATCAAATTACAAAAAAATGGCATTTTTAAATGTCATCCCTGCGCGGTAAAAAAAAAAAAAAAAAAAAAAAAAACCCGACCCCACTCCCGAGACATACGATGCATATTAAACGTACTGCGCGAACGCTGTACCGCGACCACGTTCCATTGACTAATAGGTGTGTGTACGCTTACTTACAGATATAAAAGTGCTAAAAATACATATTTCTGGAATGAGCATCTTGGTGTTGTGGCCAATTTCAGGATGACTCGGATCCCATGAGGGATCCTTAGCCAACTTACATGGCAGGTTTCCAGCCTGTGGAGCAGATTTCACAGACTTGGACATCATTAAGGTTTGAAAATAAATGTTGCCACACTGAGTCGAGCAACAGGCCTGCCATACTTTTGCACTTTCAAGATTGCAGTGTTTTGGGCTTCCTAGAGCACACATATCATTATTTAAGCACGTACGAGGCAGGGGGGGAATACAGACAGAGAGGAGTACTCCTGCTGAGCGGTTGAATGCAAGCGGCGCTCGTTCAACCCACTCATTTACTTAAACTAATCACAATCACAGACGTGGATTTTTTTTTTTTTTTTTTGCGAGCTTGTGAGTTTGTAGCTCGGAAATAGATGATGGTGTTATTATTTGTTTACTGAAACGCAACGCGAGCTACAAATGAAATTACTGGGTGCACTGATTTCATACCAAAGTGACATTTTTATGAGGATGAATTTGCATCTCGATCACATGACCAGAGGTATTTGCTTCTGTTATTCTTACCCATGATCTGGCTCTGCTGGAGCCTCATAGAACATGGCATACCATTTCGAAATTATGGATCCAGAGCGGCGAGGAAGTGTAACGGCAGCTCTGACGGTAGTACGGCTACAAATCATGCGCCTGTTCTAATATGGTATTGTTTCTATAGTAACAGCTCATTCACAGGGACTTGTAAAGAGCTTAAATGTAAACAGATTTTAAAGGGAAAAAAAAAAAACAAAAACACCTGTAATCATTGAAATGGTGATTTTTTTTTCCCCGCATAATATGGAGATCTTTACGGAAAGAGTCTCAATGTTAAGCGTAAGTCTAAATAGATCAAATGCACTGCTGGTGTTATTTAATTGTTAGAATACACACTCACCTAAAGGATTATTAGAATCACCTGTTTAAATTTCTCATTAATGCAATGATCTAATCAACCAATCACATGGCAGTTGCTTCAATGCATTTAGGGGTGTGGTCCTGGTCAAGACAATCTCCGGAACTCCAAACTGAATGTCAGAATGGGAAAGAAAGGTGATTTAAGCGATTTTGAGCGTGGCATGGTTGTTGGTGCCGGACGGGCCGGTCTGAGTATTTCACAATCTGCTCAGTTACTGGGATTTTCACGCACAACCATTTCTAGGGTTTACAAAGAATGGTGTGAAAAGGGAAAAACATCCAGTATGCGGCAGTCCTGTGGGGGAAAATGCCTTGTTGATGCTAGAGGTCAGAGGAGAATGGGCCGACTGATTCAAGCTGATAGAAGAGCAACTTTGACTGAAATAACCACTCGTTACAACCGAGGTCTGCAGCAAAGCATCTGTGAAGCCACAACACGCACAACCTTGAGGCGGATGGGCTACAACAGCAGAAGACCCCACCGGGTGCCACTCATCTCCACTACAGATAGGAAAAAGAGGCTACAATTTGCACGAGCTCACAAAAATTGGACAGTTGAAGACTGGAAAAATGTCGCCTGGTCTGATGAGTCTCGATTTCTGTTGAGACGTTCAAATGGTAGAGTCAGAATTTGGCGTAAACAGAATGAGAACATGGATCCATCATGCCTTGTCACCACTGTGCAGGCTGCTGGTGGTGGTGGTGTAATGGTGTGAGGGATCTTTTCTTGGCACACTTTAGGCCCCTTAGTGTCAATTGGGCATCGTTTAAATGCCACGGCCTACCTGAGCATTGTTTCTGACCATGTCCATCCCTTTATCACCACCATGTTCCCATCCTCTGACGGCTACTTCCAGCAGGATAATGCTCCATGTCACAAAGCTCGAATCATTTCAAATTGGTTTCTTGAACATGACAATGAGTTCACTGTACTATAATGGCCCCCACAGTCACCAGATCTCAACCCAATAGAGCATCTTTGGGATGTGGTGGAACGGGAGCGTCGTGCCCTGGATGTGCAGCCCACAAATCTCCATCAACTGCGAGATGCTGTCCTATCAATATGGGCCAACGTTTCTAAAGAATGCTTTCAGCACCTTGTTGAATCAATGCCACGCGGTTCTGAAGTTGAAAGGGGGTCAAACACTGTATTAGTATGACGTTCCTAAGAATCCTTTCATTAGGTAGAGTGTAGAATTGTGGACAAACTGCTGTAGTGCAAAAGGAATAGACCTCTATGGGGCATGCTGTTATGGGAAAACAATCAACATCAGCATGGTAACTCACTCGCTCATTCTCTAATTCCAAACAGGGTCTTGGGATCTCAGGGAATTCTGGACACTGGATGTCATGATGCAGAGCTTAAGCACGCATTCACTTACATACTACGGGCCATTTTTGGAAACACCAATCACACTAATCTTTGCAGTGTGGAAGGAATCCAGAGGAAACCCACTGGTCAACGTGGGCCTTGTGAACCCTCTATCCCTGAGGTGGAAGGCCACATGCAGTGTTAAGCACCAATGCCACCATTTTAACGCCAAACCAGATTGTAGCGTGGGGTTTTTGAGTTAATATTGTGTTCATTTATGAAATCTTGCCCAAGATAAATTAAAGGTCAAGTATTATCAAGTATTTTAGAGCTGAGCAGCAAGCCAAGGGAGGCGCTCTTCTTTTTTGAGGTCACATGAGGGGGGGACAACACAACAACAACAACAACAACAACAACAACAACAACAACAACAATTAATGGCTTGTTTAAGCCCTGGGCAATATATCATTTAAATTATTTATATATATTGTGTGTGTATGCACCCATTGGAGATCCATCTGAATGTCTGAAAAAGTGAATTTTTGTATAATTGGCTCCCTTTAAAGAGAATGAAATGGTCTCGAAGGGTTCTGTCATGACCAAGACATTTGTATTCGCACAGCTGGGGTGGAAACTGATGGTTTGTAAATGGGTTGGATAATGACCTTCCAGACAGATAACCATGCTTGATTTCTGAGCAATTGTTAACGGAAATGATCGGGCTGAGATGCTGGGATGTGAGGTAATGTCCCGAAAGCTTCAATAGTTTCAATAGATCCGCAAACCACCACCACGAGCCTGATTTGAAATTTTGCTTACACAACCGTCCAAACTTCGCTGTTACATCAGGCTTACATCAGGCTTCGTCCAGTTTGAAGACAAAAAGAATTGCTCTGCTATGCAAATATTTCTGCTTTAACACCAAAAACGTAGCGTTGTCAAAGCTGGTGGATTTCTCTATTTCTCTTACAGTAAACGAGTTTACTGAGTATACAGTATGTGTGTGTGTGTGTGTGTGTGTGTGTGTGTGTTTTGAGTGAATAAGATCAGTGGGCCTGTCTGGTGTTCCATAATCGGGGATTGATGGCAGGATACAGCGGCGATCATTAACCAGGACGAGATCTAACCTGTCACTCAAAGTGTCTTTAAGTAAGACAGATGAGGGTGGATCCCTGGTTCTATTTTCTCAAACTAACCCCGCAGTTTTCCCTTCATGGCCGATATCCCCCTCGCGCTATGGTCCGAATTACCCGCGGACGCAGGCATCTCCCGTTTCAAGTAATGAAGCGTTCAGTTCCTTACCTGGCATGTTGCGTCTATACGGGATAATATATGGATGGATAAGAGAACGGTCATCTTGAAAAAGGGAGACTATTAGCTGGTGCCCAAGGGGACAGCGATTTGTGGTGTGGATGACAATTGTGTGGTGATAATGAGGCTAAGCCTGAGACGGCTGTGTCACATCAGGCCACCCATGTGTCAGTGTGTGTCAGAGAGCACGCTCGGACACAAAAAAGAGCCAGAGATGGCAGAAAGAGAGAATAATAGAGACTGGAATTAAGAGGAAGCATGAGACCAGGACAGAAGGATGGAATGTAATTATGAGAGAGAAGGGAGAGAAAAAAAAAACAAAAAAAAAAAGTGTGAAGGGACACGATGCAGTCAGTTTATCCCGGCCGCCCGTGGTTCACCTGCAGTGTCAGACAGAGAGAAACAAGCACTTAGCCATAGTGAGGCAACAGTTACCTCGAATGAAGTGTGTCTCATTGGAGCGGGCCGGATTTCCCCTGAGTAACAGGTGTGTCATGGCGCGCCACTTCAGGAACCATTTCATGCGGATTTTGTAGAGACACAACATTCTTAATCAGTTGTTTTGGCAATGGATATCCACCGCTTCTTTCTTACACTGCATGATCTGGCACAGGGAGGAATCGCAATAAGGAATTATTATTATTTACTGAAAAAATAAATCAATAAATAAATAAATAAATAATATATATATATATATATATATAAAACCAAGCAGGACATGACCTTTTTATGGTTATAGTACTGTCCATACAAAGGGCGTTCAAGTCAAACCAGGACTTGCGATGAAATCACATTTACAGAAGCACAGTACAGTGACGAGATTCTTTGCCGCGGCGAAACATTTGAACGGCGCGAACGTCCAGTATTAAAGAAGGCCGTACTTCCGTGAACATTCAATCTGACAAACACCACGTGAACATTGACAGGACATGGGCTGGGAGTTATTTCCCCATACAGTCCGGATGACCTCGATGATCAAAGACATTCAAACGTGTGAAGGAGTTCCTGGGAGGCCAGCGTTCCAGACGTGAATCAGTCAGGTTTGTCCGATCGTGGCTCCAACATGGCTTGGAAGGAAACTTTTTTTCGACCTTGATGGTCTTCGAGCACTAGTGAAACACTTGGTTTTCCTTGGAGGAAGGAAAACGCTTGTTTTTTAAATATACAACCAAAGAGCCGTGTCTTGAAAAAGTTTTGGAAGCTTTCTCGTGAGACATCCGTCGCAATAGTTGCAGTGCTACAAAGGAAAAAGAAATCTAGAAACATTTCTATTCTACATAAAATAAACCCAGTTCTCCCTTCACGTAATACTTTACTGTACTGTATGTCTTAATTGCCCTTTGAAATAAGTTTTTTTTTTTTTTGCAGCCGGTAGACTCTCTGTATTAATTCTGTATGGAAAAAGGATCATGAGGTTTAACTCAAGTTTGCAACTGATGATCCTTAAACCCTTTGATTTCACAGTTAGTGCATATCCTCGGGACTTAAGGAAGGCTCTCCACCACTCCATCATGGACGTCTCGGTGGTGTGATTGAATTGCTCTGAGACAAAGTGTTCACCTCTCCATTGCGTTTTTTTTTTTTTTTTTTTATCTTTCCGGGGCTCGGTGTGACACTTGACCTCTTGTTGCTATAGAAATGTGGTGGCGAGAAGAACATCCGTGGAGAAGCCTCCTTGACCCTCCGGTTTGAGCCGTGGTATGAGACCTCCTCGGAGAAAACTCCTCCTGCTAATATTAATGAAGAAAAATTTGGTTTGCGAAGAATTAGCCACTCATGTGTTTGCATAATCAGCTCCTTTTACCTCGCTACTCGTCCTGCCTTAATCACCTGGACTCTCCAAAACACCTACACCCTTCTCAGGATCAGACATGGGACCAGTGGCGCGCGCGGCTATCAGACGAATTAATCTGTCAAACTTGATTGCTATTGGAGGCGTGTGATTATGCTGTCCTGATTACCAAGCCAGCCGGAGGACCATACACTGCCGGCTCACACTCGGTCAAGGTGGATGGAGAAATCACGCAATGATTGCGTTGGGACGGATTGGTCTCGCTGTCACGCCGTCGCCCGGCTCGTCTGAAGTGCGACTGTGATTAATACAGGGCCACTTCAGCGCTATACAACCGGTAACAACACTTAACGAGACCTCCGGCTTTCGCATCAAAACTTGGCCTTTTTACACCGTCCTAAAGCAAACACTTAATTTGACGGGCAGCGTAACCGCATCAGTTCCGGTTCTCGCAGCCGACGCCTGGACGGCAGACGGGATTTAGGAGTAAACTCGTGGCAAAATTCAGAGGGGACTTTAATAACAATCATTTTCAGCATTAATATTTACAGCAATTACCTCGATTAAAAATCACGTGACTAAAGTCTTAACGAAAGCTTGCATCTCAAATTACTTACGGAAAAGACGCATCCACTTTTAAACTTCTTTCTATATGTGCTATATGTATTGTATGTGTTTTTTGTTTTTTTTTTACATGATTTTTAAACAGTTGATTTATTTCTTTAGAATATAATGTTGTAGAAACTGTGCCCATAGAATAAAGGTTTTTTTTTTTTTTTACTTTAACGTGTGATCTGTAAATTACATTAAAATGTTACAATTAATTTATTTTATATGTAATTAATTTTTTTTTACAAATGATTTCTTTACTGTCACAAGGGAATTTTGTTTTGTTTTGGTTTTAGGAACGGTTCACTAACTTTTGCAGATGTTGGGGATTTTTACATGATCTATTTATTTCACATCTGATTTCTTAACTTTTAATGTCTGTTTTTTATATCATTCATTAAGTTTAGCTTCAAATTTTTTACATGGATCGTTTGTGATGGTTTTACTTGCAAACGTATTTAATGATTTGTTTGCTTTCGTATGTGTTGTTTTTTTCACAATTCTTGATTCATGATTCTTCAAATAATTAATTGTCTTTCATGTCAGATTTTTTTTTACATGAATGATTTACTTGCACATTTGATTTTTATATGATTTTGTCAACCTTTACGTCAGATGTTTCACTATTCATTAATTTTAATTTTTGAAATTTTATATGATTTTATTTTTGTTTGTTTTTTTTCCCCCAAAACATTGACTATCACATCTGATTTTTGCAAATGATCTTTGATTTAAAAAAAAATAAAAAATTTACATTTTGTGATCCCCATACGCCCAACACCCCCCCCCCCCACACACACACACACACTTGATAAATCCAGTTTTGCATGTGATTTATTTATTTATTTAATATTTAGTTTTACACATCATGAATCAGTTGGCTGTTTTGACCTTTCATAAGCTGGAGAACAATACTTTACATGAATTATCATTCTTTACATAAAACATTCTGTAAGCTGAAAATAAAATCAAAATAATCCTTAGAGTAATAAAACTTTGAATATTATGCCACACTTACATCATGGTTCCAGTACACTTTATATATAAAAAAATAAAAAAATAAATGTCTTCACGTAACCTTTTTTGACCATTTTTATTACTTAAAATGACTAAATAATGTTTTTTAATGCTTAAAACTCTTCCTTTAACTGTTTTATTTATTTATTTATTTATTTATTTATTTTTGGTGCATACTTTTGCAAACCATAAACTTTTAGTTTCAGTGTCAAAAGCATGTCCTGGCCGTGCCGGCCTCGTTTAGTGCCTGTACCGTCCTGTAGGTTGCCCTGAGCCTGGGAGAGGACGCAGAATGCTGCGTAGCCGCCGTAGACCATGTGGTGGGTCACATGGCGCTCTGAGGCTGGGCACCGGCGTGGGTGCTGGTGATGTTCTGCCAGCAGGACGCGTCATGTGCACAGAGCAGCCTACACTCCGAGGAGCCCCTCAGAACTCGTGCATGCCACTCGCCGACAGCTTGTGGGAGTCCAGAGCGTCGCTGAGCGAACCGGCTTCACGCAAACTAGATCAGTGCTTCAGCTGGGACTCGAGAGCCGCGAAGTTTATAAATGTCGGACTGTACCAGGGAATACAAAGGAATAAACAAAGCATTCTCTGTGATTTGACCTCCTGTCTACATGACAATAATCAGCATTCTGTAACACAATGCTGTATAAATATATGGACAACTAAATGGATAACCACAGTTTGCCAGGTGTGAATACTTACTGTATGTACGCCACAGTTAATGCTACTAAAGATAAAGCTACTACTCACTACTCTGCACCTATTTCAAAAGTTTGTGCCCCCTACCCCTTATATAATAATTGAGAAATCCACAAAACAGATTCCTTGTTTAGTTTTATTACCACAGCCTTCAACTGGTATAAACTGAAATAAACTGATATATATATATATATATATATATATATATATATATATATATATATATATATATTGTAATATTCTCTGCATTTTTATTACACATCCTTTCAAATTAATCCTTGAAAAACTAAATTAAAGAAAGAAAGATTCAAGATGCAATCTTTATTTATTTATTTATTTGTTTATTTATTTGTGTTTTTCAAGGATTATTTGTTACCCAAATAAATAAATAAATAAATAAATAAATAAATAAATAGAAACACCCTCAAAGGTGGAGTAAAATAAAAACAACAACAACAAAAAGACATAAAGCAATTTCTACTTTTTTGTCTGGACAGAAAAGTGAAAGTATAGCGTTGAGGTATTTGGTATTCAGTGGTAACCTTTTAAATATACCTTATTATATTCCTTTTTTTTTTTTTTTCAAACAAGTTATCATAAATCTTAAAGGTGTCCCAGCTGTGTCGATTAATGTTCTAGCTGAAGTTCATATATTCTTATAATCATCGGAGGCTCTCAGTTTCACTCCATGTTCAAACCGGCTATTTTAGTGTTTGTTGCATTAAAATGGGAACGACCTCGCACACACAACCACCTCCTTTGTGAAAGTGCATTTTTCCAGCCAGTCAGAATGCAAGAAATGGTTGGAATGTGGGTAACAATAATCTCTTTATATTTTCAACTGACTCAGGTTTCATACATTCCATCTTACAGGCATTATAGAATCCTTTAGCTTCTCCTTTAGAAACAGATGGGCTACTAGATTTAGCTCCATCTTTTTTTTTTTTTTTTTATCTTTTTATGAGCTGACAGAAACCGACAGACCAGATATTCGGCTACTAAAAACAAAAACATACATTTGTGGCTCAATCGGTTAAGGCTGAGGGTTCCTGGGTTACTGATCGGAAGGTTGGTGTTTAATTATCAGCACCTCCAATTTGCCGCTATTGAGCCCTTGAGCGAGACCTTTAACCCTTTCTACCCCAGGGGGCGCTATATCCTGCCTGACCCCAGTTTCCTAACTGTGATATGTGAAAAAAACTTCATTTCACTGTGCTGTAAGATACATGTGACATATAATAGAATGAGTGAGTGAGTGAGAGACCCATATGACTGTCCAAACATTTCTGCATAATAGGACCACTTTAAATACTTCAAAGACCCAATGCTTATTTTCAAATCTTTAAAGTAATACTGCAAATGACCTTGGCTGTAACTCTATGCAAAGTTTCCATCGATTAAATTTTCATGCTAAATCTTTCATACCACTGAGGTCATCTACACAGAAAGTCAGGACAAAAGAGGCCATTAAGAAAGGCAGAATTTGAATCTTTAAATCTATCTCACCCGGGAAACACAACCTAGAGGATCTGAAAATGAAATCGCTAGGATTCAGGCAGCTTTTGCAGAAATAAGCCACTCAAACTTGCCCTACAGCCTGTTAACAGATACATATAATTATCTTGTTTTATTCACCTCGAACAAAACGTGCTAAAAAGATTTTATTTTTATTTCAATCCATTCGCAGTGGAGTTGAATTTCAAGCAAATTTCCGGGTTGTAGTAAATTTGTCATTTGTACATATTAAAACTCATTAATTGTGTCGTTAAACCTGAAGCTAAATTTGGCATAGAAAATACTGACTTAATAAAGAAATATAATATATTTTTCAGAGAAACCTGAAAAATTTGAATACCGTGCAAAAGTTCATTGATTTCAGTAATGCGACTTAAGAGGTGAAACTAATACATGAGGTTGTGAATATTGTGAAAAGGTTTAATGTTCTAGGCTCAAGGTGTCCCACTCTAATCAGCTGATTGCGCCATGACACCTGCAAACGGTTATGAGGCTTTAAATGGTCTCTCAGTCTGGTTCAGTAGGAAGCACAATCAGGGGAAAGTCTGCTGACCTGACAGTTGTGACAGAAAACCATCATTGACGTCCTCCATAAGGAGGAAAAGCCTCAAAAGTTATTGGCAAAAGAGGTTGGATGCTCCCAAAGTGCTGTATCAAAGCAGATTTAGATAGAACGTTATGTGCAAGCAAAAGGTGCACAAGCGTCAGGGATGATCACGGCCTGGAGAGGATCGTCAGGAAAAGGCCATTCAAAAGTGTTGGGGACTTTTCACAAGGAGCGGACTGAGGCTGGAGTCGGTGCATCAAGAGCCACCACACATACACACACAGACGGATCCTGGACATGGGCTTCAAATATCGTATTCCTCTTGTCAAGCTGCTCCTGAACAACAAACAACGTCAGAAGCGTCTCTTCTGGGCTAAAGAACAAAAGAACTGGTCTGTTGCTCAGTGGTCCAAAGTCCTCTTTTTTTTTTATGAGAGCAACTTTTGCATCTCATTTGGAAACTATGGACCCAGAGTCTGGAGGAAGAATGGAGAGGCGCGCACACACACACACACACACACACACACACTGCAAGATGCTTGAAGTCCAGTGTGAAGTTTCCACAGTCTGTGTTGATTTTGGCGAGCCGTGTCATCTGCTGGTGTCGGTCCACTGTGCTTCATTAAGTCCAGCGTCAATGCAGCCGTCTACCAGGAGATTCTGGAGCACTTCATGCTTCCTTCCGCAGACGAGCTTTATGGCGATGCTGACTTCATTTTCCAGCACCAAAACCTGGCTCAATGACCGTGGGACTACTGTGCTTGATTGGCCAGCAAACTCGCCTGACCTGAACCCCATAGAACCCCTATGTGGCATTGCCAAGAGAAAGATGAGAGACATGAGACCGAACAATGCAGAAGAGCTGAAGGCCGCTATTGAAGCATCCTGGTCTTCCATGACACCTCAGCAGTGCCACAGGCTGAGAGCTTCCACGCCGCATTGAGCCAGTAATTGCTGCAAAAGGGGCCCACACCAAGTACTGAGTACATACAGGTACGCATACTTATACTTTTCAGAGGTCCGATATTGTTTTATGTACAATCCGTTTTTTAGTGATACTCTAATTTTCAAATGTTCTCTAATTATGACAAACAACTGAACAATCTTACTTTGCATGTGATGCGTCTATCTCGTACAGTATATTAGCTTCAACGTTTAAGTTGCATTCCTGAAATAAATGAACGTTTGCAGAATATTCAAATTTTTCGAGCGTCGCCTGTACAGTATATACAAAGAAAATAGCAATATAATGGCAAGTAATGATGCATTATATCATCGTATATATAAGGCGTAAGATAGCACTTGATCGGTGCATATACTGTATAGTGTTGTATTGACCATGTGGTTCAATTTGGGGTTTAATGTCATAGCATTTATTTAGTTAATTTGTTTTGTTTATTCTGCTCACTTTAAGCCTTGAAATTGACTTTTACCACAAAAAAAAAAAAAAAAACGCTTAACTGAAGAATTCTTCACATAATTAAAAAGTCTCAGCCCTCCATCCCCCCCCCTCTTTTTATATATATATATATATATATATATATATATATATATATATATATATATATATATATATATATATATAAAGTAGCACATCTTTTGCTTACTGACAGTAGGGGCCAAAAGTATTAAGACAACATATTCCAGTTCTCCCTGTGCACAAAACATGGCGATGTTGCTACTTTAGTTGGTTTAGTTAATAGATGGAAGAAATACAGTATATGGAAAGAATTTTACTTTCCGAAGCCGGGGCATGAAAATGCCTAAAAAAAAAAAAAAGAAGAAGAGGAAGGGATTCTAGAGTGAATCGCAATCTTCTATAGCAGATTTATTACCGTACGTGTTCTTCAGACGTGATCAAGCAGGCGTGGGTTTATTGAGAGACGTCTTTTTCCTCTCTACGTCTTTATATCCAGCGAATTTGTGAAGACTTTTACTAAACACTGATTTTTCATGAAATAACTAATTATTCTTGTTCTTATCTTGATTGACGAAAACATATAAAGAAGTTCATTAAAACTTTTCATTAAAAAAAAAAAGTCACTTTTTTTTCTTAATACTTTTGTCCACCAAAGCCCATCCACTCAGGCTGATGTTCAATGCGCCAGCGATGATCGGGTTGCGCATTCACTCTCTCCTCATTTACCACAAGGACAGGCTACAACGGAGAAAGCAATGCCGCATTTTGGTCTATGAAATAAATAACTATTCAGTGAATCAACGAATGTCTGCAGAAAATTGAACAAGGCTGTCCCCTGAATAAATACACTTAAAAATGATGATAATAAGAAAACCAATCTACTTTCCAAAAAGCAAAGTAGATCAATGTTTGGTTTAAACAGTGACGATAGGGGCGTTTTTAGGACTGAGGTTAGAAGAGCAAGATCAGTCTCCAGCTTCCGCCTCAGTGACTTGTCTTGGAAGCTCCTGGTGACCTATAATAGATATCTAGATATCTTAATCCATGTCAAGCAGAAATCCATTCTTCATTCTTCTCTGGCTGTTTTTCTACAGAAGAAAACCCCCCTCTACAGAAGATGGACAGCGCCAGTGCTGAACAGGTTCTTATCATCTTCGCTCAGGTTGGAAAGATGAGCTGGAGCTTGTTTGCCTTCACATCGTCACGGGTTTCTCGCGGGGCGTTCGACGTCGAGCCGAAGAGAACGCGCCGTCTTCAGCTCGTCCTCGTAGAAAAATCGCAGAGAATGTAAACAGCTTCCTTCGCTTCCCAGGTTTGGGATGCTTTACCCGATCGGATCGTCCTTGTCCGCCCCCTTTGAATCTATCGCCAAGCCTTTCAGTTGCAGTATCCAGAAATCCATAGTACGCGCTAGTCCTGAAGTATGAATCCACAGACTCAAAACTCACTAGCGCTAGCTGTTTCCTCTCTACATGCTGAAATGCCGAGGCTCTCTGCCTTCTCTGACAGACCTCTAAATATTTCCTCAAACTTCTCTTCAGACCTTATGTGTGAAGCATGACATCAATTACCTTGTAGGCAGTGGAGCTTTCTTTCTGCAGAGAATCTGATGCGAGAGAGGTGACTTGGAAAAGGAGAGCGGTTATATCCAGGCATACAATACTACTAATATATATATATATATATGAAGTTGAGCGGATTTTATATAGATCATAGGAGTATGATTTGATCATTTGCCAAGTTTTTAATACGAGTAAGTGAACAGGACAAACCTTTGCACATTTTCTGACTCACTCATTCTCTATAGCGCTTATTCTGTGCAGGGTCGCAGGAGGCCTGGAGCATATCCCAGTGGACTTGGGGTATAAGGTGGGGTACAACATGGACAGGGTGTGAATCCATCACCAGGCACACAGGAATTTGGAAATTAGCCTACTATGCATGTCTTCGGACTGTGGGAGGAAATCTCTACACACACTGGCCCGAAGGCGGGACTCGAACCCTCGACCCATCATTATGCTCCCCGCACATTTTCTCATGATATTCAAATATGATTGCGTAGACTACGGACCATGTAATTTTTCCAGCACCAGTCAAAAGGTTCTTTTTTTTTCCTTTTCTTTCTACATTGTTAAAAAATACTGAAGGCGTTTATCCAAAATATACAGTACAACAATCTCTACAATCTGAACAGTTTTGTTCAGATATTGAGATGTATATCTGCTCCTTCTGCTCTGTAAAGCTTCATAACGGCTCTAATCTGAGGTGATGTTTGAGGTTAATTGTTGATTTCTGAGGCTGGAGACTCTACATGAACGTCTCCTCTGCAGCAGGGGGTTTTGGTCTCGCTTTCCTGGGAAGGTCTTCATGAGAGACAGTTTCATCGTGGAGCGCGATGGGTTTTGGATATAAATGCACTTGACACAATACTGTTCTTGGAAGAAGTGTTCCAGAACAGCTGACCTTCATTTCTTAATATAAGACGACTGACTGTAATTGTTGTTGTTGTTGTTGTTGTTATTTGTTATTGAATTACCTAATGCCGTATGTGTTATCTCATAGTTTTGAAATCTCCAGTGTTGTTCTAGAATGTAGAAAATAATTCACAAAACCCTTTTTTTTTTTTCATTTTTTCCTAAACATGAAAAACAGTGCTGAGTCTTAAGGCGAACACTATTGTTGCCTGGATGTCACCTACGACGGGACGTCAGCTGCACCTCAGGGCGCTCGATTTATGTGTGTTAACTGTAGTGACTGTGATGAGGGAACTTGAAGGGCTGCTGGGGGATGGGATGGGGTGGTGCTTGTGCAACCTTAAATGCAGTTCTCAGGCATCGCAGCATGGCTTTTAACTGGGAATCGATGCCATGGGCCAGATGTAAAATTTTCAATCTAAAATGAAAAAGCACACTCATCGAGTCAGGTGGCAAGTCCTCAAGCAGCCTCGTCACGAACACTAATTCGATCCGTTAGACGTAGCCCTTAAATAAATAATTAAAAGTACAACAACTGGAAAATTAGTTTAGAAATATTTTATTCATAAACATCAGTCATAAAAATAACAAACATCAAAGTTCATTCAAAGTACTTTGTATAAACCGTCTTAGTATATACAAATTTGTTCTCCCGCTATAGGAAGAGATTAAAAATAATTTAAGGCAAGTTTCCCATAAACATTTCCCCAGTCCTTTTTACTTTCTTACTTACTTTCTTTCTGTCATTCTTTTCGTGTGAGTGTGAGTGTGTGTGTGTGTGTGTGAAAACAAACCACAATATAATCATGTCATAACCGTAACCGTAATAAGACACCTTTGACCTTCATGTAGAAGAACGATTGAAAAAAAGAAAAAAAAGAAGAAGAATTAGAAAGAAATTGCAGCAATGTGTGCTACCTAAGTTAACAAACAGCAATGTCCAGCCTGGTCCTATTCTAGTCTTCATCACATTACACACTACAAGAGCCATGTGAGCTGGATGATTCGTAATCAGTTCGTTTATGTACATGTACAAACAAGGGGTCTGTCAAACGACGACACACGGGTTCTAAGTGGACAGAAATGCTTTGTGTTTCTGCAATGTAAACTTGTACACTTGTTCAGGAGGCTTTTACTCCTGCACACTTTTATCTTGTTAAACTGTGGAGGTCTGCTTTTTAAATTTCCTGTTATTATAGCACACACACATACACACACACACACACACACACACAGGAAACACTGTGAGTTCAGAAGATTAGAAATAAACTTTGATCGAATATCCAGACAAACAGAAAAATACAAAAATACAAATAATCATACATAGCCATATAAATATATTTATTTTTGCACTGACAGCTGTAGTAGAATAACTTCCTTATCAAACAACACAACCATTCAATCAATAGCATTGCAATGAAAATAAACACGGACACTAAGTTAAGGGGAAAAAGAAAAAAAATTGACACAAATCAACCACAAGTCGTGGTGTGTCCAAAAGTTCCAAAGGTGGAAAGAAAACAAAAAACAAAACAAAACAACAACAAAAAAAAGAAAAGAAAAACAACCCACCATCATGATGTAGAAACGAGGTAAAGTCTCACTTTTTTTTTTTTTTTTTTTGCAGTGAGGCATTGATTATTACATTAGCTTATTAATCATCATATTACATGAACAGTAAACATGCAATATCAAAAAGCACAAAATTTGGAGAGAAGTGCAATACGATCCAGCGCAGGAAAGTAAAAATAAGAAAGGAAGGGAAAATAATAATAATAATAATAATAATAATAATAATAATTAAATAATCATAATAATCATAATAAGGTAGAAATAACTCGAGGTCTGGAGCTGTTCCGGAGTCAAAGTGCTGAACTGCAGCTCGAAAAGCGTGAGGCTGCTCTCCAAACAACCTGGAGCACAAAAGTCAAACGGTTAAAGAGTTTACGCAGTCGCTGCACACAGAGCAAGCATCGCCAAGGGCAATTAGTACAAGGGAAGATCCCCCCTTTTTATTCCCCTTTGAAAATAAATAAAAGAGCTCTGGCACCCTTTTTCCTTTTTCCAGCTCTTTTTGCGTAAAAAAAAACGTCCTGCATACAGTTCCTCAGGAGAGGACAAAACAGCCTGGAATTTAAAAAAAAAGAAAAAAAAAAGTGTCTCTGATTTTTCTTTTTGGTCTCTGATTTAAACTTGTGAACTGTATGAGTTAGTATACAGGAAGTAGACGAGTATGAACGTTCCATTCATGTCTCCATCATATTCGAGGCCCTCTTCCTCCACAATGGGGTGTCCCCTCCTGAAGGCATCTTAGTTGTGCTCAAAAGAGAGAGAAACCAAAACACGAATCTCTACAAACTACTGTAGGGTCCGCGAGGAAATGTTCTTCTTATAGGGAACCCGTTTAAGTTCATAAAGTTCCTGGAGGCACTTTTAAAGAAACCCCATAAAAGATCTTCCAGGAACATGATTTTGTATTTTTTTTTTTTTTAGTTGTGCTCAAACACAACCCCACCTTGTCACAAGGAGGGGGAAAGAGAGAGAGAGAGAGAGAGAGAGAGAGAGAGAGACCAAACTCTATATGATTCTCTATAAACTTGGTTCCAGTAGGGATGTTCGTATAGGAACCGTTTAGTTTGTGAAAGACGCCTGGAGGCACTTTTAAGGAAAGCCAGAAAAGATCTTCCAGGAACATTGTTTTGTGTTTTTTTTTTTTTTTTTTTTAGTAAGGGAAGAGGACCAACCAAAAGTAAATAAATAAATAAATAAATATTTTCATAAGTACATGCGCACAGTGCACGTTGAGCCTCCAAAAAAAAAAAAAAAAACCAACCTGTAGATCTTCCCCCCCAAAAAAAAAAAAAAAAAAAAAAAGATGCCAAAAAACCGCGACCACACCACGAAGCGCGTTAGTTTTGGCACCTCTGACTCAGATGGCCTCGGGGAGGGCGAAGGGCCAGGCGCCGAGCTCCTGCGTCTTCTCCTTGTGCCGCAGGTGCACGCGGCCGTGCCGCTTGCGCTCGTCGCTGCGCGCGAACCGCTTCCCGCAGACGTCGCAGGCGAACGGCTTCTCCCCGGTGTGCGTGCGCGTGTGCGTGGTCAGGTGGTCGCTGCGGCTGAAGCTCCGCGCGCACACGCGGCACCGGAACGGCTTGTGGCCCGTGTGGATGCGGATGTGCCGGTTGAGCTCGTCCGAGCGGGAGAAGCGCCGGTCGCACGAGCCCATCGGACACGTGAAGGGCTTCTCCTTGGTCGTGGCGGAGGAAGAGGAGGATGAGGAGGAGGAGGAGGAGGAGGAGGCGGCGGAGCTGCCCTTGCGCTTCGGGGCGCGCGCGCGCGTCGGCGCCAGCGGCTCTGGCGGAAGCAAGGTGGAGTACAGCAGCGAATCGATGGTGGAGGTCGCGTAGGTCGGGGGAGGAGGTGGAGGAGGAGGAGGAGGAGGAGGAAGAGGAGGAGGCTCGCACTGTCCCGGACCGGGCATGGACTGGAAGTTTGGAAACACACCCGGTTTCAGGAGGCTGCTCGACTGCGCGTCCATGACGCTGTAATTAAACGCGGGAGCGCCGAAACTCTGGCTGCAGGCATCTCCAAAGCCCTGCTCCTGCTTAATTCCGGTGGGTTCCACCTTGAACTCCATGTCAGGACCGGACAGCGAGTCCAGCAGCTCTTTCATATCCACCTGATGATGGTGATGATGATGATGATGATGATGATGCTGTTGATGATGATGTTGGTGGTGAGGATGCTCGGATGAAAAGTCGCCAGATGTTGCGAAACCATAGCTGTCGGCTTTGCCGAAGGAGTTCCACTCGTAATAGCAGCCTCCGGTGTTCTCAAACTCACTTTTCACGACCACGGGGAACGTCCCGGGCTGGGAGGACGATGAGGTGGAGGAGGAGGAGGAGGAGGAGGATGAGGAGGAAGAGGAGGACGGAGGATCCTGGGGTGCACTCGTATCGCTTGGATGTTGCGCATCTTCTTGTTGTTGATGCTGTTGATGCTGTTGTTGTTGATGCTGCTGCTGCTGCTGCTGATGCGCTTCTGGAACCGGGCCCGTGGAGATGCCCACGATCTCGGTGATCATGTTGAGCAGCGTTTCCGCGCTGCAGGGGGCGCCCTGACACGCCTCCACGTAGAAACTGCCCGAGTAGGACAGCGAGGCGTCGTAGCTTCCCTTAGGGCCGTGACAGGAGGAGTATTGATCCGCGCTGGTGGGCTCGGTTTTGGGAGTGACTGTTGGATCTGTGGATGATGATGATGATGATGATGATGATGATGATGATGATGATGATGATGGCGGAGGAGGAGGACAGGAGGTTGGTGGTAGTGGTGGTGGTGGTTGGGGAGGGGGGGGGGGTGATGGTGAGAGAAAAGAAACACAGGCATGTTACATAAAGTAGTAAGGAGATGCGCACTGTGGCAACAATCATGCATTCGTGGTGCGACAGAAGCGAGACAGTGAATTTTACAACGCATCTCGTCTATCACAGCAAGGGATCCGACATGAAACATGCACAGAGCTCAAACAGCATCTCGTCCATGGCGGAACTCACCGTGTGCAAACTGAGTAGGTGCCGCGCGCTCAGCCTCCATGAAGACGTCCTGATGCTCCTTAGTGTCCATCATTCCGATGGCTGAGTCGTTACAGGTGTCAAACTGGGGGTAGAAAGAGTCCTGAGAGTTCAAATCGACGTTGTTGAGCATGTTTTTATTTTGTTTGGTTTTTATTATTATTATTATTATTATTATTATTATTATTATTATTATTATTATTCCCTATCTCCCAGAAAGAAAGAAACAAAAAAAAAAACAAAAAAAAAACAAAACAAAAAAACAAGCAAAATATCCAAAGATGATCTGTCCAAAAGATGAAATGCAAGATTGAGATTGAGGTCCGGGAGAAACAATAATGAAAAAAAAAAAAAAAAAAAAAAGTGATGAATATGAATCAGGAATTCCCTCTTTTTTGTTGCCTTTTCTGTTTTTTCTTTCTTTCGTTCTTTCTTTCTTTCTTTCTTTTTTTTTTTTTTTTTGGAAAAGATATAAAAATCCTAGATACGCGCGCGCCGCAGTTGGATGTTCCTCCGCTATCTGTTGCTGCGCTCCGCTCAGCCACGGCCGCCTTATATACCGCGCGAGCTGCGCCTCGGCCCTCCCTCTCTCATTCACCGCGTGCTGGGAGAGGATTCCCCCGCTGCGTGGCATCTTCATGCCCATATATGGACACGGAGGATGTGACGGGGTTTCCCCCTCCCCTTTAAAAAAAAAAAAAAAGAAGAAGAAGAAGAGAGAGAGAGGAGAGGAGAGGGACTGTAATGCTCACAGGAGGTACAGTAAGGGCACTAAAGGGGTAGATACTGTACCTTTCTCATAAATAAATAAATAAATATAAAAGTGCATGTTTATGGATTTATACATGGGAAAATGTAACTTTTTAGCATTTTTTTTTCCCTCCATATATTTTAAGTTCAAATTTGTACCTTTTAAGTGAAACGCTGCTCAGTGCTCATGATTTTCCAAAAAAGATGTGTGCATTTAAATCTATATACAGTACAGACCATAAGTTTGGACACCCCTTCTCATTCAGCGAGTTTTCTTTCTTGTGTTCTTTCTTGTGTTCTTGAGCCCAAACGCGTCTCTTCTGCTTGTTGCCTGTCCTTAGCAGTGGTTTCCTAGCAGATCTTCTAGCATGAAGGCCTGATTCACACAGTCTCCTCTTAACAGTTGTTCTAGAGATGTGCCTGCTGCTAGAACTCTGTGTGGCATTGACCTGCTCTCTGATCTGAGCTGCTGTTAACCTGCCATTTCTGAGGCTGGTGACTCGGATGAACTCTCGGTCTTCCTTTCCTTTTCCTTTCCTTTCCCGTTCCGCATGTGAGCCAGTTTCTTTGTAGCGCTTGATGGTTTTTGTGACTGCACTTGGGGACACTTTCAAAGTTTTCCCAATTTTTCGGACTGACTGACCTTCATTTCTTTAAAGTCATGATGGCCACTCATTTTTTTTTCTTCACTTAGCTGCTTTTTTCTTGCCATAATACAAATTCAAACTGAAAATTCAAAGGTGTGTCCAAACGTTTGGTCTGTACTGTAGATATATCGCAAAAAAAGAAAAAAAATCATTAAAGCATTTATTTCATCATGTTGAGATTTTGAGCTTAACTCAACTTATTATTATTATTATTATTAGTAGTAGTAGTAGTAGTCGTAGTAGTAGTCATTGTATATGGCATTAGTGGCTCAGTAATAATGTCAGCTTTTCGCCTACCATGTGGAAGATTTAAAAAACCCCAATGTGCCCAAACCAATGCCAAATTGTGTGCAGATCAGATGCTCTGCTGTGGCGACCCCTTGACGTTAGCTGTTGAAAGACCAGCAACATTCTTCGTCTTCTTCTTCTTCTTCTTCTTCTTATTATTATTATTAGTAGTAGTAGTAGTAGTAGCGTTTCACACACTTTCACTCTTTCTCTGTACTGCTTGTCCTATGCATCGTCACAGGGATCCTGGGAATCTTTCATTGGTACTCAGGGCATGAGGGAGAGTACACCTTGGAGGGAGTGCCAGTCCATCGCAGGGCACAAGTACACACCAACACTCACAAACTCACTATGGGGTAATTTGAGAATGGCAATTAGCCTAATTTGCATGTCTAAACTGTAGGAGGACACTGGAATACCTTGGAGGAAACCAACCAAGCACATGGGGAAACATACAAACTAATACACCACTAAGCCACTGTGCCACCTCTAAAACCAATTAAAAAATATATATATTTTTTTGTGTGTGTGTGCAAAGTGAAACTTTTCAGTGCTCTTTTTTTACGTATGGTTAAGTGAACATGAATTGCAATAAAATACTTCATTATTAAAAGATGCGTGTGCTATTAAAAGTCCTAGGAAGGTTGTAAAAATATAAATAAATACAATAGTTACCATTATTGTCCATGGTCCTTAGTTGGTCTACAGAGGTTCCTGAATGGATGGATGGATGGATGGATGGATGTAGGGATGGATGGATGGATAGATTGATAGATAGATAGATAGATGGATGGATGGATGGATGGATGGATGGATGGATGGATTTCCAATTTCTAGTAGCAAGGATAGTAACATAATACATATATAAATATATATATAATCTGTAATGAGAATGAAAAAAAGAGCTGTATATTGAGTTCTAGCCATTGAAAGTGACATGATGAGTAGATAAATAAATAAATATGAGTGTGAATAGTGAGTATATGTTATGATGGAGAGCAACACATTTAACTAAGAAAGTGTACTGATAGAGAGAGCCTCTGACCAAGAATTCCATGAAATGTAAAGAGGTGTTAAAGCAGCGTATGGTCCTGGGAACAAAGGATTTTCTGAGTCTGTCGGAAGGGCTGCTTTGTGATAGAAGTTTGTCACTGAACATGCTTTTCTGCTTGGCAAAAGTTCCATACAGAGGTGTGACTGGTGTTGGACAACAGTTTGTTCAAGTCCCTCCTTTCCAGCACCAGCTCCAGCATTTAAGGCCCCCCCTAACACACTACAGCACAGAAAAGAATACTGGCCACCACTGATTGATAGAACATCTGCAGGAGTTTCTTGCAGATTCTAGAAGAGACCAGTTTTCTTAGGAAGAAGATCCAACTTTGACTCATTTTGGATATATTATTATTATTATTATTATTATTATTATTATTATTATAGTAACGCTTGACCTATACAGGGTCTCAAGAAGCCTGGAGCCTATTCCAGGAGACTTGGGACACGAGGCGGGATGGAGTTCCAGTCCATCACAGGGCACAAGGACACACTCACAAACTCACACACTGGGAACACCAATTAGCCTAATCTGAATGTCTTTGGACTGTGAACCTGGAGGTGCAAAACCACTACCAGTAATAAAACTAGCTTTATTATTATTATTATTATTATTATTATTATTATTATTATTATTACTACTACTAACTAGGCATGACATGAAATAAACACATAAAGATAAACAACATAAACATTCTACGATGCAGAAGAAAAATTCATGATGTTAATGATGTGTTCCATTAAAAAATATGTGAATAACTGGCTTTTCTGATAATTTGATGTCTACAAATTAAAGTTCAATAGTGAAAAGGAAGGGTTACAGTTTCCTTTCCTTCCATTTGATTTATAATAAACATATAAATATAGATGAAATACAATCTAGATAGATAGATAGATTCATTTACTGTCATTGCACTGGGTAATTAAAAGTCGTGATGGTGCATAATCACAGAAGAGGTTACAACTGTTGAACAGATAATAATGCACAATAATGCATGTTTGCTGAATCGCAGTTGTCCTATGTACAGGAAGTACAGTTGGAAATTATGACATACTGTAGAAGTAACTGTAAGTGTGTAAGTGTGTAGTGCAGATGGTCCCTAGCAGTCAGTGCCACAGTTTGGCACTGTTCAGTTCTCATATGGCTCTGGGGCAGAATCCAAGTGTATTGTGACATAATTAATGACAATATCGATACGTTATTGTCATACAGGCCTGTCCTGCCCTACTACCAGCACCAGTCCAAATGATATCATGTACCAAGTGGATAACCATTCATACCATTCACAGAAATCCATCTGTTTTTTTGTTTTATATATATATATATATATATATATATATATATATATATATATATATACACCAGATTTAAATCTAAAGGCAAAAAACATAAGACATAAATCTTTAAATGGACTTACAGTGAGTGATGAGTGACACATGCCACATTCTTCCAAACAGCTGTGTAATTGTATGCGTTTGTTAGACCATGGACAGCGACACTGCTCAGACTCCTCCTTACTTCACAGCAGCCATTACTTTTCGTTTTCTTCACCCGAGCTCTTCTTAGGCTACTGCACCTCCACAATGCAGCACATTTGGGTTGCTCATCATATTGAGGGGTTATTATTGAAATCAGGGAATCACTTTTATGGAAATTATAAGTTTATTCTATGAATAGAAATGAAACCCTCAAGACGTTCAGCTTTAATACAAGGGGTTTGAAAAAAGTTTGGGATTAACTATTTTGCTATTACATCCATTTTCATACACACACACACACACACACACACACACACACACACACACACACACACACACACACACATACATTTTCAGGGGCTCATAAATAATGGAACAAACTAGCATACAGTGATTACATACATATTTTCTTTATTTATTTATTTTTTTATTTTCATTATTTTTTATGAACCGTTTACAGACAGGGCACATTACATGCAAGTTAACAATATTTATAGGTCTACTCACCTGTTTAAATAAACGTTATTCTATTTAACAAAAATAGAAGGGAAAAATGAGGAGAAAGTCCGGATGAATACAATGCCTGTGCAAAGTGAGTCACCACTGCAAGGAGGGTGAAATTATTGGCCTGCATCAAGTACAGAAAAACAATTAGAGAGATTTTAAATGACTGGAATTGGGTTAAGAACTGTCCGACATCATAGTGCTGAACCTTCAACTCAGTGGAAGAAACGAAAGATCATTTAAATGTTTGGTCAAGATGTTTAATAGTGAAAGTAAGAGCATTTCTACACACACACACACACACACACACACACACACACACACACACACACACACACACACACACACACACACACACACCACACAAGATGATGAGAACTCACAGGATGGGAACTAAACAGCTGTGTCTCCAAAAGAAAACCACTTATTAGTGAGACTCATCAGAGGAAAAAAAAATGATAAGGAGCATAAAGTTAGACTTTAGAGCAGTGGAAAAAGGTCATGTGATCTGATGAGTCCAGATTGAGCCTATTCCAGAGTGATGGGCGTGTCAGGCTAAGAAGGGAAGCGCAGGAAGCGATGCTCCTATCATGCCTAGTGTCCACTGAACAAGCCTCTGGAGACAGTGTTATGATCTGGGGTTGCTTCAGTCGTTCAGGTCTGTAAGCAAAAAAAAAGAAAAAAAAGAAAAAAAAAAAAAAGAAAGAAAAAGCTGACGCCCTGAATGTCCTGAATGAACAGGTTATCACGTCTATGGAGATATTCTTTCGGCCGTATTTCAGGACTGTGAAAATGTGGTTCTAAGAGCACGAGGAATCATCATTTTTACACATAGATTTGACACCACACTGTGCACTGTAATCAAAGCTAAAGGCGATCAATGGAATCTTGAAGAGAAAAAGGAATGGAAAAATACATGTGGAATGAAGAAAATACAGGAATAAAGAAGAACATATGCATAAAACATACACACCAATCAGCCATAATCCTATCACCACCATCAGTTGAATTTAATAACTGTATCAATTATAAACCAGCAAACTGGTGACAGAATCATGGGCACCCAAGACTCACACATGCCTGTGTGGGAAAAAAAAAAAAAAGGCTAGCCTGTCTGGTCCGATCCCACACGAAGGCCAATGCAGCACAAAAAAAAAAAAAAAAATGATAGGAAGGTATCAGAGCAATCAATGTATCAGAGCTTGCCATGTAAAGGGGCTTAGCAGGCAAAACGTTGACCCAACCTCCAACCAACTCCGCACATCCCATGGGATGCACTGGACAAACAAGTCCGATACCTGGAGGCTCCACCCGGCAACACAGAAGGAAAAGGAAAAGAAAATCAATGCAGTGGGTCTGAACAATTTTAGAAAGTTAAACAGGGTGAAAAAAAAAACTGTTTTTAATATGTACTGCACTGAAACAACAGCTCATAGTGACACCAGGCACAGGGTATAAATGTAGCTCTGCACCCATTTATCCATCAGAGCTGATCTGTAACGTGAATGAAAGGCCTTGCATTAAATCTGTTTCCATGCATGATATTAAGGAGCGAAAAAAAAAAAAAAAGAAAAAGAAAAAAAAAATCTAATCAATCATCAGACAGGATGTGTGCCGAGTGTTCTTCATGCTTATTATGATAATGACACAATCGGTCTTGTCTCGAAAAAAAGCAAATAAGTCTGACATTCTCCGGAGCAAATCATTTTCACCGTGGTAATGTGCTCTTATCTGAGGGCCCGGTGTGTTGCCTCTCTTCCAGTCGACCTAAATCTATTAAGCAGTTCATAACACTGAAGCTACTGTGGCGCTAACTGCAGAACAACACTCACCTCTCGCCTCTGCAAAATGCCACCGAGCTCCGTAATGGCTTTATGTAATGCGCTGCACTTACCAAGATTAATACACAGAAGTATAATGCAGTGGGGGTAAAAGTGTAAGGATGCAGACGTGTTGGTATTTATTCAAAAGGCTGATTTCAAGTTGACTGACGCTGACGCTGACGCTGACTCGGAGCCAGGAACGCTCCAGGAAAATCGGAAAGATCCCGGGATGTTAGTCACACCATGCAAAACTGCTCAGGTGATGATGCGAAGACATTCATTTCTTTATCATCATGATATGCTAATATTCAGTCTTCTGTTCTATTGCTGTACCTAACGGAGTGCAAACAGAGCGTTTGGCATCTACACCCGGTTCCTTCTGGAGAGCTGTTACTTGCCTCCCATCTGTGGCTGCATTCACAAATAATAACGATAATAATAAAAATTCTCAGCACTATGAGTCAGTTTAAGCGGAATGCAATGTTCCTAGCTAATAGAGCATCCCTAAAATGCATCCCAATTCTGGACATCGCCTTAATCCCGTCAAATTCTTACCTACAGTATACTGTACAATGGGGGAGGGGGGGGGGGAATTGTTTTTGACGGATGTGGCGATAACTTCCTGTAACGTGATGAGTGATGAGCTATCGGTCCGTTTTCAAGACTCCAGTGAACGACTGGAGCAGGATCCTGGCCACCTCGGCTGGGATAGTCATTCACGGACGTACGGCATACTTTAAATTCAAATGATTTTTTTTGAAACCGCGGCTAAGAGTCCCATCACCGTACTGTGCTTCCGTTCACTTTCATTCATCAGGACGTGCTGCCATTGGAAAACATGGGACTTTAGCCTCGCTATCAGTGACGCACCAACAGCAGCTTTTCATTAATTTATTGTTTTGTTTCCTTCTCATAAGAGACGCATTAGCGATTGAGTAAATAATAGCAATGTAGCGGATCGCGCATGACAAATGATAAAGCTCGTCCAGATGCATTATCCTGTTCGAAACTCAACAATTAACCTTCTGTTTGTTGTGACGAATGCACAATTGTGATCTTTTTTGCACAAACATTTCAAATGGCTGAACTGATCAAACGGTTATGTAATAATAGCATCAGGCTCTAGCTCCTTCTTCTGAATCAGTGCATCGTGCCAGCTTTTCTTTGATTCGCTCTTTAAGAGAAATAAATCAAATGAACAGGCTCTTCTACTGTAAATCTCCAACTTCTGTTCCGTGCACTTCGATCACATGACTTCTTCCTGATGCACAACTCCATTCAAACGCAAGATGAAGAGCAAGAAGAATTTTCCGAGCACACACACAGACACAAACACAAACATGCACACACACACACACACACCCCACCCACATAAACATCATATTTCTGCATATGTCCCATATTATAATACCCCTAAAGGCACCGGATGAAACCTATCGAAAAACAGGGAACAATGGCACTTCTGAAAAAGCGCAAAAAGGGATTGGATTGGGCGAGCTAGCATGAGCGAAACCTCGGCCGGAATCACGACTCACTATAAATACAAGACGCTTGTTCTCAGCTGCCAAGATGTCTCTCCTCTCTCTTTATTTCGCTCGTTCCAGTCCTCAGCCATTTCTGTCGTTTTATATATATAAACACACACACACACACACACACACACACACACACAACATTGCTAAAGCCCTATTAAGAAAGACAGAGGAAGAAGTGAAATAAAGAAAGTTCATCTGTCTTTTCCTGCTCTGTCTCCGGAGAGTGTGGGAGCAGGGTTAGGGAAGCCCGATGCATCTCATGAAGCCCCACTCGCTGAGCTGCAGGTTTCCCTGATGTTCCAGAAATACACCCCGCTCGCCCACTCTCGTACCCGGATGCCTGTCCTCGCCTCTCTCGATGGGAGGAGAGAGAGCTGAGAAGCTTTTCCTGATCGTGACTGCAGAGGGATACAACCATTTTAAGAAAGAACTACAGACCTCAGCCCATCAAATCCCTCAGTGTCTTAAAGGGAACATGTTCAGCCTGTTCGTATTTAACTAAGTGTGTTTATGGATGTTATGGCATCAGGTTCCATTAGAGGCGTAAGCTTCGAAAAACAAGCCGTCGTACTGATGAGAAATCTAGGGTGAGATTGCAAGTTGCAGAAGGTTGGAGGTTTGGGAGCTGATCTGTTGCACCAGCGTGTGCAGGTGAGATCGTTAGACTAAAGCTTTAAACGACTAAAACGTAATTGCATCGTTGCAACTGCTGGTAATGTCGGAGCGCAACCAACGTGCGGGAAAATCTCACACGCATACATTTTGCAAGAAAAAAGAACGCGCATTAATTGTGCATATTGTTTAATGTCAAATTGTAAAAGGAACAAGGATGGGAAAAACGGTGAAATAAGCCATCTTGGTTCTTCAGGTCAAAGCTGGTGCCACCTGGAGTTATCTAACCACCACAGTTTAAGCACTCTTGATCTTCGCATGAGTTTAATTTATACAGCAAATTACACAGGAGCACGAGGTTGTGTCATGCTCTTTAGAGTTCTTGAAATGGGATTCAGGATAAGGATTTTCGAACAATACGTATATCTAAGATCGGATCCAGGACCGAGCAGACAGATGGCCAGATGGCGAACGCGTTGTATGATTCTATAATGCATGCATTACACCTCATCCAAAGGTTGTTCAGGAGGCAATAAAAGTTTGATTCATCAGTCAATAAAGATCACAATGGACAAACTTTCTTTTGAGTGACCGTGCTCATGTTAATTCTGCAATCCTTCCGCACGACACAATTCCATGCAAAGCAGACTTCATAACTGTTGGCCCTACGAAAGGTAATTCAACGCAACCCTTTCTGTGAATTCAATACCCGCAGTGTGAAAAGGGACGAGCCTATTCAAACACACAGATCGCTGCTTTTCTGAGGAGACCGACTAAGAATGTAGCGCCTCTCTCTTTCCCTTTGCTAGCACAAGTAACTATGGTAACAGGCCCTCTGCATGGCACTGCTTTCCACATGCTCTCCAGAAATAAAACTGTTAGGCTAAGAGTGAGCAGGTAAAGACAAAAGATCCTGGGCGAGACTATTTTTAGCCAAGGTTTTACATAATATCCACCTGGACCAGTGAAAGCAGGGTGAGGCTCGGTGATGGTGAGGGCGGCACGGGGGCACTGACACTCTGGAGGAGAAGCAAAGGAGGGCAGAGGGTGCAAGTCGATGGATTGAGAACCGATTCGGAAAGTCGTACTGAATGTGATGGAGATCACGCAGGAATACAGAAGGTGCTGCAAGCCACACTCTTAGAAAAATACAGGTTCTCAAAAGTCCCTTGGGATTTTAAAGGTTCAAGCTTTCTAAAGGAATGAGAAAGGGAAAGACTTTGTTGCAGGGTTCTGCACATCAGTTTTTGGGTTCCACTAAATGGACAAACCAAAAGAGCGCTTAGGGGGCAGATTTCTAACCTTTTTCTTGCAGGAGTTAGAAGAAAATGGGTTCGACTGCGAGCTTGGAGGGTTAGCAGTTCTAGCAAACTAAAGGGATTCTTCTTGAAACTTTTGCTTAAATGGAAAACTTTTTGCTGTATAGGGTTCTACAGGTCAAATTCATAAATGTGTTTCACTAACTTGACAAATTAAAAAAAAACACACACACATCTTTAAGAGTCAAGGCCTACCTTTCTCCAAGGTTTAAAATGTGACTGAAGAATTTGACTGCAAAATTCAATTAAATTTAAATAAAAATTCTTTAACATTCTTTTAAAGAAGAAAAACAAATTTGTGCAAAAGATGCAAAAAAGGACATTTTGTGCACACTTTCTTTAAGTCACAAGAGTGTCAAAAAAGCATAGATGCCAAAATATTAGGTCAAAATAGGTTTGGTCATATCAGTGTTTTTTTTTTATATTTTCTATTATAATATTATTATTTTTTTATTTATTTATTTAGCAAAATGCTATAAAACCACCTCATACAGTTTTGTCAGAAAAAAAGGAACAAGAAAAAAAAGTGTTGAGTTCTGTTGAACACAAGATTTAAAATGGCAAAGAACATTAAAAACAACAAACAATTTAGTCCTCATCAACCAATTTCAGTTTAGTAGTTGGTCGCTACTTATTATAGAAGTCCAGGAATGCTGTGGAACAGACTGTAACTCTTTTTTTTTTTTTTTTGGCCTCACCATTTTCCAGTAGTGCATGTCAATTCCTGCCTCTGAGTCTGTGTGCATTTGAGTTTGCATGTTTGCCCATGCTTGATAGGTTTCCTCCTTTTGTTGGTTTCCTCTATGCTTGAACTCCCAGAGTCCAAAGACATGCAGATTACTCTTAATTGTCGTTATAGTCATCCTCCAATAGTATAAATAGGAATAATTACAATGGCCACCATAAGCTGCCATAGTTGGACTACAGAGGCTCCTAGATGGATGGATGGATGGATGGATGGATGGATGGATGGATGGATGGATATGTAGTTGATTTAGTTTTGTCCAGCGAGTATTTTCATTGTACCGATCAGAGGTCACAAAAAGTGGCTGTTTTTGGATGCATCACAATTTTCTATGAAATGCAATTTTATTCATGTAAATTGTAATTTATGTAAACAAACCTCTGTGTGCTTAAAGAAAATGATTTGCCAGATTAAGTGTAAGTCTAAAAATGTTATTTCTTATTTTGCAGTGAAACCCCATACGGCGTTCTTCGCATGATTGACTGTTTTAGTTTGTTTAAGAGGTTATTTGCTTTAAAAAAAAGAAGCATTTCATTTTAGGGTTCTACTCGCACAGATTTCATATAGACAAGCCACATGTGTTCTAACACGCGCCGAGTTAAGCGCTATCCACCCACTTCCACCTGCATTAGCCCATGATTGGCTAGTGTCACCTGTCAGTATTCAAACTTGTGGTCTCTAGCTGACAGGGCAAACTCTTTTCTGTTGCACCAAATGGAAGCCTTGGCACTTTCTTTGAAGTAGAAAAGACATAAATAACTGAAATGGGGATGGAAAAAGGAGGACAGCAAGAGCCCAACAGTTGCACTCTTAGGAAAAAAAAAAAAAAAATGGTTTATCAAGGGTTGTTTGGAGAATGAAAGGTTCTCAGCTTTTCAGTTGCGCTTTAATGAAAATTCCTTGCTCTCTCAAAGAGAAAGCATCTATTTAAGGTCCCTAAACAGACCCTATAAGGGTTCCTCCAATGTGGGGTGCATTGTGAAGAAACAGGCTGCGTGTACATTTTTAGCTTTCCAATGCCTTTTCTTTAAGGAAACCCTCTGTTATAGGGTTCTACATAACCCAGATACCAAACCTTTTTTAGGAGTGTAAAAGAGTGGGAGGGAGAGAAAGTCAGAAAGAGAAAACAAGGGAAAGAAATCACAAATACATTTAGATAGAGTGGATTCTCAGGAGTCAGGAGGAGAGTTTGATCAGGCGTGTTTGTATAGATAAGATGTGATACTAGCTTTGTAAATAGCATACATGACAAAGAACCCACATTGTACGGCTCTGCATATGACCGTTACATTACTCTAATTATGAGTGACCACTATGTGGAAACTTTTTTTTTTTTGTAGAAGAAGAAATCACTTTTGTTGTGAAGGTTTCCACTAGCCAGTCAAACTAGGGAACACCTAGGAGGAAAAGATCTTTATTTATTTAATTGTCTTTTTATAGTGAAAATGATTGAGCAATTCATGGTTTTAAGGATGGTTAAATGTTTCTAGCCTAGTGTATGTAATGTGGCACCATCTGGGCGTGAGGTTGTAAATAATTCCCTGAAATGGCCTTGGAAGAAGAAAACATTTTCAGGTTCATTCTTAAAGCAGAAATTGTCTTTGCTTTTAAAGATAATTGCAGATGAGCAACCATGATGGCTGCCTCGTGTACTGTGTCCTCCATTCATTTGGCGCATAGATTGTGCATGTCCTCAGAAATTAACTCGATGCCCAAATGCACCCACAAGACACAATATGCATGTAAATAGTAGGGGAATGTTTGGGAAGTTGTACGACCAGGTCAGCAATAACCCACACCTGTATGTCTGCTGCACGGTGACAATCATGCATGTCAAAACAGGTGGCGGGAAATGACCATTATTTTAACATCGAAAGTACAGTAGGCCCCTTGAGCTTCACCATGTTTGTTCAGTTACTTTACTGTATCTGTAAGCGTCTTTACTGGAATCCGCTGGTGCATGGGCAAGTCACTCACTCATTTGTCTTGTATACAGGGACATGGGGGGCCTGGAGCCCATCCCAAGAGATATAGGGGGGGGGGTTCCATCCTGGATGGGGTGCCAATCTATTGCAGGGCACAAACACACACTCGCATGCTCATTGACACGCTACAGGCAATTTAGGAACGCCAATTAACCTAATCTGCATGTCTTTGGACTGTGGGAGAAACCACAAACCAAATCAAACCCGCACCCAAGACACCAGTGATAACCACTATGCTACTGTGATCATACCGAACGCATGGTTTATCAGCAAGTATATTTCTGCTCTTATGATGCATGTTGTGTCTAGCTTTCTAGCATAGATTTCTACCCAACTGTAAACATTGGTATAAGGGAAACATCATTTTGATGTTGGAACAAAGTTACGGAATGTCCTCATGAGATGGTCTAAGAAAGGTACTTTAGACGGATAACGGACGGCCGAGTTTGTTAAAAAGAAACCGTTCCGTTAATAGTTTCCCCAGAGGGACAAAGCAAATCATTCTTTATGGTTTATCATTTGGTAAGACTGCACGGGAATGAAACGCATCAATAGTGAGGTGGATGGGTCTGATTTCTAGCCGGTGGCCAATATGAGTGTGTCAATCGAAAGCTCCCAGGGGACATCTGCTATGAGCCCGAGGCAGCAGGAGAAAGAGGCTGACGAGCGTCACCGCACCACCTATTACATCATCCCTCTACTCGCTGAGGTAAGAAGTGTTTATGAGAGAGAGAGGAAAACATTTGCAAGGGGGGAAAAATAAAACAAACATGCAGGCTTTAGCCACGAGGCGCTGTGAGCCACGCTTTCCACTTTACACACTGACAGCAGTTACAACGTCAACGCATGATGTGGGAGTACTGCTGAAGGCCTGAGAGTCGGCTGGCAAACACGTCAACATTTTGTTTTCCTCTGTGAAAAATCCCATATCATTGTGCTGAGTGAGACAATATAATTGTTATAAATTATTATCCAGAAGTATAACTTTGAAAAATGGCACCATGGTGAGAAATCGTATTAAGAGTTGTAGAAAAAAAAAAAAAAAAAAAAGATTAGTATGTGGTGTCTTGAACGTGATCAAAGCATGAATTTCCCCTAAGCATGAAGAAACAGCTCCATCTAGCCAGTGCGTGTGGGCATGACATCCCCGTCGAAGTCATAGTGAGAGTGATCTCAGAGTGCACTTAGGTCATCTTTCGGCATCTTTGAATACTGGTCGACACCGATATGTCGAAGATTGAAGTGTCTAGCTACTATAGTACAGATCTTTAAACTTCCTGTATACATACACAATATGGCTGAACAAGCCTCTGTGCATTCATATTGTAGAAAGTTATTAAGGGACAGGAACTAGTTTCTTCAGGAACTGCCGCTATTACTGTTTAAATCTCTGTCCAAGAATTGCATGCAATGTCCCTTATAATAACAGTTTCTAACAGCTACACAAGTGGAAAAACACCCGAAACTTTCAGTTCTAATAATTCCAATTGGGTTCTTTCAGGTTAAATTGTATTTTTTATTAAAAAAAAAAAAAACAACAACAACACTCATCGGTGAACAAATAGTTTTCTGTGTTAGTGGCATATGGTATCAAACTGAATCCAGAACAATTTATACATTTGCCATTGGTTTTGGAGGTCATTTGTAGGTCAGTGGCATTAACATTACATATCAAAAACAGCGGCAGCACCTTTGCCTCATTTCCTATTTAAATATTAATAAAAAATGTAAAGCAACAAGAACACAATGCTTACAGTAGGTTTTCATTGTACTCAATAGGAGTATACCAATAATTTGGCATATTGTTTATGATGCTTGTATGCAATTTGAGAGACGTCATCAAATATCCAAATGCGTAACATGGCACGAAATTCATCAAAAAGATGAATATGATCTGGTTCACTTAGCAATAGAGCGAACAACCACATGTGTTTTTGTTAACTTTAGAACCATTTATAGAGGTAGAAACCTCTGTAGGCCAAGTAGGGGCCATGCAGGCCAGTAGGGACCATTGTATTTATTCCCATTTCACGACTGTCGACATTCACATGTGCAGTCACACACTACGGGCAAATTGGGTACGACAATTAGCCTAATCTGCATGTCTTTGGACTGTGGGAAGAATCTCCCCATGCACAGGGAAAATGCAAATTCCACACAAACAGACCCTGAGGCAGGAATTGAACCTAGGCCCTGGAGGTGCAAGGCCACAGTGCTAACCACTAAGACACCGCGCCGCCAACTTTACCACACAGTTACGGTAGAAATTCTACTTGCGACAAACAAGCATTTGCATTGCCATGGAACTACAGAATTATGTTATAGTAACATAATTATTAAGGAATTAATTCAAAAATATATCTTTTTATGTTTTCCGAGTCATTATACACATGTGGACAAAATTGTTGGTACCCTTCGGTCAATGAAAGAAAAACTCACAAAAAGAACTTTAATCTGACAAAAGTAATAATAAATAAGAATTCTATGAATGTTAACCAATGAAAGTCAGACATTGCTTTTCAACCATGCTTCAACAGAATAAAAAAAAAAAAAAACTCATGTGGGAACAGGCCTGGACAAAAATGATGGTACCCCTAACTTAATAGTTTGTTGCACAACCTTTTGAGGCAATCACTGCAATCAAACGATTCCTGTAACTGTCAGTGAGACTTCTGCGCCTCTCTGCAGGTATTTTGGCCCACTCCTCATGAGCAAGCTGCTCCAGTTGTTTCCGGTTTGAAGGGTGCCTTTTCCAGACAGCATGTTTCGGCTCCTTCCAAAGATGCTCAATAGGATTGAGGTCAGGGCTCATAGAAGGCCACTTTAGAATAGTCCAATGTTTTCCTCTTAGCCATTCTTGGGTGTTTTTAGCTGTGTGTTTTGCGTCATTGTCCTGTTGCAAGAGCCATGACCTGCGACTGAGACCCAGCTTTCTGACACTGGCCAGCACATTTCTCTCTAAAATCCCATGATAGTCTTGAGATTTCATTGTACCCTGCACAGATTCAAGACACCCTGTGCCAGATGCAGCAAAGCAGCCCCAGAACATAACAGAGCCTCCTCCATGTTTCACAGTAGGGACAGTGTTCTTTTCTTGATGTGCTTCAGTTTTCCGTCTGTGAACATAGAGCTGATGTGCCTCGGCAAAAAGTTCCATTTTTGTCTCATCTGTCCATAGGACATTCTCCCAGAAGCTTTGTGGCTCGTCAACATGTAGTTTGGCATATTCCAGTCTGGCTTTTTTATGATTTGTTTTCAACAATGGTGTCCTCCTTGGTCGTCTCCCATGTAGTCCACTTTGGCTCAAACAACGACGGATGGTGCGATCTGACACTGATGTTCCTTGAGCATGAAGTTCACCTTGGATCTCTTTAGAAGTCTTTCTGGGCTCTATTGTTACCATTGGGATTATCCGTCTCTTCGATTTGTCATGAATTTTCCTCCTCCGGCCACATCCAGGGAGGTTGGCTACAGTCCCATGGATCTTAAATGTCTGAATAATATGTGCAACTGTAGTCACAGGAACATCTAGCTGCTTGGAAATGGTCTTATAGCCTTTAC
The DNA here is from genome assembly GCA_013621035.1 of Clarias magur. Taxonomy (NCBI): domain Eukaryota; kingdom Metazoa; phylum Chordata; class Actinopteri; order Siluriformes; family Clariidae; genus Clarias; species Clarias magur. Next base: position 216,260 of record QNUK01000312.1, on the reverse strand, counting down.
CTTTAACATGCTTGTCTATAATTTTCTTTCGAATCTCCTGAGACAACTCTTTCCTTCGCTTCCTCTGGTCCATGTTGAGTGTGGTACATACCATGTCACCAAACAACACAGTGACGACCTGGAGCCCTATATATAGGCCCACTGACTGATTACAAGATTGTAGACACCTGTGATGCTAATTAGTGGACACACCTTGAATCAACATGTCCCTTTAGTCACATTATTTTCAGTATTTTCTAGGGGTACCATCATTTTTGTCCAGGCCTGTTCCCACATGAGTTATTTTTTTTTTTTATTCTGTTAAGGCATGGTTGAAAAACAATGTCTGACTTTCATTGGTTAACATTCATAGAATTTTTATTTTTTTACCGAAAGGTACCCACAATTTTGTCCACATGTGTATTTACCCACTTTCAGTTAATTAATTAATTAATGAATTTATTTATTTATTTTTGTCAATCAAACTGGTCCAAATCCACAAAAGAATATCAATTACTTGCATCAGGCAGCAGCTTGGGTCAGGGACAGGGACACATTTACATCTCATTCATGCTCAATTCCACATTGGGTTATTGGAGAATTTTTCATGTTCTTACACAATGCCAAAAGTATTTGCTCACCTGCCTTTACAGTACGTGCATATGTACTTGAGTAACAACCAATTCCTATTCCATAGAGTTTAATATGATATTGGCCCACCCATTGCAGCTAAGAGGGTGCAATGAGGGTTTCCATTGGTTTCCATCAAGTCAATCTGGTACTTTTGATTGTGCAGAAATGGAAATAGCTTGGAGCGAGGTCAGTAGTACAGGGGAGGTGGCAATAATTCCCAGCCCAGTTCCTGTAATGTGCAAGAGGTTTTGGTGAACGTGTGTACAGTTCCCACAGCCAGATGCATCTCTTCCACAAGTTGGCGACAAGTCGATTTTCAAGGATCAGGCATTCCACTCGCTGACAATGTTCACAGGAAGGCCAGAATCATTATTCACAGACATACAGCCTTCTTTGAAATATTTGCACCATTCAAAATGTTTTACTACGTCTAAGAGACTCATCACCGTACTATGCTTGAAGTCTTCTGTAAACGTCAATCAGTTTTACTCCTTCATTCACAGTCCCGGTTTGCCCCCTGTAGTAGTCAGCACTACTGAGGGTCTTGTGTATATTTGCCCCTGCATAGTAAATGCAATGCCACCTTGCTCCTTAAGTTTTAACCATCCAATACATTCTGTCTGTGTTCAATGAAAAGAGCGTTGAGTATGTGATGCATTAATTGGCTTATCGGCAGTCATTGACTGCTCCCCCATGCATTGACTCATACAGATTTAGCCCAAATGCTCTGATCAAAAGAGGCAAGTTCAGGATCTCATCAATGCGTAAATGAAGCCCCTCTGACTCATTTATTTATGCCTGCGTGTTAGATCCTACTAATGCTGTTTTGGCTATTATCCCATTGCTCGGTGAGAACGAGTCTTTGGAAGAGGACAGCGATTGCGCAATGCCTGCTTTAGTCACACCGATCAGGCACACACTACAAAAGCAGAGACACGCATTTAAAATGGGGGCTAGTTTCTGCACGAATGAGTGAGGGGATGTGAATAGCGCTTGTGCGTTGAACTTGTACCTTATTGCTCCCATGATATCTGTTTTATGTTAGGTGGTTTAATTTTTGTGAAAAGTTCAAGCAGTTAGTAAGTCAGTCAGGGTTCAGGTTGTTGCAGGTGCAAATAAACAGGGGTGGGTACAGAATGTCTAACTATACATAATGCATAAACCATCAACGATGATATCTTTGAACAACGGAGAGTGTCTATTAGACCACAGGATGACAGAAGAACGGACATAGGTAATGGATGGTTTTAACACGATACAGTAGCTGATAATATGAAGCAGGGAGGAAACATAGCATTCTAGTTATTTTAGCCGTTTAAAAGCTGCAGCTGAGCTGCCAGAGAGGAGGCCTATTTATAGTACTGTAACCCTCCTGCAGCAAAGCTCTGCCTCTGCATCTATTCAAACTACAGGCATGAAAGAAATGGTGCCTTGACCCTCTGTGGTGCGGGCATGTGAACATCACGGTCGTATGAAAGAAAATACTGAGAACTGAGATAGAGAAAGTTTACCAAAAGAGATGTTTCAGTGCAAAGCACAGAGGATGTACAGAGCTTCTTTTTAAAAAGCATTGTATTATAATCTCGTGAATTGCATCTCTACCACAATGGCTCTCCATGGAAACAATGTGCCACAAGAAAAAAATAAATAAATTGGCTGGTTGACGTCAGTCATTGGCCTTCATCTATCTGTGTGGCGTAACTATGTCATGGGCTAATGTTTACAGGTTCATCAGTGTTGGTCGAGATTTCTTCATCACCCTTTTCCATGAAGATTGTCTGAACCTTTAGATCTGGCCTTTATTACCCATTTCAGGTCAGGATGAGGCGGCTAAATGAGGGTTGCACATGTAAGATAATTAAAATATTAAATAAATCCTTTTAATTTAACCTACCTAAGGGCTATTTGACATTAACATTCTGGATTGAAGTGTTTTTTATTGAGGTTGTGGTTCTTTCAATTTCCAATTCAAACAAATTAAAGCAAAACAAGAACTTGCAAGTAGGTTTTAATTTATTTTTCAGAGTGCACCAAAAATTCCAAAACAAAATCCTTCTTTTACCTTATCGTACATCAAGTTTCAATTCATACCTGAGGATAAATTATCACATTAAACCAGTTTTGTTGAAATTGAACCAAAAAAAAAAAAAAAAAAGGCTTCTAAAAACCATAAACATCAGCACCTTTTGATATTGTGAATGAGGGGTATCAATACTCTTCAGCCATGATGAGAACAATCAGAGAAGACCAGCCTGTGAAAGGGTGGCTACCCTGTCCCTGACCGGTGTCGTCATTGTATTGTTGCCAGATATATCCACTTTCCTGGTACTGTTTGTAAATGTTATTGATAACATTAGTCCTGAGCTCTTGATAGAGATCAGCAGCCTTCTCCTTGTATGGTCCTTCTATACTGCTGTAATGGTGTAGGGCCTTTAGTGCCAAGTAGTTTATGTTGATCCATATAGCACCACGCCAGTAGGGGGCATCATGCTCTGTATTGCGCTTCATATACATTGGATCTGAACGGGAAAGTGAGCGCAAACCGTATGGGGTCCACAAGTGATCAGGATCCCGAATGTCATGCAAAATGTACTTTAATTTTTGACAACCAGGGTTTTGGATTTGAAGCAAGAATGGAAATAGACTAACATACCCAAATGCATCCACATACTGAAGCTTAGGGGGTTTGCGTACTGACCGCACTAGACGCATCACTGGTTCCTCCTGCTTCATCTCTCCAGGTGGGACATCAACCTGCTCTTGCTGCAGTGACACAGCTCGTGTGTGGTTACCATAGTCACAGAAGGCATGATGCTGCTCAGACCAGTGCAACTCACTCAGAAGGTTATTGTCACTGAGGGCCAGGTAGGTGTGCTCATATTCCTGATGGGGTTCCCCAAGCAATCGTGATATGCTCATCATGGTCCGTGATGCAAGTACCATCCAACAGTGCAAGTCCACATGTCTTTCGTCTTCTGAAGGATGTGATGCGCGTGGGTAGTCATCCAGCCCAGAATTCAAGGTCTTAGGGGTGAGAAACTGGTTGGTGTCCTTGTCCCTGCCACGCCAATAATATGAGTTGGGCAAGGATCCAGCTTGAGTGGTGTTATACCAACCAAACCATGCCTGCAGTCGGGGATACAGCCTTCGGAGGAAAGATAGAGTTTCCTGAAAATGTGGTGTACCTGCATGTGCCTCAAGCTGCTCCAGAAACTCCTCCAGGACTAGGAAGAATGTAGGTGGATTTGCATTTTCAGTGTGCTGCACCACAAACTCTGCAGGAACCTTGCTGAGGGCCTCATCACCCAGGATCTGCTGAGGTGGCATCCAACCATCCACATTGATCAAATCCAACCAGTGAGCAACAGCCTCACGCGTCACCTGAGGATCCCACTTACTGATCAGGAGCTGGTGGAAGCCCTCATCCCACAGGAAACCCCTCGGGAAGAAGGAGCGTGAGGGCACTGCGGTGAACAAGGCACCTTCAGGGTAAAGCTCAGTGTGCTCATTATGCATTGACTGCACCACCGACTGTCCAAAAAAGTAGCCCATGCCACCAAGCATATTGCTTAAAGCAGCCTTGGCAAACCTCACCTGGGCTGGAGTGAAGCCTTTGGCCTGAAGTCCGAACGTCTCCTCAAACTTCTCGTTATAAGACAACTTCAGTCTCGTAATCTCCTCCGTCAGCACCGAGCCCTTCAGCTGGTTTGGTCGGTCATGGAAACTTCCAGATTCAAACAAAACCTCAATTTGGAAGGGGACTTGGACAGTAACCTGGTGCACCACAAAGTCGCTCCGGATGCGGTTATCATTTTGCTGCTGCGGAGGAGGTGTGTAGGTATCCACAGCATAGTACGGCTTCCTCTCTGCAGTGGATGAACTAAAAACAAATCTGTCACTCAGGCTGCTCTTCACTATCTCTGTTAATTGGTCCAGACCAGGGCTCCGCGTCTGCAAGTAATTATAGCTGTGGAGAAGAAACATACCATGGCTTGTTAAAAATAAAATGATGACCTGATGATGATTTCCTGCTATCTACTAGCCTCTGCTGACTGTTCACTTTGCTATTCCAGTCATACAATTAATTTCTCTGACTCAAAGGTCTCCATAATTAGACATACATGCAGATTTAGAGTTAGTTGAGTTACTTTAGCACAATCATCAAATGACTAGCATTATTCTGAATACGATAAGCATATATAATGCAGTTAACATGTATGCATAATGATGTATTTTACTCTGAGTCAAAGTTTTTGACTGAATCTCTGATTACAGTTATTTGTAAGTCACAAGTGGTGGCATTTCATTTTAAGTCTCTTTATCGTTTAGTTTAAGAAAAGTTGTAACATGATGATTAGTAAGTGTTTAATAAATATTTGGCATGAATAAACAAATTTAACGTCAGTTTTAACTAGAAAAACCTTTTTAAATAACTGTATTTATAACACATATAACTATATATAACTAAATAACTACATATTGCCTCTGTATAGTTAATTACACTGAGCCTATCATTTTTCTTTAAGGTTTGATATTTGTATATTATACGAAATATTTAGGATGGTAATATACAGTCTTATGCAAATGTTTAGGCACCCCTCGATAAATAACAGATTTTGGTGATTTTTTAATTGAAAGGATTTTAACACAGTCTCTCTTGGGAATGGACAAAATGCACAATATTTTCAGCAAACTGATGCATAGTTACTTCTTATGCCATAAATTAAACACAAATAAGAAATAAAAACATTATTATGGCACTGTGCAAAAGTTTGGGCACCCGTAGAGTTCCAGAGTTTCCGATTCTTTTGACAAGGTTTCAGACCTTAATCAGCTCGTTAAATCTGATGCACGGCAACAGCTGTCATTAGTAAATGCCAATTTCAAAGCTTTACAAATATTTTGACTCTTCAAACCTTGTGCACACACTTGTAGACACTCAACAACCATGGGTTCCTCTAAGCAGCTGTGTAAGACTGTGTAAGAAAATGAACGTTATTGATGCCCACAATGCAGGAGAAGGCTACAAAAAGATAGCAAAACGTTGTCAGCTTGCAGTTTCTACAGTGAGAAATGTAATTAAGAGATGGCAGTTCAGGGGAACTGTGGAGGTCAAGATGAGATCTGGAAGACCAAGAAAACTCGGAGAGAACTGCTCGTATGCTGATCAGAAAGACAAACCAAAACCACCATTTGACTGCAAAAAACCTGCAGAAAGATTTAGCAGACTTAGGAGTGGTGGTGCACCGTTCCACTGTGCAGCGATCACACCATCTGTATAAAAGCTGAAGCTGAAAAGAGGATGGCTTCTGCAACAGGACATCCTAAACATACCTTGAAATCCACAAATGGATACCTCAAGAGATGCAAGCTGAAGGTTTTGGCACGGCCATCACAGTCCCCTGATTGAAACGTCATTGAAAATGTGTGTGTAGATCTTAAAAGAGCCAAGGAATATTAAAGAACTAGAGCCTTTTGCAAGGAAGAATGGGGGAAAATCCCAAGCACAAAATTGAAAGACTTTTAGCTGGCTATAAAAGCGTTTGCAAGCTGTGATATCTGCCAGAGGAGGTGTTACTAATTACTGATTATGTAGGGTGCCCAAACATTTGCGCAGTGACACAATAATTGTTGTTTAATAATTGTTTAATTCTGAAATAAAAAAGTGGACTTTTTCCATTTTTTTCAATAAAAAAAAAAAAAATCACCAAAATCTGTTATTTATCGACCTGTATGACTGTATCTATCTCCTGGGCCTACCTTCAGGAAAACAATTATTATAATAAATATAAAGAATTTATTATGATAGATGTTAGATTTGCTATACCTTATATATTAATAATATATTAATAATAACATTAATGATATTATATATATCAACATAATATACATAATACAATTTCTCTTACTACATTTGTCTCTAGCTAAAAACAAAAAGTGGATATGTATAATATACACTGTGTGTGTGTTTGCTCTTATTTATTCATAATATAGTAAGAAAAAATTTTATTAGAATATTTGGCCTTTCTTTAACTAGGTTTAAAAAAATAATATTAAATTTTTAAAAGGATGTGATGGTGACAAAAACCCGAGTTACTCTACATACAGTATACATGTATTTTATTCTAACAATGTCCAACAGGGGGCAGCTTAATACAAGATCTAAATTTTGTTCTTATTTGAAAACCCAGGGAGGGAAAAAAAAAAACATTCTGAAGCCTACTTACATTAACTAGACTTGGGATTAACTTTAAACCGCCCTTACTTGCTAATAATGGACCTGCATTTTTTTCCTTTTTTTTTTTCAAACAGACTTTTTTTATCATAAAACATGTTTATCTTTATCACAAATGCTTTGTGTAGATTATATTTATTGTTTGAAATACCTGGCATATTTATTGGTAGCAGTATCTCCATTGGTAGGTTTGACGAAAGTAATTTGGAACTTTCCCAGTTCCTCTGAAGTGCCTGTAACATGGCTCAGGCGTGTTGTTTTCTCTATGTGAGGATACAGGGAACCCTGGGTATCTGTAGCCACGTAGAACATCAGCGAGATGACGGGAGGAGGAGCAGCAGTGCTCTAGGACAAGTCATGAGATTGGTTTAAGTACGAGACAGGATGGGAGAGGGGACAAATATATGTTTTGGGCCAAAGGAAGCGACAACATTGGGCAAATGTATTCAGACTTGTTATTGGAACTGCAATTGTTGGGCTAATGATGGGCCAAGGATGGCTCAATGCTGACCAAAAGGGGGTTGTTGTAAAAAGCATGGCTACCAAAGCCAAGGTTGGACGACAGTAGGCCAATGTTATCATAGATAAAGTAAAAATTCCCAAATGTTGACAGATGTTGGCCAACTTTGGATCAGTATGGCCAGGTTTATTACGCCAAGAACAATGAAGGCAATGTTGGTCCAACATTCTCAGAGTTATTATTGAAAGTCTGACCTTGACAATGATGGGCCAACTATAGGCTTAGGTTGTCTGGGTTGTTATGAAAGGTTTTGCTTAGTTAATGTTAATGCTCCTCTCTGTGTGTTCCTTCCCGAATGTCTTAAGATGTACAGTAGGTTTTACAAACCACATTATAAATATTAATATTACTGGCTAGAACACGTTGATTACGTTTTAATGAATAAATATAAACGTCTCCAGCATCTGTACTGTACATACATGCTGCCTGCTCGTGATTCTCCAGGTCCAGTCGCCACCATGCTTCCCTCCCATCCTTTTCACGAAGGATGTCGTCAGGGTGAAATCTGTCTCATGGATCTGCTGCATGCCAAAATTGACCCCGTCGTGCATCAGCCAGCCGTACGAACTCAATCCATCCCCCTGCTCGCATGTGTGCCTAAGGTTCACATTGTCCGAGAATTGTCTCATCCACATCAATCCTATGGGGCCGTGTACACAAAGGTTTACACATGATGGTTGAAGTCAGGCAATATGAAAAGAATCATCTACACAAATGTAAACTAGAATGGCATTTAGAGAATTCAGTGACCCTGAATGACTGACTCGAATCCTGACTTTATGAATTGAACTTCATGTTGTTAAAGTCACATTATACTCTACCTGTTGAACATCTGTGTGTGTGCTATGTGTCACATTTGTTTATAACGGGACACCTCACAGTGATATGTTGAAGCTCTCAGAAAGTTCCCTAACTAGTAACTAGAATTTTGACGAAGGTGTGGAAAAAGTCAGAAGCTTATAAATACTGTAATTATCATGAACACACTAGAAATATGCAAATTGATCTGACCTGGAAATTATAAAAACAATTCTACAATTTTAACGGTATTGTATGTTGTACCTGTAACGACAGATCTAGGACTTCTCGTTTTCATGCCAAAATACACGTGTGGCCGGTACGAGCCCCAGAACCTCTCTGGAGACACGGCAGCACTGGTGCTGTTGGCATCTAAGGCCCGAGGTGAACGGTGAAGCGTCACTGGACTTCGGACAAATGCCAACCGCATGTACAGTGCATAAAATAACCAGATGAGGCTGAAAATGCACAACCCGATGCAGATGTTGATGAGGATCTTAGTAGTCTTCATCCTTTTCTTCTTTTTCTTTTCCTTCTGGTAAGGAACTGGTGATTTAATTTCCTTCTGAGAGCGAGACCCTCCATTTCCGCTGTTTCCTTTTCTCGGTCTTCCTGTATTCATGTTGGTCTGCCTGAGATTAAGGAATAATGCTCAGTTAAGACTCAAACTAACTTACATTCAAATCAGGACTGAAGAACAAGAGAACAGAGGAACTGAAGCTTATTTAGTATAATGCGAGGAGCAATGAATAGTTTGTTGACCTATCCGATTAAAAAGGAGAGATGTGCCATCTGAGTGCAAATAAAACCAAATATGAACATGATTATTTTGTGATACAATCTATAGCCAATGACATGTTGAAACCTGAAATTCACATCTATATGAGCAAGTTGGACATGCTCCATTTTTAAACTGTTGATAATAAATAAGAGCAGCTACATCTGCCTTCTTTCTTTTAGGGAAGTTTTCTACCAGATTTCGAGTGTGCATATGGGAATTTGTGCCCAGTCATTTTGTGAAGTGGTTCTGAGATGATACACTGATTTTGGACAAGGAAGTCTGGCTTGCAAAGTTCGTCCTAAAGGTGTCTTGCTGTGTGAGGCTGAGGTCTGGATTTTGTGCAAGTCACAAATGTTTCTCAACATCAAGCTCAACTCATCAAACTTTATCTCTTTGGACTTAGGTTTTGCAGGGATGGCCTTCTACAAACTTTCGTAACGCAACCTGAAATACTGTTGTATGCTGCAGCATTAACATCACACCTTACTCAAACTAAGATGATCAAACTCTGAAAAACAGCTCCCCATTATCCCACCCCACCAAACTTTACTATTAGCACTGCGCATTCTTGTTGGTTATGATCTCCCAGCCTCCAGTTAAATCAGATTCTCCTATCAGACTAACTTTTAGTGAAGCATGATTCATTACTCTAGAGAACTTCTCGACTGTTCCTGAGTCCAGCAATGGTGCTTTACACCAGCATAGCATTGTGCGTAGTGATCTGGAGGCGGAAATATACATGCTTTTAACTACACCCATGTGTATGCATGATGGCTGCCTCATGTATCTCGCATGTGGTTTATGCAAAGCTTATGCACATGCCCACAAGATGCAATATGAGCTGTTGAGGTTTTGAGACTAGTTTTGTAACACACCAACAGATGGCAGCACAAGAGTGCATGCACAGTCCCAAAAAGCACTGACCTTCATTTGGCACACCGAGTCTGTTCAACTGGTGCGATTTTGACCAAGTGTGTTATTCCGTCATGGACAGCGAAGTTAGAACAAAGAGGGACATGAACGTCTTGGCAAATCTGCTAAAGAGATGTTTGACATGATTCAGTTTGAGATTGCTTATGAGATTTGGTTTATGAATCGTTCGTAAATCACACCGGAAGATGATGAGAGATCAGGAAGACCTTCAACGAGCTCAAACCCCCCAAAAATGTCAAAATCATGCGGCAACTTGTGCATTATAATCGTTGGAGACCTTCCGCACTGACCCTACTTCCTAGATAATAATAGAGTACTGTATTAGTAAGTAATAAAGTTTTTTCTTGTATAAACAGAGCTATATTCAAAACACTATATATGCATGTAAACAGTAGAGGCAGTGTAAACAGCAGACAAGTAAAAAATGGCAGAAAGTTTTGAGGAAAAGTCGTCCGCCGTTACCCCCCACCTGTACAATATACGGCATCTATGCATCACTGCTGCACAGTGACAAACATGCATCTCAAAACAGTTGGTAGGAGATAAGTAATATCTAGCTCCTCATGTGTTGCCATATTTGTTCACTTTATGCAAAACTGTGTAATCAAATTCTTCTCTCTGCCCCCTACCGGAAACTTCTGGTAACAGCATGTGAACGAATATGCTCAGGACGTTGCCGGTTGATTACGCATGGTAACATAACGTATGGTTTAACAGCGAGGAAATTCCCGCTCTTAGGCTTGTGTGCAGCTGCCTAGCTATGGGGACCCTTTTCATACAGCTCCTGACACACAGATTTTGTGCTGATGTTGCTTCCAGAGGCAGATTGGAACTTTGCAGAGAGTGAGGCAACAGAGGTTTTGCTATTTGCTTCGGCACTCTGCCTCACTAGGCGAGACTGAAAGTTCTCACAGAACTGGCACTTATAGATTTCCAGGGTAGATCTTAAAGGGCAGAAATTTCATAAATTTGCCATCCTGTGAAAACCCCACATGTAAGCGAAACGAGCTTTTCAAGAAGACCTATTCTAATGCCAATGATGGGTGTTGAAGCCTGATGGAATGTGTATGATTTAATGCCCTGGGTGTGGCTAAGACTGCATGTACAGTCCCAAAGAGCGCCGACCTACATTTGGCACACCGAGTCACTGTGCCAAAAGACATCGGGAGCTATTCAACTGGTGCTATTCTGACCAAGTGTGTTACCATGTCTGCTATTCCATCATGGACAGCAAAGTTAGAACAAAGAGGGCCATGGAAGTCTTGGCGAATGTGCCAAAGAGATGTTGGCAAAACAATCATTAAAAACGATTTACAATTCAGTCGCTAAAAACAACCATCAAAATGGGTGTGTACATTCTTAAACCCTTCTTAAAATGATCATACCTGCAACCAACGATCACGCCATGCTTAAAGTCACCGGAATCACAGTACTCCCCCTACTGGTATGTAATGTGTGGATTAATTGAAGCTCTAGTCTTGGATGTGCAGGACAGTAACTAACAAATGCATTGTTGACTATATTTGTTGCCACCAAGATTAAGAATGTTTTACATCCAACACGATGACAATGTACATTTTACATTTAATGTATTTAAGCATTGACCTGCATAAAATACATCAGTTCTTGTTAAACATTTGTACATCGAGTTACAATTGATCAATCAAAAGGTAAGGTACTGTGCAAAATCATGAGCCACCCATTATTTCTACATATTAAATTAAATTACATGATGTAGATTAAATAAAAGAAATGGGAGCAAATGAACGTTTTACTTATCACCAGTTTGATTATACGTCATCATCTGCACCTGTTTCTCACATGGTTCAAGTTTTTTAACATTTTTTATGCTTGAATACAAGACCTAAAAAAGTCCTTCAGGATGCCTGGAAAACTTTTCCACAAGTCTACACTAAAAATAGAAGAAAGTCTGGAGCTTTGGAAACAGAAATATGAAGAAATGAGGCATGGCTCTTTTGCACAGAACCTCCAGAACAATGATTCTGAACATTCTGAAGACACATTCCAAAAAAAACAAACAAAAAAAAAAAAAACAGACTGACTGTGTGAGATCAGTTTTGTTTCTCGCGGGGTGTGTTATTGAAGGTTATTATTCAGAAACTTATTCAGCCCATGCTTTCTGTTCATACAAACAGAAAAAACCCCTCTAACAATAGCAACAGTATATTATAAAGAGTACCATAAAGAGCATGGAAAAACTTCTAAAAGTTTCTTTAAAAAAAAAAAACTAAAACATGAAAATGCACATGAATGCAAAATAAATAAAATAAAGAGGAACAGCTGATAACGAACACCAATCAGCCCAATCCGCTATTGTAGGACTATGGAAGGACTCCATGCACACGGGAATCGAACACGGAATTTGGAGGTGCAAGGCAACAGTGCTAACGACAAAACCATGTTTATAAACATAAATAATTTAAAAAAATAGTAAAAATATAATATTTTTTCCGTTATGTACTGTAGTTTGGTTTAAGTCAATTTTAGCATCTGTTTGAAAAAGGCTTTCTAAATGAATAATATTTTGTAATAATGTCTATTACCTTATCAAAACAATTGTCAGAGAGAGCATACAAAGAATATATAAGACAACAACAAAGGCATTCATTTAGTTTAGAGTTTTTATGCTGGAGCAATGCCCTTACCTTAGACGGTTGGACTGCATCATCCTCCTGGTCTGTTTCAATCACTACTCGATGAAATAAAAAAAAAAGCACCACAATAATGAAGGCCGGTTCCGCATTGTTTCCAGCCAGTTAAAACAAGTGGGACGAGTTTAGGAAGTTTCTTTTTTGTTTTGTTTTTTGCCAGAGGGAAAAACAGGTTCCCTCGGCAGGAAATCAGAGGGATTCATGGACTCAGGGCCTGATACGTAAAAAGCAGGAGGTGTCTTTTAGGATTTAAGCCCTGCCCTAGTGACAGAAATAAACGTAGAACATTCATAACTCGTACTCAGGAATATGGCTAACGTAAGGGAAAAACGTCATTCTACAACCATACTAACTACTCATAATAAGGTATAGGGTAATTGTGATGTCATCATGCTTTTAAAGTAAAAAAAAAACAAAAACAGCATGGTTATGATGCCTTTACACAATCAGGCAGATAATAAGACCAAGGGTAAAGTTCTTGTTTTTCTACCCTTGTAGCTTCGCCACATCGCCAGAAGTGAGATTAGCAAAGAACAACATACCCAGGTGGCTACACACACACACACACACACACACACACACACACACACACACAGTGGGTAAAATCCATTCATTGTCTCTTGTTTAATGAAACTCATGTGCATGTGTCGATCTAACAAACACTTGTTCAGAAATTTCGTCTATTTTATATTTTACTCGTACTTGTCGTTTTGACAAGATCATTTTTAGCGCTGCTGCAGTAACCTGAAAGTTAGCTTCCTGCCCACGTGATATATTTCTATGGAGTGTGTCTGTATATAGTACAGGGTTCATGTTCACATTCAATAGAGTTTGAGGAATCCTGACGACCTGTAGGAAACTCGCAAGAAAACAGAGAGAACATGTGAACCTCCACAAAGCACAGCATTCAGAGGAATCAGGCACCTACGCTCTGCTTTGTGTCTGTTAACATGGTTGAGTCATAATCAAGCAAAAAAAAAAAAAAAAAGGATTCTCATTTTATTATTTTCCCCACAATTTCATTAACATTGTGTTGGGTAAGTAAATGAGGTTTAGCTTAACGAGTCATTTGTGACATTTAAACACCAGTCTCATGATCTCTGGTCACGCGGATGTCGGACAGGAGGTAATCACTGACCTAATCACTTTATTTTTTAATCAGTTAATTAATTTAGTAATATTTTAATGATTTGTCAATCATCACCTGTGCAGAATGTTATCAAAGAACCCTGTCCCCTCACGAGAAATGCCTTCTTGGTGTCTGTACTTCATCTATCGATGATCTGTTGGCTCTCTGTTTGCTAATGGAGCCAGTTTGGATGGTTCTAGTTCAAAGCTAGATTCAGCACTGAATCAAACACATCAATGGATTAGACTTGTTAAACTGGTCTCATGTTGGTGGCAGGAATCAAGACTACAATAGCATCCCTTCACCCAGAGAATAAGAAAAAGCCATCACTATACCTAAAGACCAACATGAATTAGCTAGTTTCAGAGCATTTAAGACTGTAAGTGTGGAGATGGCAGGGTGGAAACCTTTTCCCTCAACTATGGTAGGTCACTCAAAACCCGCACGTGTTGTAGAAAAACCTCTTTGATCACATATTCCTTTCTGTCTTCTTTTGTTTTACAACAGCTCTCATCTCAGCCAAACACCAGTAAGTGCTTTAATTAGAGTCGGCACATAGAAGCAGTTCTTATTCCTAATAGTGGAATTCTTCAGGAAAAGGAACACAAGATATTTAAGATGGACACAGTAGGTCTTAGGTAAGGTCTTGGTCTAGATACTGAAAAATACAAACATACTGATGACCGCTTCAACAAACACACTCAGTGCTGTTAGACATTAAAGTATTAAGCTTTGAAAATCTCTGTGATTCCTGTTGAGTCTTGTTCCTCTCAAGGTTTCCTTCTTATTTTGTCTCAAGGAGTTTCCCCTCACTTTCAACATTCTTATTATGGATCTTGATTTGTGTAAAGCTGGTTTGTGACAAAACTATACCCTGCCATATAAACAAGTGTTTGATGGGAGGTAAAACCTAAGATCACACCACCCTCTGCTGGCCATAAATGACAATCACGTTGAAACCTATGCAAAGAAATTGCAAATCCAGGTGGAAATACACACCCATCTATTAAAACCTGTAGAATCGCAGGTGGCCTGGAGCCTATCCAAGGAAACCCAGGACACTAGATGGGTGTGTACCCAATCAGCAATTTGGAAACGCTAATCAGAACTTCATGTCTTTGGACTGTTGGAGGAAACCACAGTACCCCAGAGGAAACCTACCAAGCATGGGGTGATTCCACGCACACAGACTGGACTCATGAGATTTGAACAGCCTAACCCTAGATGTTCTGATCTTGAAATACCCAGTTTAAAATATTATTATAGGTGTCACTCTCACATTAACTTTATAGTCTGGAAAAAAAACAGCATGAAATTGTTCAATATAAAATCTTACCTTGCATCTGTGCATATTGAGGCATACATCCTTTTTATATAAATGAATCAATTTTCAATTAAGCGACCCATGATAATGCCAACATGTAAACTACAATGTGACAGAATCTGGCAATGATGATCAGCTGATCAACTTCGTGGGCATGCATTCCATGCTTTCTTCAGAAAAGTGTTGGCAGCTGTGTTAACAGCAGTCATTTCCATGCAACTCCTCTCTAGGCTTAAAACACTAGCTGTGTTTGAAGCAGCACGCGGCCTCTTAATAAGGGGTATGCATGATTAGATATAGAGTTCAAGAAGGATAGTCATTTGCCAGTAAAGTGAGTATAGTGGCAAAGTAAGAGTTGTTTGTCTCCACCCATTCTTTTTTCAAGAAAAATAAAAATTCACAATGGCTATGTAGTATTACTATCATTAGGGAAGAGTCTCATTTCAGTTGTCATTACAGCATTGGTGATCGCGGATGACGAGGTGATGCAGTGTATCGTGTTGCAGTGTGTCGTGGTTTTCACTTGGTCATGGGTATACACATCAATCTGACAGCAATAACTGCCTTTGACAAATAAAAAAAGAGGGATTCTAGGGATTTCTGGCTCTTATTAAAGGGTGGTACCTGAGAACCTGGATGTCACAAGCCGTCTAACAGACGGCATTTAAAAACGAGGGCAAGGTTTGTCCCAGCTGACATATCCCTGGCAATGGGTCAAGTAAAAACTGCACTTTCTGATGGGCCACCCTTAAATTCTTCTGACTTCTTTGTCCCTTTTTTTTGGCACATGGCTGCCTTAGGCATGGTTCTGACAGCTGTGCTGTTCCAAGTAATGGAGAGGAAGGACATGGAACTGCAGGTACTGACGGATGCTGAGTTCGAGCTAAAGTTTAACTGTTAAAAGTGTCAGTCGCAAGGATTTTTAATATTCATTAGTATGATTTTAGTAGTGTTACATTGATATCCAGATTTTTGTCCTAATGCTGTACCTAACAGCATGCCAGCTGCATGACTGGCATCTACATCAAGCCCCTTCTCAAGAGGGATTACATGTACTTACCTCATCTCAATGGTTGTACTTGCAACAGTTCTCATCACTATGTACCATGCCCCAAAATTTTCCACACATTACAAAATTGAAATGAAAGTGATTTACCTGGAAGATTTGCACAAACAGACCATAATCGTGAAATGCAGAACATTTATTAATGCAGGTTCTACACCATACATCCCAAAACCTTTTTTTTCAAGATATCATTGATCTCAATGTCTTGAGATCATATTGGCCCAGTTTAGTGGCACTGTATAAATGAGGTATGCAGCAAAATCTCGCATGAAGGCCCTGTGCCACGACCAGGGGACAGCCGCTCAGGTGTCCTAATGGGAACAGATTCCATCCCGTGTGCTTTCTGAACACGTTAGGTCCTCAAAAAAGCCCTGGATTCTGGAAAAAAGCATCAAACTATGATGTCACTCAATATGATGTCACTCAGGAAGTTATTAGACACTTTTTGGCATATGTTTAAAGCACTGCCACGACTGAAAATTTCGGGATGTCAAAAATCTCGAAATGCAAATTTGCATCCTCAATGTCTTGAGATTATATTGCCCAGATTTCTCTACTTTAATTGGAATTAAAAGTCACAAATCTTCCATAATCTTGAAATGCAGTACATGCAAATACATTAATGCACTACTGTACTTCCAAACACAATATTTTGTTATTGTAGATTGTAGTTATTGAAATAATATGAAAATAGTTTTTGAGGTAGGTTTTTCAATGCAGAACTCAGTTAAGCTTGAAAAAAGTAATTAAGGACTGATTTATTATCTGATAACAGATAACTGATAACATTATTATATGAATGTTTGTGATTCATTTACAATTCCTTTCCTTGACATAGCTTTTCTAAATACTCACAAATTTTGTTGTAATTTACACCCATAAAACATAGATTTATTACATTATCCCAAATAAAAAATATCCGAATTGTTCAATATTATATTTTATACATTTTTTTATTTATAAAATGATGACAATACAGAGATTTCTCTCTCCTCAGTCCATTAACCATTTCATTAACAGCAGAGAATTTTATTAGATAAATATCAGCACCCTTTGATATTATGAACACAAAACCTGCAGGGGTATCAGTACTCTTCAGCCATGATGAGAACAACCAGAGCTGACCAGCCTGTGAAAGGGTGGCTACCCTGTCCCCGACCTGTGCTGTCACTGTACTGTTCCCAGATATATCCACTTTCCTGGTACTGTTTGTAAATGTTATTGATGACATTAGTCCTGAGCTCTTGATAGAGATCAGCAGCCTTCTCTTTGTATGGTCCTTCTATACTGCTGTAATGGTGTAGGGCCTTTAGTGCCAGGTAGTTTATGTTGATCCATATAGCACCACGCCAGTAGGGGGCATCATGTTCCGTATTGCGCTTCATATAAATCGGATCTGAATGGGAAAGTGAGCGCAAACCGTACGGTGTCCACAAGCGAGCAGGATCCCGAATGTCTTTCAGAATGTATTCTAATTTTTGAGAGTCAGGTGTTAGGATATGAAGCAAGAAAGGAAAAAGACTAACATAGCCAAGTGCATTCACATACTGAAGCTTAGGGGCTTTGCGAACTGACCGCACCCAACGTTTCACTGGTAACTGCTGCTTCATCTGTCCAGGTGGCACAATAATCTTTTCTTGCTGCAGTGACACAGCCTGAGTGTGGTTACCATAGTCACAGAAGGCATGATGCTGCTCAGACCAGTGCAACTCACTCAGAAGGTTGTTGTCACTGAGGGCCAGGTAGGTGTGCTCATATTCCTGATGGGGTTCGCCAAGCAATCGTGATATGCTCATCATCGTCCGTGATGCAAGTACCATCCAACAGTGCAAGTCCACATGCCTTTCGTCTTCTGAAGGATGTGATGCGCGTGGGTAGTCATCCAGTCCAGAAGTCAAAGTCTTAGGGTTCAGGAACTGGTTGGTGTCCTTGTCCCTGCCACGCCAACGATAAGAGTTGGGTAAGGGTCCAGCTTGAGTGGTGTTATACCAGCCAAACCATGCCTGCAGTCGGGGATACAGCCTTCGGAGGAAAGTTAGAGTTTCCCGAAAATGTGGTGTACCTTGATGTGCCTCAAGTTGCTCCAGAAACTCCTCCAGGACTAGGAAGAATGTAGGTGGATTTGCATTTTCAGTGCGCTGCACCACAAACTCTGCAGGAACCTTGCTGAGTGCCTCATCACCCAGGATCTGCTCACGTGGGATCCAACCATCCACATTGATCAAATCCAACCAGTGAGCAACAGCCTCACGCATCACCTGAGGATCCCACTTACTGATCAGGAGCTGGTGGAAGCCCTCATCCCACAGGAAACCCCTCGGGAAGAAGGAGCGTGAGGGCACTGCGGTGAACAAGGCACCTTCAGGGTAAAGCACGGGGTGCTCGTTATACCTTGATTGCACCACCGATTGTCCAAAAAAGTAGCCCATGCCACCAAGCATATTGCTTAAAGCAGCCTTGGCAAACCTCACCTGGGCTGGAGTGAAGCCTTTGGCCTGAAGTCCGAACGTCTCCTCAAACTTCTCGTTATAAGACAACTTCAGTCTCGTAATCTCCTCCGTCAGCACCGAGCCCTTCAGCTGGTTTGGTCGGTCATGGAAACTTCCAGATTCAAACAAAACCTCAATTTGGAAGGGGACTTGGACAGTAACCTGGTGCACCACAAAGTCGCTCCGGATGCGGTTATCATTTTGCTGCGGAGGAGGAGGTGTGTAGGTATCCACAGCAATGTACGGCTTCCTCACAGCAGTGGATGGACTGAATACAAACCTGCGACTAAGGCTGCTCTTCACAATGTCTGTTAATTGGTCCAGACCAGGGCTCCGTGTCTGCAAGTAATTATAGCTGGGGAGAAGAAACATACCATGGCTTGTTAAAAATAAAACGATGATGGTGATATTGTTCTATTACCTTTACTTAACGGTCTGCTCGTTTTAACACTGAGGTCATACCAGTGTTGAAGTGAATAACAGGATTTAGAATTTACAACATTTAAAAATATATATTATAAATACATATATTTTAAGTTAATTACTTCATTATACTTTGTAATAGGATTTCCAAAAATCTCAGATAGGTGTGTGTGATAGCCAGGTGTTCACATACTTTTGGATCATCCGTTTCTATAGTATTAAACAATATTTTAGTAAAAAAAAAAAAAAAAAGTGTAATTTTTAAATGTTTAGAAATTACTGTTTAGGTTAATACTTTAATTGTGATGAGTAAGTCAACAGTTATTTAGAATTTAAACAAATACTGTAAACATGCAGATAAACATTTATATTGTTGTGTACATTGTGACCTGCCATGTAAATGTTAGTAAAAATGTCCTACACATATCAGATTAATACAATATCTAAATGGGGAAATAAGTTGCTCTTGCAGAAGGTTTAAGAACTGTCTAACACATTATTAATAGCTGTAAAGATGTGAAGTGCTGAACCATCAACTTTGTGAAAGAAATATGGACACCAAAAAAAATAATAATAATCATGAATGGAGATTACCCACGTGTTGAAATTGCATTGTTACACAAACGTGCCAGTACCTGTGAAGGTAAGAGCATTTCCAAGCACACAATATGATGAGAAAATACATAAACTGTGACTCAACAGCTGTGTATCCATAAGGAAACCCCTTGTACACGAGAGTCATCAGAAAAAATAAATAAAAATAAAACCTCACTTTGCTAGGGATAATAAAAATTGGATTTTGAAGCGACGGATAAGGTCCATGTGAAAGGGAAGCATGTGAAGCGATGCATCCATCATGCATAGTGTCCTATGATCATATCAAGCCTCTGGAGGCAGTGTTGTGATCTGGGGTTGCTTCAGTTGCTCAGGTCTAGGCTCAGCAACATTAAGTGTCAATCAAATGAAGCCAGCTGAAGACTGAATCACCGGATTATCACATCTGTGGAGTTTTTTTTTTCCTATGATGGCATGGACATATCCCAAGATTCAAATTGTCAAAGTCTTCTGAGAGAATGAGGAATCATAACAAAAGTGTGCACCAGTTTTTTTTTTTTTTTTGGCCAGGCAGCATACATACATTTTTGTAAGTTGTGTAATATCCTAAATCTAAACTTTAGACTTAGTTAATTAGACTTCTTGTTTACGTATTACTTAATTATTTTTTATTATTTATTTCTGTACGTATATACAGGACTGGTGACCCTGAATACAGGATAAAGCCGTATAGAAGATGAGTGAGTGTGTATATACAGGATGCTGCTGGTGTGATTTAGTTTAATGCAAATGATCTTTCAAAATATGGTTTGTTGTCTAACATTGCCTAGGCCTGTAAAATTTGTCCATGTAAATTGATGAAAAACACAGAAATAATCTTTCTTTCTTAAAAACGTCATTTGAATAAATGTGATTTATTATTTGAAATACCTGGCATATTTATTGGGAGACTCCTCTCCACCTGTGGGTTTCCCAAAAGTGATTCTAAAGTTTCCCAGTTCCTCCGAAGTGCCTGTAACATGGCTCAGGTGTGTCCTATCCAATACATGAGCATGCAGGGAACCCTGAGTATCTGCAGCCACGTAGAACATCAGCGAAATGACTGGAGATTGAGGGGCAGTGCTCTGAAGAAAGACATGATGATGATGATGATGTGAGTACAAAAAAGGATGGCAAACATCCCACAAAACTGCATTAAATAACGCTTTAAGTATTTTAAAATGATTTAAAAAAATAAATTAGTTGTGGATAAACCAGACATTCATGAAAATGAAAATATTTTGGCTGTCTGGAGACCAGACTACTAAACTACTAGACCCAGGAAAGCAGTGGAGTTGATACAAAAACATATAAGGATATAAACATAAATCACTATAGGAGTTCCTCAGGGCTCACCTCTTGGTCCACATTTGTTCTCTCTCTACACCACTGTTTCATCAGAGTAAGTCATTTCTTTTCTTCTATCCCCTCTTCTAAGTCTTACAGTCAATTCCGAACTGCTTGGACTAACTAGATGGAGAGTTTTCATCTGAAACTCCCCATGCTGGAGTGCAGTAAATACAGTTGAGAATCTCGGTAAAAGTTTCATTGACAATCAATACCTGGATACTGTCGATTACATAGCCTTCATAGACATAAAGCCTTCCCCACCGCAGCACGACTTACACGTTGCTTGCCGGTAATTCTCCACGTCCAGTCTCCGCCATGTTCTCCTCCCATCCGTTTCACGAAGGTTGTCGAGAGAATAAAATCATCGTCTTGGATCTGCTGCACGCCAAACTTGATGCCGTCATGCGTAAGCCAGCCGTATGAACGCAACCCGTCCCCCTGCTCGCATGTGTGCCTCAGGTTAACGCCCTTAGCAGAGAACTGTCGCATCCACATTAAGCCTACGAAACCCCAAATGCGCACACAAACACACTGATGTTAGGAGGAAGATGGAACCCGAGTGCGATGTGCACTGTGACAGTCGGGATTTTGCATTATTAATGAATTCGCACAAGTACATCAACATCTGATGTATTGGGTAAAAAACTATACAAAATACCGTCTTACCTGTAACGACGGACCTAGGACTTCTCGTTTTCATGCCGAAATACACATGCGACCGATACGTGCCCCAGAACCTCTCAGGAGACACGGCGGCACTGGTGCTGTTGGCATCCAAGACCCGTGGTGAAGGATGGAGCGTGATCGGTCTCCTGGCCAACACCGAGCGCATGTACAGGGCATAAAAGAACCAGATGAGGCTGAAAATGCACAACCCAATGGAGATGTTGATGAGGATCTTACTAATATCGGTCTTTCCTTTCTTCTTTTCCTTTTCCCTCCGGACAAGCGCTGGCGGTTTCTCTTCTTTCTGAGAGTGAGGATCTCCATTGTCGGCTACATTCCTCTTCCTCACCTTCCCCATGTTTGACTTGACCTGGCGAGAGACTGAGGCATGACATTCATTTAAGACACTAAAATAAAGAATGCAATCATGTCTCCGACATGAGACATGAGGCATCAGTGCCCTGACACTCCTTCCCAGGGCTCTAATTTCATTTCGGAAAAAAAAAGTATTTTGGTCAATATCAAGATCATAATTATTTTAAATGTTTTTTTGCACTGATTTTTTCCTCATGCATTTAATAAATAAATGACAGAAAATATTGTCCTTTTAAGGTTGCATTTTCTTTAACTTTAAATATGAGTCAACTAAAATGCATACAAAAAAGATAAGAGGTAGCGAGAGAGATTGAGAGAGATAGTTTCAAGATCTTCAATAATTTAATAAAATCTTCAAATAAAATTTTTTATATGCACTCATTAATTAAATGTTCTGAGCTACTGACCTCAACAATACCACAAATACTACTACTAATAATAATCATAAAATTATGAATAATATGAATCTATTACAGGTTCTGTTTTAGTACTGTTTCATTTCATTTTGTTTGGTCTGAGTGGGCTGGGTTCCTGCAACAACCGTGCGTTGTGTGTGTTGTACTATACGTTTTGTCATTCTATACTGTTATACTACAGTGTTACAGTGTACAGGCTGAGGTGAGAATTAGAAGTGTAATTAGACGCTTATTACATGTAATCCAGTCACGACTTGGTACTGGACAGACCTCGTAAATTCCTGGTCACACACAATGGCTCATGATGATGGAGCACATCAGAAGACTGTCCACATTGCACTTGACGCACATACACTTTTTTTTCTTACACTCCTTCTTTAAAAAAAAAAAAAAAAAAAAAAAAACTTTCTCAGGGTGGGTGAAAAGTAAGTCTTTTAATTTTGAAAGAAAATGACAGCAAATCTTGAAATTTCAATGGAGGCATCGGCCACTTCTTGCGTGACAGGTTTTTATCGTCTCCACCGCATTCGCCGCATTCCTCGTTCTTTTGCTGTACGTCACCTCTCTGCACGAGAACACTGCAATTCCACACTTTAAAGCATGCTGCAGTCGGCCATCTTTGTTAGTGTCCAAAGTGCTGCCCCTGGGTGCCGATGCCTGAAATCCTACTAGCTATCATTTATATAGACAGTGTCCTCAGCACGGCTCCGGTGATACTTACTACAAGTTATATATCCAGTAAATATTGTCTAGTTTATTTCCACCCACCTGCATCTTTAATTTATTCTTCAAGTTATTCTTTTACACGTCAAACTTCGATTTGAAGATTTGGTTACTGGCAATTTCAAATGTATAATGTATATTATTTAAATTCTTTAGCATACCTTCTACGGGAATTATAATTCTAGACCTTCATGTTATAACTAATTATTATTTCATGCCCTTTTATGTCCGTAGTGTCCGTTACTTTTTTGAAGTCAAATCTTTCAAGGATCTTAACTGTCATTGAGATGAAACATGGCCGAGTCAGATTTCACACAAAAAGACTATATATTAGAAGTGTAATATTCTAAAATGCTAATTTTGATTACATGATTACGGACACTACAGATGTTTTGCTTTTAAATCTTCTTTTTTTTTTTTTTTTTTTCTGGAAACTTTAAGCAATTTAAGCAAGACTTTTTACAGGTCATATACTTCTAGAAGCTTACACCAATACGCTCAATACTCATAAAAATATGAATCATTTGCTTTTTAAATTATTATTGTTTAAAGTGAGACAGTGCAACAAGAAGAATGGGGCACACACAGAATCAAAACTTCTGAAATTAGCAACTTGAACATTTTAGCTAAGCAGGTTAAGTCACTTCAGTGTTGTATAAACTTCAGATAGGATTATATGTATAACATAAAAATATATAAATTCAAACAGTACCAACACTATGTTTTGGCCAGTTACATATGTGTAATTATCCTAGACTGCAATAATAATAATAATGATGGTGGATTATAGATGCCATTATAACTCCTATGATTATAACAATGAGTGTGATGATTATTATGATTGGTATGTAGCAGCCAGGAAATAGTATATAGCGGAAATACAGAATGAATTAAAACAGTTAAATCGTTAAAGCGTCTTAGTTTATTTTTAAAAAATGGATTAACCCAGATACGGTGGAACTGTTTAATAATCCCGTTTAAAGTATGTTACCTTAAAGATATGCGAGGGTCTGCTTGACCATAGCCACCTGATCACTTCCGGGAATGACGTGGCACCTGACGCGCTTATCTCTTTCCCGACTGCTCGCACTCTCCGCGGGTGACGTACGGCGCGTGCTTTTCGGCATTTGGTTCATTGTGGAGGCGGATTTAGGTGCGCATTCTGGATAACAGCTGCTAGAAAAGTCGAAAAAAAAAGGTTCCCCACGTCGCATTCTGGTGACGTCAGAGGAGCGTTTTCAAAATGGCGGCGTCGTCAGGAGGCACTACACTAGCACGCGCGTGCAGCTTGGCCGCCATATTCGTACACTCAATACAAATCCTTGCTCTCGGGTGTTAGGAGAAAAGTTATTAAATAAAATTCTGTGTGGGTTTACTTTGTCTTAAAATACTATCTATCTATCTAACTTGAGCCGTCTGGAATTAAGAAATTATCATGATACCTTTGTGCCGATTTGATTAACAAATTGCGATTCTATAACTGTAATGATTTCATAAATATCCTGATTCTTTGTTCTTTTTTTTAAATGATAATTTTAAACCTTTAGAAAGAATGTACTGATTAATTAAATGTAGCCTGTTCCTTACAATGTTAGTTTTCTCACTTAAAATCTAAACAATACAAACTTACTTCAAATACAGGAGCTTAACATTCAACAGCGCATATCTCTATCATCTGCCACAATTATTATTTCTAAAGAAACTTAGCAAATAACTTACTCTTGTGTGAATAAAGTAATGAAATGAAAAGACGAACGATATTACCTTGTTGCCATCTGTGAGTTTATCGCTCCTGAAGGGAACTAACAGCGTGTTGACGATTAGCGTGTTGATTTACCACGGTATGCGTAATGTAAGTGTTGGAAGTGTGTGTGCACCGCCTCGCTATAGACAATGTTCATATAGTTCACGAAACACCTCCAAAGTCTCAAAACCCAAGTTGACAGTAAGCGTGTTGGTTGAGCAGCTGTAAACACGTTCAGAGAAAAAAGGCTGATCAGAGGCTTTCAGCGCGCAATTGTTGATAATGTAACTTAATAAAAATGCGTTTCTGCACTCTGTATAGAATTGTTCATATCTGAAGCTGATCCCCGGTTACCACCAATCAAATTGAAAATCGTCCGATTCTGGTCACTGACCAAATCGACTGGTCCGTCTCTATTATAAATGTAATGTAGTTTTTAAATAAATTGATTTTGCAGTCAGCGTGGTGATATGAGAATTACCACACCCAAGAATTGTGCTTCATACCTCAAACTATTTTCCCCATATCTATCTATCTATCTATCTATCTATCTATCTATCTATCTATCTATCTATCTATCTATCTATCAGTAACAGCATGGACACATTCATTCACACTACTTGGTTCAGGATTTTCCAGGCTCTGCCGAACTGGCACTGCAGAATGAATTATAAATTCCTTTCCTAGGAGGCGAAGAGATGTCTCCCTCTGGTCCTGTTAGAGAATGCGATCCCCCTGGAGCGCCTGCATGCCAAGTCCTTGTTGTGAGTACATCCACCAAAGCCTCAGGTTGTTGTTCCTGCCTGAAACAAGCCGCATCAGTGCGAGCTTCAGCTGTTGAAGCTGATGTATATGATGTATATGATTTTATTCTGGAACCTGTAAGTCCGGTCTTTCTCCTTCAAGGTGTCTGAACAAGTTGGATCCTCCTGCACAGCTCACAACTCATTATCATTGGAATTTGTTTATTATTATTTAAATATCATTGTGCAATATTTACTTGTAATAGTTAGCAGGGGACAGAATTTCAGCTCCGAATAATACACACCACTGTGGTTGTGACAGAATTTCAGCTCCAAATAACACCACTGTGGTTGTGTACCACAATGCAATGCAGAAACATAGTTCAGTAAAAGTACACGTATTTGTTGTAACTGCTATTATAAAAATTTTTTGATTTAAGTAACTGCCACAGAAATGACAAATATTGCTCCAGGGTAGGGTGTATCCGTCGTCATATGGTTGGCACATAAATGGATCCTTTCATCTTCACCTTTCAAGAACAGTAAGTTATTTACCTACTTACTTCCTCCCATCTCTGCTTATGATATTTACTCATGTTCTCACTGACATGTAATTTCTACTTATTTACTGATCTTTCCTAGTTCAATTCCACCACTGATAAGCTGTATTTCTATTGACGATACGTCATTCAATCGTACGACATTCTTTTAGTCTCTAACTATCACACCATTAATACACCTTCACCTTTTGCCCAAATATCTGTGTGTGTATATATATATATATATATATATATATATATATATATATATATATATATATGTATACGTATAGTATAAGTGAGAGAGATAGAGAGAGAGAAAACAAATATATGTACTTTGTAATATATGTAGTTTGTTGTGTTTGGACAGTTACAAAAAAATTCTTTATTACTGTTACTTCCTTACTGTTACTTAAAGGTTTCTTCTATTATTTTTTTTCTTATTGAAGTGCTTTCTGAGAACCCTCCTTGAAGAAATTTTCATGTTAAAACTGAGGGGGAGAGAGTGGGAGAGAGAGAGAGAAATCAAACAGATAACATGCAAGCCAACATTTGTTTATGTGGAAGTGAGAACTGGCACTGAGGAGGTAATGGGATTAAACCATTGCAATTACAGAGTTCAACAAAGCATAGCTCTTTTCTGATGAATTGTCATCATCCGACGTCTCGGGGGAAAGAGTTCTAAAAAATAATTACCAGAAGTAATAAGCGCGGGCTTTGTGCCCACATAATCACATAGTTATAATTAGTTCATTATTTTCTACAAATGAGCAAAGCCAAGGTAGGGTTTTTATTTTCTTATAATTTTTTTTTGTCTCTCCATCTGTGCTTGATTAAGGGGGAAAAAAATACACACCAAATTGTTAAGATTGGCATGAAATAAAATAGCAGGAGTCTATTGTAGAGATTTCAGAGATTTCAGTCAGACAGCAGATGGAGCCAGAACATAGACGATGCCTGGGAGGATCCAGGAGTACCCTGTTTTTTTATTTTTATTTTTAATAAACATTTCCTACAGTATATCTCAGATTCATTTTAATTTAATATAAATTCATTTGTATGTACATATAGTTTTTAACACATTTTGTGCCTCAGATAAGTGGAATATAGATCTGGAACTGAACTTACTGTAGATTCTGAATTCACAAACCACACAGCGGCGAGAGTGGTGGAGGGAACCATGAGAAGAACCAGACTCAGAACATGTCTTCTTCCTCTACTTTATTGGGATTTGAATTACTGTCATTCTAATCATAAAAAGAACAAAGAGAATACATGTAACATTAGGTAATGAACATCGTTCTACCCTGATTTATTGGCCCCCAAAAAATTTCAAACGATTCCAGCGATGTAAGAAATGACTCTTAAATGATTTGAGTTATTTGGTTCAGTGGATTTTAAAGATTTTTTAATGAATCTTTTGCTCTTAATGTAATCTTGAATCTATTCCATCCATCCATCCATCCATCCATCTAGGAATCTCTGTAGTCCAACTAGGGACACTGGAGGCCAATGGTGACCATTGTACTTATTCCCATTTTTACAACCATGGTAGGACTTCCATTACCTCATTACCTCCAGTCAACATTCACACGCGCATTCACGCACAGCGGGCAATTTGGGAACCACAGTTAGCCTAATCTGCATTTCTTTGGACTAGGGAAGAAAATTTGAGTATGTGGAGGAAACCTACCAAGCACGGGGCGAACATGCAAACTCCATGCACACAGACCTCGAGGTTTCAAAGACCGCGGGGTTCAAACCACACCACCGAACATTTTTAATATATTTTTATATATATTTTTATATCTGATATATATATATATATAAAAAGAAAAAAAATTATCTAAAGTTTTTTTTTATATTTATTATTTATTTATTAACTTTATCATAAATGGTTCATAAATGCTCAAAAGTATTTATTAGACATTTCTTTAATTAACTGATATTAATATAAGATCA
The DNA here is from genome assembly GCA_013621035.1 of Clarias magur. Classification (NCBI taxonomy): domain Eukaryota; kingdom Metazoa; phylum Chordata; class Actinopteri; order Siluriformes; family Clariidae; genus Clarias; species Clarias magur. The sequence goes on along the minus strand of QNUK01000312.1, from coordinate 188,166 downwards.
AATAAATAAACACATAAAAAGCAGATTATTTCATCAATGAATATGTGCCAGTGTCGAATAACCTTAAAATACGAGAAAATATTAAAATAAAATAACTCTACAGTTCTTTATGGACTTTAAGGAATCCCTAATTGGATTAATAACAAAAATACAAATAAATACTACCGACATTACCAAGATGTTCCACTTATGCTAAAAGAAAAAAGGCTAACTGATCCACATGGGGAGTGAAGCCTGGCCCAAGTTCCTAATATAACAAATACACTAGAAAGAATATTACACAAAGCCTACTGGTCATCTACTAGACACAGACAAACTGTAGGGTTCTGTGGAGAACCGTGGAACTGGGAGTGCTCCAAAGGTCCTAAGGGGTTCAGTGATAAATGTAATACAAACTCACTATAGACCTACAACGAGTTAAATCTTGAAATTTTCTTGATCTATATCTTTTTTTCTTTTTTACTAACCCGTAAATGTTCTATGTAGAACCATGAAGCTGTGTGTTTCCATGCCAGACGTCCTGCCTCTGTGTGGTCGGTTCCTGAGATGGGACCTGTAAGGCCTTGAATAGTATCTTTACTTGTTTACAACTTTATTATAAATACTGTATATATTAGTTGAAGGTCACGGTGTAAGGGTGAAGGTGTGTCTAAACAGTGTGTAAGGTGTGTGCTGCATGTGAATCAGCATCCCATCCACTGCTTCATGTCCAGTGTTCCCAGTGCAGGACCTGAGATCTGTTGTACCTCTGAGCTGGATAAAGTGCTTTCCTGAGATAAAGAAATGGATTTTCTGTACATCCAGAAACGTCCTTTTGGACTTTATCCAGCTCTCCAGACTGTAATACTGACTGGGTGTGTATTGTAAATGTGTTTCCTCCACCTACACACTCTGAAAATACATCTCATATGTTTAAAGGGGGGGGGGGGGGGGAATCCAGACACATTGATTAATTAGCTTTCTTGCTAATAATAAACTCAAATATATGTTTTTATTATAATTTTAAAAATACATTTATGTAATACAGTATAACAACAATTTGAAACACATTTGTTATTTACTTTCTCTCACTCATTTTCTATAGAGCTTTTCCTGTACAGGGTCACAAGGTGGGGTACACCCTGGGTCGGGTGCCAATCCATCACATCGAAACACCAATTAGAGTACACTGTATGCCTTTGGATTGTGGGAGGAAACCGGACTAACCCGGAGGAAACCCACAAAGCACAGGGAGAACATGCAAACTCCACACAGAGACCATGAGGAAGGACTCAAACCTTTGGCCCTGGAGGTCAAGTGTAATTTTATCATAAAAGAAGGGAAAACGTAAAGGAGAAAAAAGAATAAAAAAATAATGTAGAGAAAAAAAGGCAAAAAAGAACAATGCAAAAGAAAGAAAGAATAAAGAAGAAGAGTAAGAAAAATGGAATCAAGAAAAAGAAATGTATAAATGAATAAAGAAAAAATGAAAGAAGAATTATGCAGTAAAAGAAGGAAATGACACAATGCAAGAAACATATTAAAAGAAAGAAAGAAATAAAAAAAGAAAGAAAGAAAAAAGAAAGGGGAAAAGAAAGGAAAAAAAAGAAAGGTAAAAAAGAACAATGATAAAATAAATTAAAGAAAAAATAAAAGAAAGAAAACATGAAGAAGGAAAAGGAAAGAAATAAATGAATAAATAAAAGTGTAAAAAACAAAAAAGAGAAAGAAGGGCAACAAATAAAGAATGAGAGAACAATAAAATAAAGAATTTTTTAAAAGAAATTCAAAATAAAAGAAAAATATTTTAAAAAAATAAGAAAAAAAGACAGAATAAAAAAAATAAAAAATGGAAGGAAGAAAAGGAAAGAATATAAGAAAAAGAAAAGAAAGCTGAGGCAGTGCAGTTGGTTAATTGCAGTTCTCTGCTGCTCTCAGCTGGTGCTGCAGCTCTTCTCCACTGACTCATCTTTCCTTCCTTCTTTCTCCTCCGAGAGCGTGAGATGAAGCCCTGAGAGTCTGTATATCAGGATTAAGATACCGTTGTTCATTAAATGTACCTTTACATCACAGTGAAATTATTATTATTATTATTATTATTATTATTTGATTTTTCCGCATATCCTATGTAGGTGGAATCTGGTGTCTGAGGACAGGACACAGAATCCCTGGAGCAGATGGGGCTCAGTAGTGGCAGCTTGGCGGTACTGGGGCTTGAACCCTCAACCTTCCAAATCAGGGACCCTGAGCCTTAAGCGTTTGAGACGCCACCCTCATCTCTCCTTAAGCCCTCGCTCTGTCTCTGTATCTCTCTTTCCTGCAGTCATGTTTGATCAGGAGGAAACTCCTTCACCTTCGCCTTCACCATCTCTGCCTCTTGCCTGATCCTGATGAACTCTTCTCAAGCAGTAGCAGCATCTTTTCTAACCAGCCCAGCTCCCCTTCAGCTGGAGAATCTTACCTTTAATCATGTTTAAAAATGTTATAATAATAACTTTGCAGATGTCTGTGTAGTGCACACTGGGTTTCATTCTGTTCAGCAGTATTTAAAGTCCATTAGCAGTAAATTAAATAGCGAGAAGGAAGAAGTGTGTTCATAATCATCGGATAGCGAATAGTGAGTGTGTGTGTATGTGTTTTGTGTGTGTGTGTGTGTGTGTGCATGTACACGGAGCTGCCCAAGGTGCTGCAGCGCTGCTGAGGCCCCGCCCACTCCAGATCCATGTCACGTGACCCTCTTTCAGCCTCAGCCAGGCAGTGAGAGCAGAGCGACCAGGCTGAGCATCTCCTCCTCCTCCTCCTCCTCCTCCTCCTCCTCCTCCACCTCTCTCTCTACCTCTCATTCTCTCCTCTCTCTCCTCACAAATCACAGCGGATTCTCTCTGTCACAACTTGCACAGCATCTGAGGTAATCATATTCATTCTCAAACCACATTTAAAAAAAATATATATATATAAATTGCTTATTGATCTCTATTTATATTTGTAAATCGGATTCAGGATGTTTTGATGCAGCGCTGCGTGCCAGAGATCTAAACACTGTAACTGCGTAATGACCGACTTACTGCCATCCTTCCTTTTGTTTCCTGTTTAATCTGGGATGGAAGATGCTCTCTCTCTCTCTCTCTCTCTCTCTCTCTCTCTCTCTGCATGTGTGTGTGAGTGTGTGTGTGTGTGTGCATGTGTATAAAAAAAAAAACGTCTGATTAATGTGCATTCATAAATCGAACGGCAAGAAAAAGGAGTTGCGTTATCTGTGCATAAGTTGGTCTAATATATATCCCAAGTTAAGGATCGAGTGCATCCCTGAAGTGTGACATTTGTGTATTTCCTGCATGGGTTCCGCAACAGGGTGTCCGTCCTGCATAGAATCTGCTGTTCTGTTCTCACACGCAGAGAGCCGTGACCATTTCAGCCCAAGGTTGTTTTAAAAAGGGCAGAAAAAGTGCACAGGTAGCATCCATGTGTGTTGTGCACATGTGTGTGTATCCGTTTGTGTGTGTGTGTATGGACTCGTGAGTGTGGGTGTGTGTGGGTGTGGGTGTGTGTGTGTGTGTGTGTGTGTGTGTGTAAGGACTCAGCTCTCATCCTACGTCTAACACCGTGTGGTCGATCTATTGATGATGCCGACGACTCTTCGTGACAAAAATGAAAGAACGTTCATTCTGCGATTGTAATGCGTACAACAAAACGTCTCCCAAAGGATGTACAAAGGACAGTTCTGAAAGGTGAAGTCTCAAAAATGAATCTAGAACCGCTAAAGGTTCCTTCACGCTCGTGGAAAGCTTCCACCTCAAACCAGGTTCCACATAGAACCTCTTAATCCACAGCTAAGAACCGTCACTGCCCAAGGATGCGTTACGAGAACCTTTAAAGAACGCACTTACTATTTATTCATGAGACGTTGAACATCTTCGCACTTGGTGCTCTTTAAAAAAAAAAATAAGGAAAGAAAAAATTAATCTTTAAGGGTTCATTAGAACGTTAACAGATTTCAGGAACTCTATCCACATAGGCCCGTAACCCGATTTTGGATAAGCGGTTGAAGATGGATGGATGGAAGGAAGGATGTTCCACATACAGTAGGGTTAATGTCAGGGTTCCTAGAGAAGGAAAGAGGGACAAACAAATAATCTTTAAAGTTTGCAAATCGTCTGACAACCTACATTGGGTTTTAGAGTGAGGGTTCTAGAGGGAACAGTGTCTATCTAGCTATATGTCTATATATACAGTATAGCAAGAGAGAGTGAGAGAAATTAGCCAAAAATTAATCATAATTAATACATTTAAATAGCAGATATATTACATAAATGTTGTATTAAAGTATTTGCAGAAGTTTCTCCTTTTCCTGAGATGTGTATACATTTTTTTTTACATATAGTACAAAATATATTGAGCATAATAGGAAATAGTAACTTTCACGAAATGTCATGTTATTGGAAATAAATGATGAATCTTCCTTCCTTTCTTTCCTACTTTCTTTCCCTATATTATATATATTTTTGTTCCCTCTGGTCCTTGCATCTTTCTTTGTTTCTTTCTTCATTTTCCTTGTTTCTTTCTTTCTTCCTTTACATTTTTGTTCCCTCTGGTCATTGCATCTTTCTTTGTTTCTTTCTTCATTGTTATTTTTCTTTCTTTCTTTCTTTCTTTCTTTCTTTCTTTCTTTCTTTCTTTCTTTCTATTTTCACTTCCATTCATTTGGGTTCTTTGTTACTTTCTCACTTTATATTTTTTGTCTGGTACCTCCATTTTTTCCTCTATCCCGTCGTCCTTCCTTCCATCCCTGTCTCTTCTCTTCAGGCTCGGCATTATGAGAAATGATGACAGTCGTGCTGTACCACTCGACAGCATGGGCGTCTCACACATCCCCACGTGTGTTTAATCTGACCTGATAAGCCTGAGTGTAGCATTTAGCATGTTGCACGGAGGTGTGTATGTATGCTGCTGACTATGAGGATTGTGGAACATAAAGAGCAAGAGAGAAGAGCAGGAGAGCACTGAGAGCACCGAGAGCGTTGCTGATTCATTACAGGACTCACCTTGGAGCCTTGTCCAATGCAGAGTGAAGAATGTTCTCTTTAGGAGGTTCTAATCCCTCCTACCGTGTAGGATTCATGGCCAGGATGCCAGTTCTGCCCTTCAGCAGCAGACCCGAGGTTGTTGGTGTTCATCTGGAAACCGGTCTCCACTAAGTCGTGGGATTCATTCTGAGAACAGTTTTTTTTTTTTTTTAGATTCTTAGGAACCATAAGCTTCATCATGGTGCTGCGACTGTGTCCTGGTACGCGTCTGATCTGGATCGGACTCTTTGTGTGCACCCTGGTGGACGCCAGCGCCAGCCTGAAGTTCTCCGGCGCTGATGGCCAGTGGATGGCCTTCCCCATGTGGAATGCCTGCTGCGATAGTGAGATGAGCTTCAATATGAAAACCAGAAGCTCCCGTGGACTCCTGGTGTACTTCGATGACGAGGGCTTCTGCGATTTCCTCGAGCTGCTCATGAACAATGGCAAGCTCAGTCTCCGCTTCTCGATCTTCTGCGCCGAGCCGGTTGCCGTGCTCTCAGATGTACTGGTCAATGACAGCCAGTGGCACACCGTCACGGTAAAGAGGAACTTCCAGAACACCACACTCATCGTGGACAATGAGGTCAAGTGGGTGGAGGTGAAGTCCAAGCGACGGGACATGACCGTGTTTAGTCACTTGTTCTTAGGAGGGATACCTCCAGAGCTACGGTCCATGGCGCTACGGCTGACGTCGAACGAAGTGAAGGAGCAAGTTCCCTTTGAAGGCTGGATAACAGACCTGAAAGTTAATGACTCTGCGCCTGTTATTCTGAACAGTGCAGGAGTGGACAGTGATGCGTGCGACGACGAGAACATTTGCTTCAATGGAGGAGTTTGCAACATCATCGACAACGAACCCATATGCAACTGCTCAGAGACGGGATTTCAGGGAAAGGACTGCACCGAAGGTAAGAGACCCAGACCTGATTCTTCTGGTTCTTGTTTGGACAGAAAAGTAGAATATGCAAATTGTCAATAATAATTTTACTCTCAAAACCTTGAAAATTAAACTAGCGCTAGCTGATTTTACAAAACCTTTAAAAACTGAATGTGTAATATTATTTTGCAACGCTACCAGGCAAAGCTAGCTGGCTACCTGAGAGCAGCACTGTGCTAATTCCCCCAGCAACATAGCAAGTTTCACTTCTCAAGTGGTAGCCAATTAAGTTCATTCTGGTTGTAAGCCAGGTTGTAAGTTTGCTAGTATGTACAGTATGTATGTTAATGCTGTGAAAAGGAGGATGAAAAGGAGTCTATGAAGCGGGTTATTATTATATTCTTGAAAATCATTCAATTCTATATGATACGTTTTACAGAAAACAACTGAAAAGTAATTTGTTCCATACAAGATTTGAAATCAAACTTCTCGCTGAACTTCTCGCTTTTTTCCAGCAGGGTGAATTAGCATAACTCTAGTAACTATGTTGCTTAGCTTGTTAGACAGGCTAAATATGTGTCGTGTAAATAAATAATCGATTGTATATAACACTGACCCTACCGTTTGCTGTTTTAATAAAGTAAACAAAGGTGAAACTCACATCCAGTAATGATTAGCTGGTTAGCTTGTTGTCCACAAAACATGCATTCAACAATGTGTAAACCAAGGTCACTAGCGAGCTGTTTAATTACCGCGGTAATGTGAGATCAGTGGTGTCTGAGTGTGTTATGACTCTAAGTTATTGATTGGAAGGTCAACGGTTCGAGCCCCTGCTCAGCCAGGGTGCCAATGTTGGGCCTTTGAGCAAGGCCCTTAACCCTGTCTGCTCCAAGGGTGCCATATCATAGCTAACCCTGTGCGCTGACCCAAACTATGCTAGGACATGTGAAGAGAGAATTTGAATGTGCAGTACTGTATACGTGATAAATAAATGCTTAACTTTACTTGCTAGCAAACTATCTAGCATTAGGCTAGCTCTAACATTATATATATATATATATATATATATATATATATGAGAGAGAGAGAGAGAGAGAGAGAGATATGTGTGTGTGTTATATATCATGTTAGAGCTAGCCTAATGCTAGATAGTTTGCTAGCAAGTAAAGTTATATATATAAAATGTACTTTTATGTAATTGTATTTCTTTTCTGTATTTGAGTCAGTACTCTGTGGTCACAATTTTTTCTAACTCTGTTTGTTGTTCTCGAGGCGTTTACGACCCCATAAATTTCAAGCCATGTGTGATCTAAATCAATAATCAGTTGTCATGACTGTGACCTTTAAAACATTGCATCATGACCTTTTTAGCAGTTCCTGGAAGACCTCGTTAGCTAAAAATTATCTGTGAGACATCCCGTAAGGTTTTTTTGCACTTATTGTCACGTGGGATTTGGTGGCCTATGACGTTATCTCTGTGTAAGGAGAGGAAAAGTGTTGAGGTTTTTTTTCTAATAGATGGATGTGTGATGGTGGAGGTGGTACAGTATGGTGTACTGTAAAACACTAGATGTTATGCTGTTATATGAAACCATACATTTTGGATCAAGTAGTGCATTGCTTTCTGCTACCGAAGAGGGTGTGGATTTTCCGAAAACAGTGTCTTTGTCTAGCGTGATGTGTATCACGTGTCTTAGAAATACTGTACATACTGTTGCTTTCAAAACAATAAGTGTGGCTGAATTGAATGCTGAGGAGATAACCATTCAAATTTACATCACTCACCAGAACGCAGCGCTCTTCTCTGTCACCCCCATTCATTGCCATTTCTCGTTGAACAGCCGTTTAACTGAGCTGCTTTTAACTCTCCTCGGACGGACCTTTTAACTCCAGGATTGGCTCCAAATTCAGAGCTCTGTCAACCTAACCAATCACAGACAAAGCTGATTTCTTATAACCTATCATGACGCAAAAGGTGGGATTTGTCTGAAAATGATGATGGATCTCTTAACCCTGGCACGAACCCTGTGCTATCCTAACACTTATTGTAAATATTTAAAATCCAATCCAAAAATAGAAGCCTGGCCCTGCTGATCAGACTCAACCTTAGCTGATCCTTCAGTCCATCTGTGGTCTGATCTACTTTATATAATACTAGCCGAAATACCCAGTGTTGCCCGGGCTTTTCATTTTTGAAACCTTGTGGTGGTAGGGTAAAGTATTTCCTTGTGTTTTTCATATTTTTATGACCAATTTAACATTTTAATTTTTAGAAAAAAGGGCTTCAAGGGCTGCGGTTAAAATTCCTACTGAAGTACTTGATGATATACTATATTCTTAGTTTGGCCAACTGTTGCAAAAATTAAACAAATTCTTTGGGGAACCCACCCTTGAGCATGCAACATAAAGTTGCCCATGAGAAAAACAGGGAGACCTCAGATTAATTAAAGTCTGTCAATTAAAAACATAAAACTTGGATCTTGCAATCAGAACGCACAGTTCAACACTCACTGAAAAACTGATCATGTCCCCACCGTAGCTCTGGGAGGTGTTTATATTTCGCTCCTACCTCCTCCGCTTCTCCCAGAATATTCACAAAGTAGTGTCAAGTTTCCTCGTCCGCCATCTTGAAAATGAGGGGTGATATTCAACATGCATGCTGCAATATGTTGTGTTGGCCTTGAAAATGCAATCTATTATGCAGTGAAAGATTTCTCGTCCGCCATCTTGAAAATAAGCGTATAGTATGGAATGAAATCAATATTTTCTTGAAAATGAGTGAGTATTAGGGGATTAAACTATAGCAGTATTTTGACCAGTTGAATGACAAATATATGTGCCCTGTTTGGCTCAGATCCCTCAAAATATGTAACAGCCTATAAGGAACATACATACATACATACATACATACATACATACATACATAAATACATACATACATAGCCATGTTGACTGCTGCTAGAACTCTGCTGTGGCATTGACCTGCTTTCTGATCTGAGCTGCTGTTAACCTGCGATTTCTGAGGCTGGTGACTCGGATGAACTTCTCCTCCGCAGCAGAGGCGGCTCTCGGTCTTCCTTTCCTGGGCCGGTCCGCATGTCAGCCAGTTTGTAGCGCTTGATGGTTTTTGTGTCTACACTTGGGGACACTTTCAAAGTTTTCCCAATTTTTCGGACTGACTGGCCTTCATTTAAAGTAATGATGGCCACTCGTTTTTTTTTTACTTAGCTGCTTTTTTTTTCTTGCCATAATACAAATTCAAACTCTTTGAATGAGAAGGTGTGTCCAAACTTTTGGTCTGTACTATATATATATATATAGGTTATCAGAAAATAACGCAGTAATGTAACGGATTACTTTTTGAAAACAGTAATTTTGTAATGTAATTAGTTACTTTAAAAAGTAATGTGCCCCAACACCAACTGACATTGTCGCAAAGCAGCTTTACACAATCAATAGAATTATTTAAGTTTGTATAAAATGTGAATGTGTATGAATCAAAATTATAAGATTGTCCCTGATGAGCAAGCTTAGAACGACGGCGACGGTGGCAAGGAAAAAACCCCTGAGATGGCAGTAGGGAGAAACCTTGAGAGGAACCAGACTCAGCAGGGAACCCATCCTCATCTGGGTGAAAATGGATAGCAGGGATTCATCTGCATCATACTGTGTGAGACTGAAAGTTCAGTATAACAGGAGACGTGTTTAAGTTAATATGGATTCCAGTCGGTTATTGGAGGCTCAGGTAGACTGTAGGAAATTCCAGTCCTGAACTATCAAGCAACTGCAGTCATGAGTCCTCAGAAAACAACTGTCAGCATCAGCCGAGGCCAGGACCGTCTTTGTAGAAAAGTGGAACCGTCCCCAATCACCACACGCATCCCAGGCAGACCACACGTGGCATCCATGCGATAAAATTAACAGACAGGTCCAGGGAGCAGAGGGCGTCTGGATCACTGGCAGCTCAGGAGAGAGCGAAGGAGAGTGAGAGGAGAAAAAAAGAAGAGCAGAAGAGAAGGAGAGATGGCAGTTAGGTATGGTCACTGTCACATAATGTATAAAGTGAATGCATATTTAGTGCAGCGTGCAAGCAGGGACTCCGGCAGGACTAACTATGACAGCAATAGGTAATAAATAGGTTTTTAGCTTAGGCTTAAACACTAAGACTGTATCTGAGTCACGAACATTAATTGGAAAACTATTCTTAACTTTGGGGCTTTGTAAGAAAAAGCTCCGCCTCCTGCTGTAGTTTTCATAATACAAGGTACTGACAAGCAGCCTGCATTCTTTGATCGATGTAGACGTAGCTGGTCGTAGGACACTAGCAGTTCACTCAGATACTGCGGCGCATCAGTAGTAATATTTCAAAATCGATGCAAAATTTCTCAGGGAGCCAATGCAGTGTAGATAAGATAGGGGTGATGTGCTCGTATGTCCTGGTTCTAGTGAGCACTCTCGCTGCTGCATTCTGTACTAACTGAAGCTTGTTTAATCACCTAGTTGAACAACCAGACAGTAAGGCGTTACAATAGTCCAACCTAGAGGTGATTAAAAGCATGAACTAGTTTTTCTGCATCATTTAGTGACAATATATTCCTTATCTTGGCAATATTTCTGAGGTGAAAAAAAGCTATCCTGGTGATATTGTCTACATGAGTTTCAAATGTAAGGCTGGAATCTATAATCACACTGATGTCTTTCACTGTTGCACTTCATGAAACAGTAAGGCCATCTAAAGTTACAGTGCGATCGAAAAGCTTACTTCTAGCTACTTGTGGTCCTATGACTAGAACTTCTGTCTTATCAGGATAAAGCAGAAGGAAGTTAATTAAGATCCAATCTCTTATGTCCTGCACACACTGCTCAACTTTAGCAAGCTGGTTTTTCTCATCTGGTTTTGCTGAGATGTATAACCGTGTCATCAGCATAACAATGAAAACGTACGAATTATGTATTAAGATGTAAATGTATTCTATAAAATTAGGTAACATATACTGTACATAATCATTTAGTCATTTCTGGAATATGATAATTATGCAAACATTACCTAGCTAGAGCTATCTATCTATGGTAACCTCAGGTAGCTAGAGCAACCTGTATACTAGTAACATTAGACAGCTAGAGCTATCTGTATACAGTACCATTAGGTAGTTGGAGCTATCTGTATACTGGTAACATTAGCTAGCTAGAAGTACTGTATCTCTATACTGGTAACATTAGCTTGCGAGAACTATATGTATACTGGTAACATTAGCTAGCTAGAGCTATATCTATACTGGTAACATTAGCTAGCTAAAACTATGTGTGCTGGTAACATTAGCTAGCTAGAAGTACTGTATCTCTATACTGGTAACATTAGCTTGCGAGTACTATATGTATACTGGTAACATTAGATAGCTAGAGCTATATATATATATATATATATATATATATATACTATTAACATTAACTAGCTAAAACTATGTGTGCTGGTAACATTAGCTAGCTAGAAGTACTGTATCTCTATACTGGTAACATTAGCTTACTGCAGTACTATGTATACTGGTAACATTAGATAGCTAGAGCTATATATATATATATATATATATATATATATATATATATATATATATACTAGTAACATTAGCTAGCTAAAACTATGTGTGCTGGTAACATTAGCTAGCTAGAAGTACTGTATCTCTATACTGGTAACATTAGCTTGCGAGAACTATATGTATACTGGTAACATTAGCTAGCTATAGCTATATCTATACTGGTAACATTAGCTAGCTAAAACTATGTGTGCTGGTAACATTAGCTAGCTAGAAGTACTGTATCTCTATACTGGTAACATTAGCTAGCTAGAAGTACTGTATCTCTATACTGGTAACATTAGCTAGCTAGAAGTACTGTATCTCTATACTGGTAACATTAGATAGCTAGAGCTATATCTATACTGGTAACATTAGCTAGCTAAAACTATGTGTGCTGGTAACATTAGCTATTCAGCGCTATTGGTACACTGGTACAGTAACATTAACTTGCAAGAACTATCTCTATACTGGGTATACAGTATTATACTGTATTAGCTGGCTGGAGCTTTCAGCACACTGATAACATTAGCTAGGGCTAGTTTGGTTGAAATTCCACAAATACTTTGTTAAACTTCTAAACACACCACCAAACCCCATGAAATATAGAGATGAGATATATGTACTCATATATCCATAGCTACATAGGACGAAAACCATTTTAACATATGCACTACACTGTCAGACATTTTAGCAAATTGCATGCTATGATCTCAAACGCAGTGACATCATTTCCTGACCTTGGGAAGGAGCTTGGTCTGGCAGGAGAGATGACCTGAGACACTCTGGGGCTTATTTCCTGCTCCGACTCTGGTGCTTATTAGTAACCCGCTACAGGTTCTACCTGAGACAAGCGGCATGTGAAAGGACTGTTTTGGAAAATGCTCCCTCTTCAGGCTCAACAGGGCTGTGCTGAATACGATCATAGATTTGAAGAGAGAGAGAGAGAGAGAGACAAACATGAAACGCATTTGTATTTTTACTATCCATCTTTCTTGTCTTTGGATTCCGACCTATCCATGAAATAAATTAAAAGCATTTATTCATTACTCTAATCAAGCCGGGGGATTAAAGGATCTGCGTCCTTCACGCGGCCGCACACACAAATCCCTTTGTTTGGTTGAAACAATCATTTTGATGCACTGCTCGTGTTTGTGTTAGCCTTCGCTCTGAGCCTCTCATTAGAGAAATCAGGGAGATGTGCAGCATGACTCACTCTCTCCTTTTCTCTCAGAACGGGACCAGACCCTTTTTTTTTTTTTAACGCTCTCAGGGTGTCACCTGGCTGAACACTAAAACCAGTTTCCTTTAACAGTCAGCATGTCGTATTCGTGTATGAGCTGGTGTCGGTTTAATGAGATGTCGTGATGCTGTCCGTGTATGACTGGCTGTATTAATGTTTCAGTGTTTAAATGTCAGGCCGAGGAACAAAATGCGTCTGCTAGGTTCACTACTGAATGCTAACTTGTTATACTTTGGTTTTGAAAACAGGTCAGTTGTCTTTAAATGTATAGGCACGTCCATCATTTGTATTTATTCTCGTTTTATGACCGTTGTAGGACCTCCGGTCAATGTTCACACATGCACTCACACACTAGGCCTAAGTGGCGTTCCCAAATTGATCGAAATCTGCATGTCTTTGGACTGTGAGAGGAAACTGGAGTACCCGGGGGCAAACCAACCAAGCATGGGGAGAACATGCAAACATGATGATTATTATTATTATTATTATTATTATACATTTTTTTTTTATTATCAATCTATTTGTAGCCGTAAATACCTGTCCTTTCTTACTGTACTTGAGTACATATTTTGTGTATCTATACTATACTTGAGTAGTTTTATTGGTGTTTTTTTTTATTTTTTTTTTTACTTTTACTCCACGGCATCCTACAACAAATATCAGTACAATAAATAAATAATATCAGTACAATAAATAAAATCGTGTATAGTCTTTGAAGCAGGACCTATTATTGCCACCTGCTGACTATAATGCATAATTGCATGTGAGTACCACTGCACTTCAACTCAAGTAGAATTGTAAACGAAGGACTTGTACTTTTACTTGAGTAATATTTAAATATCTACTTTAAATGATATACAGGTTTCGGGTACTTTGCTCACGTCAGGTTGCTATAGAAACAAAACATATTAGATAGTCATATAAATAACATTCAAATAAGAGCATTTAAAGTAATCGTGTTCTGATATAATTGATACACATGTCAATTAAGTACTGTAGTCTCATGCACTGAGTCATGTTTCATATAAAATCTTTCCTCAAATATGTATTTTGCCATCCGGCTCCACATACCCTCAACCCTTCACCAGGCCCTAAACGAGGCATCATTCACTCCATGCCTATCCCTGCTGCATTGCTGTAAGCGTTGCTACCTTACCAACGTCCTTTAAATTAAGAGCACTAATGCAAATGAGACTTTTAAGCAACGCAGCAAGAGCAGAAACTGTTAATCATCCGTCACTAAACTCCCATGTAATCGTTTCCGCCGAGAGAGCCGGGGACGTGCTTACACGCTAGGACGTTCTACATTCTCAGGATCCCTTCAAACCGGCACGCCGACGACTGCGCATCCCAAGCCAGGATTTGTGCCCGAGGCTGTGTCTGACAGCCGTGTGTGGTTTAGGGAGATTGCGTGAAGTATTTTGTCTGTCAGGACCCAAAGACGACAGCGGCGTCTGAAGACCCAGTAATACGAGGACATTGTGCACTTTAATGTGTGTCGTATCAGAAGGATGCGACAGCGAGGCGCTCCCCGAGTTGTGCTCTTCTTCACCAAGTTCCGCGTGATATGTGGAGAGCGTAAGTCAGACTGGCTCGCGCGCAGACGGATTAGGAGCCTGTAAGATAGATGGGCTGAGGAGATGAGATGGATTTTCACTGATGATATTTTCCTCGGTTTGGGAGATTAAATGCAGCTGTCGAAGGCAACGTCGAATCGAGTGCCATGTAGTGACGCGAGACAACTGATTGAACGATTAGAGAAATGCTAAATATTAGAAGCAACAACACGACAAGCCAAACACATGTCAGGGAGAAATGCTACTCTTTAATGCAGAAGAATCATTTTATATTTAGTTTTTTGAGTGATAATGAATCAATGCTAATATTTAATACATATTAATACATATGCCTGCTAAATTATCTTACAGTAAAGAAATCTTAGGTCTTACCTGCTGTACAAGTCATCTTTACTGTTAGTGTATCATGGACTGTATAAGTTCGGGACAAACCCTCCATCACGCCACCAACAGATTTTATGTAGGAGCTCTGGTCGTTGCCATCTTGGCAGGAGCTGACTCCGTCTAAACCTTTGGTTAATCAATGAATGGGAAGAGTAAATTGGCCTGGCTGCCAATTGGAACACACCTACAGTACTTACCTTACTTACTACAAGCTTAACTTTAGCTCAAGCTAAAAATGTATACGCTAACGTTACTTTGCATTTGATTGAACCCACACATTGCCCCGTGTCAACTCCTACGATTCCAGTTAGCTAAAGTGATGCATAGGGGTCTGCTAGCGGTTTGACCCACATCCTTAATGGTGTATAATTTTATGGTTTAAAATAATTTTAACTGACGAGCTACACACACCGTACAGTTGTTACAGTATGAGTACAGATGGGAAATCTAGCTATGGAGACCACGTTCATTTCTGTTGTAAAGTTGGACATTTTAACATGGGGCTCAATGGGGATCGACTCACCTAGTGGTCACTCTAGGAGCTGCAGGTTTTGACACTTCCACGTTGGACGCATTTTTCAGATCCGGGGGTTGCCAATTGTTGCTACACAACAACGACAGATGTTTTTGTCTTGTATTTAGTGCACCTCAAATCAAATCAGCCACCAGCCAATTATGCACAATTCTATGGCTTAATGTAATTGTAATTGATGAGTTACATAAAAAAAAAATCACCCCCTGTTCTGTTCTCAGGTAAGAGACCTCTAGCTATGGAGACCAAAACACTATTTTTTTTTTTTTTTTTTTTGGACCAGTTGCTAACACATGGTTCTATTGATTCACTTTTGGTGCCAGATCCTAGTGGACATCTAAGGAACTGCATGTTTTGGTACTGCCATTCCACACCCTTGGGTGTTATGGACATCAAAATCTATCTATAATAATAATAATAATAATAATAATAATAATAATATGAATGTTATAGTATATAATATAATATAGATGGGGTGTGTACAAGTATCAGTTTTTTGGCAGCTTAGTTGTTTGTGTGCGGTCCTGCAGACTATTCACTGTTCTATCCCTAACTTGCTTGAACTTGGCTTTAGTTCTCTCTAGCATGCCAAGGTACTGTCAGGACTGTTTAGATCGTGGTTTATCTTGAATGCTCTCGGCTGTTGTGTAAGTCATTCTGATTTCCTGTTTTGAAAGAAAAGCTATGAAAATACAGAACCACAGTTCAGAAGTTAGTTCATGGGAATTCAGCTAATTATGTTGAAGTGGATTTATCTGCCTTCAAAACACAATGCATTTCATCAGATTGCTTTCTAAGCATGCACAGTACAAGTGCTTAAAAATCATAAAATTTTTGAAAACGTATGTATCTTTATCGTTTAGTCCTTTTAGGTCCCAAATCTCCAGTTAGTTCTGATGAAGTGGCAGAGCAGCGTTGCGACATCATGACCAATCAGCTTCCAGTATGCAGATGTAGATCCAGAACGTGCAAATGTGTCGCGTGGATCAAAGACATTTATTCAGATTTTATATACAGTATTTTTATGTTTCTTGGTGAGGATAAAAGTTTTGGCGCCCCATGCCATTTATCTACTACATCACACATTTTTGTTTGGGGGGGAAAACAGGAAATAGGAAGAAAAGGATTGAAATTTGTAGAGAGATAAATCAGATTAAAGTAAATCTGACTAGCAACTTCAAACTTGCGTCATGGTTATTATTGTATTATTATTAGTCCATTGATCCATCTAAAGGAACGCTCGTCGATGACGTTTGCTAAAAGCACTTACCATCCAATAATAGCATGTTAACCACGCTCGACATGTAACACACAAAATCAGCTGCACCTTGCTTTTCTAAAAAGCATTTTCACAGCTTGATAAGCTGTAACGCCTACAGCGTGTAGAACATTTCACGTGCAACACCAACGGGCTGCCTCACGTGTAACACCACCTGCTTTCACAGCATGGATGTTCACACTCCGCCACCCGGTTTGTCTTGTTTTTGCTTTTTTTTTTTTCTTCTTCTTCTTGTTCTTCCTTTCTCCCCATGATGACGTTCAAACGAGGGAAGTGAAACCAAACACTTGCACGATGTAATATTTTTGCTCTTGTTCCGTTCCTAACCTGGAGAAAGTGTGTGTGTCTGTGTGTGTGTGTGTGTGTGTGTGTGTGTGTGTAAAGCAGGTGGTGCAGATGTGATAATAAAATTCCTGCCAGAAAAAAAAAATACAAATAGAAAAAAAAAAAAAGAAAAAAAAAAAACATTATTATTATTATTATTTTTAATCCTTGCAAATGAGAAACTGGCAGTCGGTTCATGTTTTGTCCTCTAAAATGAGCATTGCTTTATGGAAATGAGAGAATTAGTCATACAGTAGTAAAAAGAGCTAACTATGTATGAATATGATTTTGCACATCCAGTCTGTTTCCTCACCTGGTTAGAAAAACTTAAATCAAGATTGTCTGAGTCATTGCAGAGTTATTATATATACTGTATATATACTGTAGGATATTTACTGCAGTGATTAATATGGTTTAGATGCAACATGTTCTTTAACCCTAACATGCAATGAGAAGCTTCTCATTTCTTAATCAACCAGGTCGAAGCAAAGGGATATTAAATGATTGTCGTGCATCATGCAAAGAGAACAACTAAGGAGATTGTTGAAACTACTACACGATAAAACTATAAAACGCATTATTTAAACTTGGAAGGATAGCAGTGAAGCATCATCTTAGAGGAAGAAATGTAGTCAGAAAAAACATCCTAAATGAGTGCAATGATGATGAAAATTAAGTAGAACTCACAGTTATGTTTAATAGTAAGAGTAAGAGTATTTCCATGCACATAATGTAAAGAGAACTCAACGGACTGGGACTAAACAGCTGTGAACCAACCCTTCATTTAAACTACTTATCACTGAGACTAATCAGGAAAAGAAATGCCTTCAGTTTGCTAGAATGCTAAAGTATAGACTTTGAAGCGATGGAAAAAGGTCATGTGGTGCGATGTGTCTAGATTAACCTTCGTCCTGAGTAATGGGCTCATCAGGATTGGTTCTCAAAGTGTGGGGCGCGCCCTCTAGTGGGGAACACAGGCATGACATGACAGTACCTATTCAAATTCATGCAATGAAGATCTTACATTTAAAACAAAACAATCACATACAAAGAAATGCATCATTTAATACAAGTCCATTAAAATAACATCAGTTGGGGGCCAGGAGAAAAAGTGGTTTAATCGAGAAAAAGGCGGGTGTAGCTTAAAGACAATGTAGAGAGGAAATATATATATATATATATATATATATATATATGTATATGTGGCGATCTTGCTGTATTTGCGGGTTTATTTAAGTAGCTATTGAAGCCGGAGATGCGAATATAAAAGTAACTTTCCCGCGGTCACAAACCGGGTCAGTAGCGTACGTAGTAGGCATAATAACATCAATGGATACATTTGTTACATGGACCACAAAAAAGCAGGTGATTCAGCACCATCAGCCTCATCAACCAGTCAACTATGATCCTGCACTTGGATTCATGGTGGGAATGGTGGGGACAGAGGAGAGACCCATGTGTGTTTTGTGTCCTAAACCGCTGGCAGCAGACAGCATGAGACCCAACAAATTAGGAGGACACTTAGAGACAACACACCCCAGGCACGTTAATAAAAATCTGTAAAAAAAATCTTTCACGTAAAGTAAAATCTGAATCAGTGGACAGCAAAGCACAAAGTGCTTCATTCAAAGTTGCATACAGAATTGCAAAAAAAAAAAAACTACAAACGATTGCTGAGCAGCTGACCCCCCTCCCCCCCCCCCTCCCCACCCATACCCCAAATTATGCAGAGATAAGTGACAAAGTATGCCTGTTATAACACTATAATGCACTTGTATTTGATCTGTTTTGAACTTCGTGTTATTTGATATTATTGGTTTAGAAATTGATATTTCAATAAACAGTAAACGTGGCTGATTTCGTTATCATTTGAAAATCCGCCACGCTGGGGAATAGAGGTATTCCGGGGAATATGACAGAGAATGTTTGCGGACCACTGGAAGAGAGGTAGATTAAGTCATGCACCAATCATGCATAATCAAGGCAGTGTTATGATCTGAGGGTCGCTTCAGTTGCTCTGGTCTGGACACACAGCTGACGCCCCCCGAATGCACTGACTGACCAGGATAAATTCTCTCCATGGATTCTTTCTTCCCTGATGACACGGCCATATTCCAAGATAACGTTGCCAGGATTCATCGGACTCAAGTTGGGGAAAAGTGGTCCAGGGAGCATGAAACATCATTTTCACACGTGGATCGACCACCACAGAGTCCAGACCTTTGAGAACCCCATTGAGAATCTTTGGGACGTGCTGGAGAAGACTTTACGTCCGACTACCGACTGTGGATGGAAATAAATATTGTGGCATTGCATCGGCTTATCGAAATGGTACCAAGGCTGTGATCAAAGCGAAAGTCATTCCAAACTAAATATTAGAGTGGGGTTTGTTTTTTTGGCGCAGGGGAGTGTATAAACCATGAGAATAAACCATGAAGGTGGTGGACAGTCCTGTGCATCTTGTTATTTTCTCCTTATATTTCCATTAATTCCACTATACGGCGTGTACAATCTCCTGTTCCACACACCAAGAAGTGCCCTTGATCAGGGGCTAGAAGGATTTGGGATTCAGCCTTGCGTTAGAGGCTAGTTAGGTTTATATATCATAAATGTGTGAAGAACATCAATAAAACCAGCCAAGCACTTTCTTTTACTTCAATCCTATTTCAAAGGTCAAATCAGTTGAGCACTTCAGCGATGTTGCGTGAGAAATAGCATGTGTAATGATACCTCTGGGATTAGGGTTATTAGGCCTATAAGCTACTGGGTGATTATCCAGAGAATCAGGTCAAGCGGAGAGAAACACAAGAGCACAAGATGAGAGTCACATCTGGCCATCTTATACTGTACGAAGCATCGCCTCCAACCCAGCAGTTTTGATCGTGAGTCCTTAGAGTTTAGCCACATTTTAGTGAATGCCATGATGCCAGTTTGGAGTAACTGCAGTCCAAATCATAGGAAAATATTATGAACATTGTGTAGTGATGAGAAAGCCTAGACAAGCTGACACACACACACACACACACACACACACACACACACACACACACACACACACATATCTGTAATCCAGCACCAGATGCCATCCGTGGCCGCAGCTTTCCATCGATTGGCAGCAGAGTGCCTGGACACTTAGCCGTCACGTCCCCTCCGTAACTGCATTGTAAAAGGAATAAAGAGGAAGCTGAGCTGTGGGACGCTTTTAACCATGGAGTAGCTAAAGCATTAATCTGGAAACGTCACACGCCGAAGTTCAGCTGACTCACATCACTCCGTTTCTGATAAATCAGAGGCCGCTGTATCGGCTCGCGACAGGCCCGGCGGCTGGGACAGCTCGAATTAGATCCGACTTTACTTTCACGCCATCCAGCAGACGCTTTCATCCAGACGTGCTTTATCATCTCACCTGAAAGCCATTTCCACATTCCTCACGCTGTTACGAATAATCCAGGTCGTGTGAAAGGACCATGAGCCTGAGACCCAGTTAGACAGAAGCAACAACAAACACTGGATTAAGACTTGATTACAATGATTTATTTATTTATTTATTTTTCCTGTCATATTATGTAGTAAAACACCACAAGGATTCTGGAGTGAAAATATGGACCTGAGAACGAAGTGCTGGGTTTTTTGGGTATTAGGTGGTCGAGCACCGCAGTCGCTTTATCGTAATCGTACACTTCCTTCTTACACTTTAACGAATGCTTAGGGTGCTTTAATGACATTTCGCACAGTGATTGAGGACGCAACTCAATAACGCACAAAAACAGGATTTGATTTCATACCTCAGCAACAGCGTGATTCATCGCAATCAAATTCTGTATACCGCCTAGGAAGCAATTCCTGATGGTCGCCATGTATTTCAACCTTCCTCCTGTGCAATAATTAATTTATTAAGGAACATATGTTTTAGAGTAGCATATATATATAATATATATATATATATATATATATATATATATATACAATTAAGTTCCTTTTCATTCTTTAAAAAAAATGTGGAAAAAGTTTAAAAAAAAAATGTGGAAAAAGTTTAAAGCTCTTAGTCTGAGACAAAAAAACTAAAATAAGAAATGAAAAATTAATTGTCATCAACCAACCCAAGGTGACAATGAATAAAGCAAATATCATTAAATATTGAAGTGTCACAAAGAATCTGGATGTTGACTGGAATGTAAATTAAAACTGTAGTGATTTAGTTTTAACCAAAAGTGACGTTAGAAACAGGACCTTGTTATAATGTAGATGGAGAAGAAGGCTGTAACTTTATATGTAACATAATTTTGGCTTCTTCGGTCTTTGCAATTACATAACATAATTAATGATGCTAAAAATACATGATACAAATAAGTAAAATAAATAAATAAATAAAATAAAAATTAAAAAAATAATAATAATAAAAAAGAAATAAATACTAAAAAATAATAATAATAAAAAGAAAAAAAAAAAGAAAAAAAAATAATAATAATAAAAGAAAAAAAAAGAAAAAAGAAAAAAGAAAAAAGAAAAAAGAAAAAAAGAAAACATAATAATAATAAAATATACAAAAAAAAAAAAAAAAAAAAAAAAAAAAAAAAAATAATAATAATAATAATAAAAGAAAAATACAAAAAAAAAAAAAAAAAAAAAAAAAAATAATAATAATAATATATATATATATATATATATATATATATATATATATATATATATATATATATATATGCACTATATTATGCAGTTTTAGGAAAAAATATTACCCTAAATGGGCAAAGAACCATATATGGTAACTTCACTGACTTTGATTTGCCACACAACAATGAACAATGAAAAACTCATAAATATCACAATAGTTAACAAAGTACGTATTTCAAAGTATTTCAGTCACTGCACTATGAAGGGTTAACACCTCCAAAGTTTATTATTTTTCTAAACTAGCATGATGTGGAATGTTTTATTCCTAAGCAATGTTTAACAACTTAGAAATGATGTCATGTTTTATCAGCTTATAGTTGCATTTAATGTTACTGATCGGCTACGAAACAAGTTAATTCCTCTTCTCATTTAGAATCCTCACTATAAACAGTCGGGTCCTCACCAGCTTTTATTTCTTCTCTGTAGGAGTTGATAAAAAAATAATAATAATAAAATTAAAAAAATATACTGTACCCGCATACTGTACCTGTCATGTTACAGAAAAACCACAACACATAAACCAGTAAGTTGTGAATCGTGACGTAACAGCTTTAGCTCTGATACTGGAGACTCCGTCCATAAATCCCCTGCTTCATGAACATCACCAATCACAAACACTTATTTGGTTTGGTTCCTGTCGAGCGTCCACGCGTTTGTAAGATGTTCAATCTAAAACTGATACTAAAACACATTCTGACCAATCACAATTCAGAATTCAACAACACATCAGTAGTATACTACTAATACAGTACACCCAGGTGCTCAATTAACATTGTCACTGCAGCACTGTGACCTTTTCCTCCTGGAGAAGTGAAGAACAGGTGATCATGTGAACAGGCGAAGAGGTGATCAGGTGACCAGGGCGCTTGCATGTGATGTGTTTGATGCCTTGCATGGTAACATGCGACGGCAAGTATTGGTCTGCATGCTGCTTAATGAATGTCTTCCTTTCTCTCTCCCTGCCCCATCTGTGCTTACAGAAGACAACCGTGTTGAAGGTGGGTACTGCACTTTTACTCCTTAATAACTTATTTACCTCAACTTTCACCTCTAATGTGCTTTATCAATGTTACATGAGCCCAGCCTGGACGGTAGGTATGAGTTATGCATTATCCTTTTTTTTTTCTCTCCCTAATATGAAAGCTATTTATGACACCTTTGGGAGACCAAAATGCAGGTAAAATAAATTAAAATGATTTTAAATTTACAACATGTATAAATAATATCACAAATACAAATTCCGTCCCAGTTCATTATGAAATCATAATATATTTTTTCTCTCATATTAAGTCTGTTTCTTCACTGCATTTGTTTCTTGTATTAAGCTTGAACATGTTTTTTCTCACTACAAATGACTAAAACAACACAAAAATCCAGCTCCAAAATGTCAAATTTAAATAGTACAGTATTTTACTATCAAGCTTGAATAATTGGTACTTAAAATATGCAAAGTTGTTGTAGTCATTATAACATTAGTGAACATTTCTAGACAATTTTCACATTTCAACCTTAAATACTTCCTATCTTTAGCTAGGATATCAAATAAAATATAAAATATATTAAGTCTATACCGTCATGTAGTTAGCTGCGGAAAAAAAAAAAAAGATTATCCAATTAAATTGAAGAATGTATATATTTCTGCATAATAATTTAATAAGATGTAAGGTTAAGGTTAAGATAGTTCTACATGGGAAAATGTAATGAAGCTGCATAATAATAATAATAATAATAATAATAATAATAATTATTATTATTATTATTATTATTATTATTATATGTTATTCCATCCATCCAGGAACCTTTGTAGTCCAACTAGAGACCTTGGAGGCCAATGCTGACCATTGTATTTATTCATTTTATTATTATTATTATTATATATTATTATTATTATATTATTATTATTATTATTAATTTATTTATTTCCAGGGCGTACTATGAAATGGTCAAATGTAAAATAATTCTAAAAGCAACATTTTATTTGATACATTTCAAGCTACAACTTACATTTGCCCTCATCTTGACCTTTTGTTTGTTTATTTATTCATTTGTTTATTTTAACACATCTTTACATTGGCTGTAAAAAGAAAAGCATACCAGTAATACATTCTTTAAGAGCTAAGTTGGGTTTCTGTATCCGTACTGACGGGTGGAAATGCTTCTTCAAGGTTGAAAAGGTAAATCATCCATCTGCATGATATCCATACCAACTAACGACGAGTAAACTCCTCCGAATCCACCGTGGAGAAAATCTGAGAGGAAAGGGGAAAAGAAAATAAATAATTGAAAGCTGATGTAAAGGAGGAAAAGTGTTTTTCTTTATCAGATTGTGGAGTTCGAGTGGGTTGATACCTGCGTCGAGTATCATCAGGGTCATCTTAATGTTATTCGGTTCAGTTTTGCTTATAGGGAGCTTTTTGCAACAGATATTGTTGAGCGAGAAAGCTGTTGAGGGTGGAATAAAAGAACAGAGGAGGATAAAATACAAATTATTCCTAGAATCCAATGTATTATATTTAAAAAATTTTTAAAAATGTAAATGAAACTATAAAACTAATAACAATAACATCTCGCAAAATCATAAACAGTGTTTAAATTTGCAAGGTAAGTGTGTTAGCTTTGCTAATTTCTCATTGAGCAGACAGCTAACATTAAACCGACTAATTATTCCCTTTAACTACTTTTCTAGCAGTTAACATTAGGCTGTTATTTTTCTTCCACATAGCGAATGCAGCAAACATTATGCTAACTAATACACTGCTACCAAAGAAGTTAATTTATATACTATATGTTGTGCAGAAATGCTAGTTTATATTAGGCTAAATTGTGCCTAAGTGCTAGCATGGTACATAATATTAATAAGTAGCATTGTCTAGTAGAAATGTAACTAAAATATCACTACTTATCTCTTGTCTGACAAAGTCATTAATATAATCTAACTGTCATATTTTGTAATTAAAACCTGTTATTAAGACTGCTAGCATGGTATACACAATTGCGTTAACTATTATAAGACGCACACGAGTGCAAAAGGTGGCTAGCAATTTTGCTAACACTGGGCTCAATTTTATCTTGCGTACTTTACTCAGTAGCAAGTTCAGCTAGCAAGCTAATGAAATTAGTCATAAAATTAGATTGTTAGTATTTGAAAGTAAAAGGGAAAATGGAGTAAATCCTGGTGTTTATTTAAAAAAAAAAAAAAAAATTCAAGTGAAACTTTTTATTCATTTGTTTATTAACGCATCTTAATAAACTTGACGATTTACAACTTTAGACCTTTGTAGCCTGTTGCTACAAATTCCTGTGAATGAGCTGTTGCTATGGAAACAATACCGCATTATAATAGGTGCGTTAATATAAACCCGTGATTTGCAGCTGCGCCTCTGTCAGAGCTGCTGCTGAAGAAAATTAATCAACACCTTCTGAATCTCGATTTCAACAACACCAAGGGAGAAATATACCCCTGTGACAGATTGACGGCTAAACCCATGCTAACGAATCATGTTAAACAACAGTTCGCTCGTGCAGACGGTCAATTGAAAAAGAATGTAAAAACGGCAATAAACCCCCCCCCCACCCCCCACCCCCACCCCCTCGTGACATTTATGGTACATAATACTCGTGCTGTTGCTACAAATGTACTTCTGGATTGTGCAATGGAGAGGAAAATGATGGCTATATTTTGTGTCATTGCCTGGCTGTGTATTGGATTTGGGCTCCAGCTGTCCCTGTTTACATCGTAAATCAGTGGGTGGAAGAGTAAAGGATTGTGGAGGAGGCGGGTAGGTTGGATTAGATGAAATGAAATATGCTGTAAGATGTTTTTTCTGTGTTTGCTTTAAAAATAAACAGATAAATAAATAAATAAATAAATTTAAACACCTTAAACCTTTATGCTTGTTAGCTAGTAAAAAGTAAGTTAGCGCTCAAAAATTTGCAAAAAGTCTTCAGTTTTTTTTTTTTTTTTTCCCAAATAATTTTTTTTTTTTAAACATTTGAGTCTGAAATGACTGACAATTGTGTAGAATATTTCAAACTCTCCAATATGAACTAACACAAGCTTCAATCTCCACCCTCTTCCCCCATTTCCCATTAGAAATTATGAATTTGGTGTTTTAGCCCAATGATCTCCCTTCTTGAAAAACAGTACACTTGATTTTCTGTCATGATAGACAAACAATTTTTAGAGATTATTAACGTGAGAACTACTTATGTATGTGTGGTTTGTATGGCTAACCTTAGACGCGCATTTAGCTAGCGCTGCTAAGTAAAATTTATTGCGAGTCATGCTTTAGCTGTTTAGTGTAAAATTCTAAATCTACGCATACAACAGATTGCGCCTGACACAATGGATTTGTAAATTACTGTATGAAAAATATACTGTATATTAGCTATATATATGATTATATATATCATTTGAGCCAAGTGATCTGATTCGGGTTTTAGGCTTAACAGCTTCGTTTTTTGTACAGCACTTAGAAAGCATCGCGTTAATTCAGCGTTAGACCCGTCCCCTTCCTTGTTTTGTCTCTCCATCCTAAACGCCTCCGTCCTGACTCTGTCTGATCCACCAGACGAATGCCCGTGTTCTGCACTTGTGTTCTTTTCTGACTGTGCTCTTGTTTTCCTTTAAGGTCTGGCACACCTGATGATGGGAGACCAAGGTATGTTCTCTGTTCCTTGTTTCAGTTCCTTTCCTTACACAGCCTCGTCTCCTTCCTCATTGCTCCTGCTTTGCACTTAAGGAGTTAAATAGCTCGGGTTCTCACATTCTCTCCATTATCTACCCTGATAGAGATAAAAAAGAACCACAGCTGTGGGCAGGGGCATAGTGTTAATGGTTCTCCTTGGAGGAAATGTGACTGGGATTGAATTTCCATTGACAAAAAAAAAAAAAAAAAAAAAGTCAGCTTCCTGAAGTGTTCTTTACATTCTATGAGCTTCTTTGCTTCATGAATGGTTTCCCACTAGTAAACCTAGACTAGTGAAGTAGCTTTCAAGTATATTTATGTTCATGGAGGTCAGTCAAGGCTTTCAATTATACCCAGGCCCATCAATGAGGTCCAGGTTTCTCAAAGATCATCATTAGATGGTGATGCAAGCATAGCATTGGATGTTCTCTCCAGGCTAAGATAACTTTATTATTAGTATGATTCTCCTGAGGGTTCACCTGGACTGCACTTCAGGGTTTTACAGATAACCAATTGTAAGTGTAAATAAATTAATTCAGGTACAGTAAGTCAGTATTAAAGTGTATCCTAACCAGTTTCATTGTTTAATTGACCAATTGAGAGGGTTGAGCTCCCCAATTTTGTGAGCATTCCAATGAACACTTCCAAGCAAAGATGATAGCTGGTGGGAAATTTGGTATTATTTTATTTTATTTTATTTTATTTAAGAATTTAAAAACTTTTGCTCTTAAAAAAGGTTCCTCAAGGGATCATTGGATAGCCAAGCCTCCTATGTATCTTTTTTTAATTACCCAAAGCGTATACCATCAGTTTCAGTGAGCAAGCATGGTTGAGATTCTTAATTAGAATTGATAAATGGTACAGTAGAGCGGTTTTTGGGAAACTGTTTAGGAAATAGAGCTGGGGCACCGAATTAGATTTTAGCATTATGTTACATTTGTTTTGCTCAGTATATCGTTAAAAGTGTTCTTCCACACTCATAAAAGTTTCCTCAAGGGTTCGTTAAATAGAAAAAAAAAGAAAAAAAAAAAACCTGCTAGGAAAAGCAAACCCTCTGTTATACAGTATGGTTCCTCGATAAGAAATGTTCAGATTTCTTGATTTGACAAGAGTACTCGTGAATGTTCTTAAAGGTTTTCAAAGAATCACGTCGAAAAGGTGGAGCGGTCCTACTTTTTAAACAGTCTCTCTCCAAATGATGTTTTTAGCAAGAACTGAGAAAGGCAGCAAGTTCTACCTAAAAGCCACTCCACCGTTAAGGGCATCTTCAGTTTGTCCCCTTTGGGCAAACTTTAACAGAGACCTGGAAGGAAGCTAGGAACCCTTGAGGAAACCTTTTGTTCCCATAGAGTCTAGGTAGTTATGCCTTGTTTTTTTATTGCATGTGGCACCCACACTTTCAGGCTTTCTCCACTCCATTCATTTCATTATAACTGTATTTTACCGTCATTTACCACCCTTTGCCCTCATTACAAAACCACAACTTACGTGTCTTCCTCTCTCCCTGTTTTTTTGCTTGTCCTTTTTCCGGGCTCTGCTTCCTGTATGGGGACCATGCCATCAAATTTCATAGGTAAAAGTAAAGGTACTGAACCACTTTTATTTGTCTCATTCTGTCCTCATTCCCTCATTCATGACCCGTGTATTTAGTGCTAAAATGTCCATAGCTAAGTTAAGCTGAACTTTCCGAGAATAAGAAAATGAAGGTAGGTGCTCTCTCCAAATCTTTGCTCTGGCTCAAGGGTTTTTACGGTTTGTTACGTACTGTAGCGCTGTTCATAAAGCCGATTGCCTTTCGGGTGGCCATGCATCCCGTCGGTGCTCGGACTGGTAACTACTTACTCAATCACCGAGATGGGTTTTCAGGGAGTCCATCTCAGCGTGGAAAATGAGTAATTTTTTCCCTAGAATTGAGTGGTTCTTCACTGGAGGTAAGTGGCTGCACAGGACTTCTCTCGGCTCCACTCCCTAAAGACCGTTTTTGCATGAAAATAAGGCAAATGGCTTCCCAGTGATTCTCAGTTAAAGGCAACAATTTTCCCCACTTAGGATAATTAGCGGCTGAGAAAACAATAGAGTCGAGCCAGTTGATAACGAAGGCTTTGGCTATTTGGGAAATTCTCTTCTATTTTGTCTCTGAACATAGATTCTTCCTCATGTAATGTGTGAAATCCAATTTGTGTTTCCAATTTCCATAAAGTGTTTATACAGTATACAGTAGATTCAATAGGAAGTCACTGAAAGGTTTATTACTTTTGTTTAGGTACAAAGATGATTAATTTGTTTTTCATGCTTTAAAGTCGGGTGGTTTATAAGAACCCACTGCAGTATGCGTCAAAGATACAGTTATGTAGCCTTCCTGAATTTTGCATATAAGTTATTGATCAGGGCACATGGCACAACCAATGCAACTCCTTCATTTATTTTTCGAGGATTATTAAGAATTTCTTGAATTTGTTTCGTTTTAATATTTACACCAAAAGTTGTAGCACAACTAAGATGTGGTTCATGTCTTTTTTTTTTAAGCTAATGCGAAAAAGATTTATTTTAAAACACCAGGTCATATTTGTTAAATAGAAAGTTTTGTAACATAGTGGATGTCGCATAGGAACAGTCAAAATAGGAAAAGAAAAGTAATAAATGTGATTTTATTCTTCTTTTTCCAGATGTGTGCAGTTTAAAAACTTAATCTTGAACATGACTTTGTTTAGAACATAATTAAATGCTAGCAATGTTTTGCCTACATGGAATCCTTGGTTCTTTGGAAGTTTTGGTATTGACAAAAACTTAGCTATCTAGGCAAACTAGCTGGTAAGACAGACAGGATGAAGTTAGCTAACTCGCAAACCTGCTGGTGATACAAACCGGATCAAATTAGCTAACTAGCAAGCCTGCTGATGGTGCGGACAGCATGAACTTACTGTAGCTAACCCATAAACCTCCTGGGACTTTTACGCGTGATGAAGCAATCCGGCTTCATGAATAAGATGCTGGTTTTTTCCCAGATCTGATAACCAGAGCAACAGCTGGGACAATGATTTAACGGCTTTTATTTTCGCTCTCAACTCTTCCAGGACGTCGGCTCCGTTCATCCTCGCCGTTGTAGCAGTACTTGAGCCAATATGCTTTAGTCAATTTGAGTTTAATGACAGGCGCTGGATTTGATAGTCCAGCCTCGGGACATGATTCGCTAAGTGAATGTTCTTGGCAGAGAATGTAATTTTCAGAGATGGTGTGGCTGAGACGTTTAATTTAATTTTTATTTTTCTCTGTCAATCGAGCCTCTTTACTTATTCTGGAGTTGCAGGAGCGATTCATATTTTTACTCACTTACATATTTATTTATTTATTTTCTCAGCTAATTAAATTGGCCATGGTATTTTTCCCTTTATTGTTCTATTTGTCTTCTTCTGTACAGAGATTGTATTTTATTTTACAAAAAAACAACAACAAAAAAAATGCATTAATTTCAGAGATTTCATTATTTTAAAATATAGAGAAAGAGTTTCTAATGAAGTTATATAAATCGACTGTATACAGTATAGTTGGTTGGCTGGTTTTGCCATCTGTGGAATCTGCCTCACTGAGCTCTCACAGGTTCTGCTCTGGTACATTAGAGGAGCAGAAGGAGAACCAGGGGGAGCTTCGGCCTCACTGCTGAATCAGTGCCGAGGACCAAATAGTGTGCACGTTCTGCTTGGGGCTCATCATTAGCCACCTAGTGTCACTAATGTACAACTCTACAGACGTATACTTAGCTGACGTGACACTTTTTTTTTTTTATTTCGCTTTGATCTTTCCCGCTTTAATTTAAGCCAATAAAACTGTTGATCGAACTTAACCATCACATTTGAAGTAGCGTATTGATATAATGCCGGCTAAGTTACGCGTATGTCCGGAAGCTATTCAAAAAGGTTGCGTCCGTGGAAAAGCCAAGTACAGCGAGTTTGCATATTTTCATTTATTTATTTATTTATTTGTTTATTTTTGCATTATCTGAAAGACTTAGTTATAGCACCATGCAAGCAAGGATGGTAGCAAGAAGAAACGTTCAGGTTTGCTTTTTAAAGCAGCGGAATCATACATTAAGCTTAAACAAGGTTTGATTTCTATTTATTGCACATTTTGTTTCATTTACATGTCACTCCTAAATGTTTTCATTGGCTTTATTTGCCAAAATATAATTATAGTGTTGGAAAATGGTAAATATTTAGATGGATTAAATGTGTCGGCCGAGGTACCGCTGCACTTATTGTGTAGATCGGGTCATTACATCATCTTTCCTGCAAACGAGTTACAGATTCCAACAAGCTAGCTAACAAAGTTTATGTTGACATAGGATGATGTTTCCTAGCAAGCAAATCTAATAGTGATCTATCCAAAACAAAACTGGTTGACTAGCAAATCTGATCATTTGAAAAGGAAAAATGCCAACTTTGCAGCGTTTTACACGAGATAAATTTACCAGCTAATGAACATACTGCTTAAATCAGATGCTAACGGGTTGAAAATAGCCAGCTAGCGAGCCTGCTTGGGATTCGGGATGTAGTTAGCTAGCCAGCAAATCAGTTGATGATTGATGTACAAGTTCTTCAGACTAGCAAACTGGCTGATGGTTTAGATATCATAAATGTAGCTAATTAGCAAACTGGCTGATGGTTTGAGACAGTATTAATTACGCTAACAAGTAAATCTCCAGGTGATTTAGACAGGATGAAATTAGAAAAAAAAAAAATTCTAATGATTCTAATGATTTCAGCAGGATTAAACAATTAAATGAAAAAGCTTGAAGACAAACAAAACTTTTAAATAGTTTAAAAGGGGGGAAAAATCTCATAGTTCTGCCTTGTGGTGATTCATCTGGTGATTAATCAGAATTCACTTTCTATTAGAGAACTTTCTGAGAAAAATGACTTGGGATTATTTTTCTGGAAGCGAGACCATTGAAAACCCACAGGTGCTTAATGTTAGGTTGCGGTGTAAGTCTCGAGGGAGCTGTGCTGCTCTTAGTCAAGGCCAGTGCAGCACCGATCAGACGGAGAAAGGCGGAGAGGGACTCATAAGAACCTGCAGCTTTAACACAGCGTCCACCTTGGCACTCGCTCAGGATTCCAGCAGCTCGCCTCACAGAACACCGTTGGGTTCACTTAGCCCTCATCAGGCAGTCCTGAAAGAGGAAGCCAGGTCACTGTGCCCTGTTTCTCTCTCTCTCTCTCTCTCTCTCTCTCTCTCTCTCTCCTGCTAATGTTTTTCATTATGATATTAATGATTAGCTACTGTTCAAGAGGCTCTCAAAGTTCTGCGTTATTACAGGGTTCGACCCAAGAGACCGTGGACAAAAGGGGGGCTTTAATACGTTCTATTATACATCACATTTTTAGCCCTTGACTCAGAAACTTTCTTTTCTTTTAAAACTAATTGGAATGTTGGAGAGTTGCAGTCCCTTTACCATATAGCCGGGTTGCCAAGTAGTGCAAAAATGTTTAAATAGTATGGATTGCAAATAATGCACTCTGATAGATACTAAATCCATGGCTAAATCCCATCTAGCACACTTCCCTGAACAGCACACTGTAGTAGTGTGTCCACACACACATCCTCTAGTTTTGGACAAAAACATAAAACGATCCTTTCGTTTTGGTTCACTGCGCCTGATGGTTTTACCTGGGCAGTCGTGAGCGGTGATTACCCCCAATCAATTATTTAATCCCCAATCAATAAATGCTAAACGTGGCAAGCAGCGATCTTTAATAGACTCTTCTCTCTCCTGTGTCCGCCTGCCTGTACTGGCCGCGATTGTACAGCAGGGTTGCATTCATTAACGAAAGCGCTCATAAAC
The DNA here is from genome assembly GCA_013621035.1 of Clarias magur. Lineage (NCBI taxonomy): Eukaryota > Metazoa > Chordata > Actinopteri > Siluriformes > Clariidae > Clarias > Clarias magur. The sequence goes on along the minus strand of QNUK01000312.1, from coordinate 156,134 downwards.
ATATGACATTTCATAAAACCATCCAGCCGTGGTAAGTTGGCGAACGTTTCGCAACTGCTCTTGTTATTGAACGCAGCCCTGCTGCTGATCTATGACGTGTAGTCCTGTGCACTGTCCGCAGCGAATGTCCTTGGATGCACAATAAATCTAACATTTAATTTGGCAATGCTAAATTTATTAATGACGTTAGGTGTTTCCTTTGTGCCTTTTAATCCTGGCCGCTTACAAAACTCGTCCAGTGCCGCGCTAAGCAAAGCTCATGACGCTGAGCCTTTCTCACCCGCTGCCTGTCCAAATGCTGTGCCTCCTCTACATTAGGTGTCACAGATACAGAGACAATAATAATGGCAATCGATAATGGCAGCAAAGCAGATTTAGTTCGCTTACATAATTTCTGGTCCGTGATGCGTTAACGTTTCAATCGAACCTCACCGGAGTTCGTTTGGAAGTGGACTGATACCCAGGTCCAGATGGCAGCATTCACATTCTTCCGAATGAACGAACTAGTGTTTATTTTAAACGACCCAAACATGTCAAGTGTGAACACCCCCTTATAGATACGAAATAATCCAAAGCAGGTTGTGAGGTGTTTTAGCTGTTTAATTCTTTGTATACAGTTTGTGATCGCTCGGTATGAGTTTGGCATGGAGAAGGGAAACATATTTGCATATACACTCACCTAAAGGATTATCAGGAACACCATACTAATACGGCGTTTGACCCCCTTTCGCCTTCAGAACTGCCTTAATTCTACGTGACATTGATTCAACAAGGTGCTGAAAGCATTCTTTAGAAACGTTGGCCCATATTGATAGGAGAGCATCTTGCAGTTGATGGAGATTTGTGGGATGCACATCCAGGGCACGAAGCTCCCGTTCCACCACATCCCAAAGATGCTCTATTGGGTTGAGATCTGGTGACTGTGGGGGCCATTTTAGTACAGTGAACTCATCGTCATGTTCAAGAAACCAATTTGAAATGATTCGAGCTTTGTGACATGGTGCATTATCCTGCTGGAAGTAGCCGTCAGAGGATGGGAACATGGTGGTGATAAAGGGATGGACATGGTCAGAAACAATGCTCAGGTAGGCCGTGGCATTTAAACCATGCCCAATTGGCACTAAGGGGTCTAAAGTGTGCCAAGAAAAGATCCCCCACACCATTACACCACCACCACCACCAACCTGCACAGTGGGAACAAGGCATGATGGATCCATGTTCTCATTCTGTTTACGCCAAATTCTGACTCTACCATTTGAACGTCTCAACAGAAATCGAGACTCATCAGACCAGGCGACATTTTTCCAGTCTTCATCTGTCCAATGTTGGTGAGCTCGTGCAAATTGTAGCCTCCTTTTCCTATTTGTAGTGGAGATGAGTGGCACCCGGTGGGGTCTTCTGCTGTTGTAGCCCATCCGCCTCAAGGTTGTGCATGTTGTGGCTTCACAAATGCTTTGCTGCAAACCTCGGTTGTAACGAGCGGTTATTTCACTCAAAGTTGCTCTTCTATCAGCTTGCATCAGTCGGCCCATTCTCCTCTGACCTCTAGCATCAACAAGGCATTTTCGCCCACAGGACTGCCGCATACTGGATGTTTTTCCCTTTTCACACCATTCTTTGTAAACACTAGAAATGGTTTTGAGTGAAAATCCCAGTAACTGAGCAGATTGTGAAATACTCAGACCGGCCCGTCCGGCATCAACAACCATGCCACGCTCAAAATTGCTTAAATCACCTTTCTTTCCCATTCTGACATTCAGTTTGGAGTTCAGGAGATTGTCTTGACCAGGACCACACCCCCAAATGCATTGAAGCAACTGCCATGTGATTGGTTGATTAGATCATTGCATTAATGGGAAATTTAAACAGGTGTTCCTAATAATCCTTTAGGCGAGTGTACATTAGACTTCCTAAATAATGCATTTAGCATTATTTAATGAAATTTAATAAGAAAAAGACATTTAATCTGGCTTTTACTCAGAAATGAAAGTTTGATTGTGTATAGACAACGCTAAGAGCTTGGAGCCATCAATACAACCGCTGTAAAGGAAACAGATAGGACATGATCCCGGGCGGTCCACTGAGACTGCCGAAAACACACCCACACACACACACACACACACACACACACCGAATAGCTGTTTTTTTCAATGGCCTCCAATAAAACATATTTACTGGAAGCAGCGGGTTGCGTATCAATCCTTTGCTTGTGAGCTTGTGAGAGAGAGAGAAAGCGAGAGAGAGAGAGAGGAAAGAAAAAAGAACATGGCGCAAACAGGAGGAGGAGAATTGTAGAATGAAATAATTAAAAAAAGAGTACGATCAATATGATGTAGACTCTTCTGGCTGACTGGATGGAGAGGAAGGAGAGCGGCCCGAGTTGGTCGATGGAGCAGAGCAGCTGCAGAGTTGAAATCCTCCATCTTGCAAAGAAATGTGAACATCTCTGTTGCTGCAAAATATTAAACGCACTTCGGCTAATTAGTGAGTATTAATTAAGAGGATTAATTGCAGGCGTGCTAACATGCTTTATATCAGTGGTTCATGACACTCAAATCTGTCTGTGTTTCACACCAGAAACGTTTATTGCTATATCTGTGTGTGTGTGTGTGTGTGTGTGTGTGTGTGTGTGTGTGAGAGAGTGTGTGTCATCGTGCATTGTGAGCAGCATGATTTATTTCCTTCCCTCTGACTCACAGTGATTCATATTCATTTTTCTACAGCCTGACTCTCACCACGCGAGCTCAAGCTGTGTTTAAAAAAAAAAATTTTTTTTTTAAAGTGCACATGACCAAAGTCCCAGCATAACTTTAGAAGTAAATTTGCCTTCATATCCATGTTGTAGAAATGTTTTTTTTTTTTTTTTTTATGAATTTATATCCACGATTGCGCTCACTTCTGAAAGAGAAAGGTTCGTTTATTAAGGTATGAAAATGTCCTAAGGTTTTTATTCAGATTCCATAGTGACCCTCTTAATCTCTGCTTGCACCAAAATTTGTAAACTTTATTATTTCAAATTTTTTAAACTCTTAAGGAGAGAGAAAAAGATTTCTAAGAAGTCCTAAAGTCTTGACCCCTTCCCCCTCCAGTTCTTAATATTTCGCTCGCCAAACTTTCCTGTACTTTAATATAGTCTTGAGGAATAGTTCTCCAGGCTTTCTGAACAACTTTTTTTTTTTTTTTCAGTCCCGTCCCTGAACCTGACCAGTTTCAGTGTTTGTTAAGACACACAGTGGCCTATGAATCATTCAAGAACAAAAAAAAAAAAAAAACTTTAATAAAATTTAATTAATGAACCGGTGAGAAAGAGGTGCGGATGAGGACAGATGATCAGGAGGACATCTTGAACTCCACTGGTAACCTGGGTGTGATGGTTGCCTAGTTGACCTCCACTGGGAGCCGGAAAGCCACTAAACATGTTTAAGGATGGCTCATACAAGGTCGTGCGTCATGACCTCTTCAGCAATTAGCGATCTCATTACAGTTCCCAGTTGCTCTACCCTGCCAGGACAGCACGAATGTGAGGACTCCCCTTGTCTCTTATTAAAGCTGCCGGAGGTCGTGCTTTCTCTCAGGAAGGAGATAAGTCGAGGATGCAGGTGCAGGCTTGTAACCATCCTGAAGCAAAGCAAACAAACAAAAAACAGGACCACAGGAAACAGGAAGTGTGATCTTATGAGCTAGCATTATGCATGAGCTACTGTAGCATTAGCATACACAATGCAGTGACTCATTACAGCTAGTATCAGACAGAGAGCAGTTCACAATGGATAGAAGCAAAACCAAACAAAACCAAACATCATAATAGATCCTGCATTAAAGTGTCAAGCATCCTCATGAATATAATACCTACAGTAAACAAAGCCTTATGAACGCACCCAAAGACCATGTTTTATATGTTTAACATGTATTATGTATATGATATTTTATCATTTAATAATGTATAATTATTTTATCAAAATAAACTGCGAAACAAAATGGTAACGTTAAAATGTGATGGTGAAAACTCTCAGTAGGTCCATGCAAAGATTCATTAGACCAAAGGCCGATGGACTGTTTTAGGACACGCCGACCCTCACATCTCATATTCCCTCGATGCCTCCTGCGCAATTTTTTTCACCGCTGCAAAAAAAATTAACCAGAAACAACATTGTTGCGTAATAAAATCGGGTAGGGCACAAACAGGCTTTTCTTCATAGTTACACTTTCATTTTCTTTTTCTTTCTTTCTTTTCTTTTTTTTTCTTTTTTTATCTTTTTTTTTTTACAGCAATTCTGCCATCTTTATAACAGGTTGCTATGGCAACGCTGGTATACCGTTATGATCCTTCAGTTAAAAGAAGAAATACTCTGACCTTATCTTCTGTGTTAAAGTCACGTGTCATGTGCGTGACACCTCCGTAAGCCCTTCATGACTTAGTGGCTCATAAGGCATCTATGTCCGTTTAACATGATCAAGAGCAGAAGACATGATGGTTTAATAAAGTTAATAAATGGTAAAAAAAAAACAAAAAAAAACAAAGATAGGAATAAATCAATCAACTAATCGATCAATAACTGTTTGAAGAGGAATGTTTTCTTGGTTTGTGTTTATTTGTTTGTTTGTTTGTTTATTTGTAGAAAAAATATATCATTATTTTTCCAAAATGAAAAGTTTTTTTCCTAAATTGTTCCTAAACCTAGTCTTTGTAAAAAATAAAATAAAAAAAAAACAAACAAAAAAAACAAACAAACAAAAAAAAACAAACAAACAAACAAAAAAATAATAATAATAATAGTTGATGATAATTACAACATGATTTGTAATCAAATAAAAAATATTTTATAATTTTGTATACATATTGTTTTCATTAATATTGAAAATTTTATCAAAATATATTTACATTTATTTAATTTAAATATAATTAAAATTATATTGTTATGAATAAGTGTTTCAGTGCTTGGACCCTTAATTGCTTTATTTATTATTATTATTATTATTATTATTATTATTATTATTATTATTATTGTCTATCTATTTATCTAATATAATTTTTTAGACATACAGTTTTTATAAAAAAATTTAAATTTAATAAAATATTTAATTTAATTAAAAGTACTGTATATTGTTATAAATTAATGTATTTTGTTCTTGGCCCATAATTGTCTCTATTATTGTTATTATTATTATTATTATTATTATTATTATTATTATTATTATTATCTATGCTAACTGCTAGCTGTCAACGCATCACCTATGAGAAAGAAAAAAAAAAGAAATAAAGGAAAAGGAAAACCAAAATAAAAGTAAATGCATCTATCTATTTATTTATCTAACTATCTGAGTCTTAACCTTCAACCTCAGCCCATGTTTCAGGATTAATAACCATATGGACACCCTGTATCTAAATCGACACAGACCTCCGTACCAGCCCACGTCACACAAGTACTTGTTTTAGTCTTGTTGATCAAATCTACACCTCACGCCCGTATCCCGTCCACTATAACGCCCTGTTCTGTTATTAACCTCCTGCCTTTGTTGACGGTTTCCATCACTGTTATATAAATAGTCGGCTCTCGCCAGCTCTCCACCCCACCCATGAGCCTGCGTATCTCTTACCGTTCCCGCTAGAAATGGTGGAATTAATAACGCTTTTCATTCCGCTCGCTCTCTAATAAATCAGCGCGTGCGAAAGGCGATGCTATCGCCGAGAATCATTCGCTCATCCCGGTCTGTAATGGATGGGAGCGGGAAAAGAGCGGCGTTTTTCCCATCACGCTTTGCTGGAGCCTCTTTATTGTGAAATTTATTCTTTTTTTAAGTGGAACTGAATGCAAAGTAATGATCCTTTCTGCTGTTGATGGAGGAATTTTCCAGACTGACATGGATACGAGAGGAATAAAAAAAACAGAACAAAACATAGTAATAAAGACGATAATGTGGGTGTCAAGATGAGATTGCTTTTGAGAGGCGTGTTTAATGTTACACAATATTTCCATTTTTATTTATTTATTTATAAATTTTTTTGAGAGAGAGAGAATTCAGCTTCGTGTAAAACTCTTATCTTCACAACAAGAGCTGTTCGTGGTCGTTGATAAATAATTACATTACTCATCACTTTAAATCTTTAAAGTGACATTTTATTTGATTTACTTTCCATTTATCTTTACATTCATACTGTTTGTTGAAGAGTCAGACATACAGTATATATGCCATAACCGTGTCGCTGCCACGGTCATCGTTAACAGTGTGCGTGTCTAAGTGTACAAGAAATAACACGTAAACTATGAAGTGCCGTGTTGAGCTTCGTAAATGTCTCGTGAGCAGAAACAAATGTGAAAAATAAAGCAGGAAAGAAAGAAACTCAAGGGCTAGAGGAAATCTATGCTGACGTTATGATGTCATGACATAATCGTAGATGTTCATGAATATTTAATAAGCAGAAATATGAATCTCATACTACTTAAAGACGTAAGAAAATGTACATTAGGTTATGCTGTCATAGTTTGTCATAGGCGTTCATGAATAAATAATAAGCAGAGATACTGTATATTTGAAATGGTGCATTATAGTGATTTATATATATATATAATTTTATAATTTATATAATTTTCAAGAAACAGATAGAATTAGAAAGTGATTATATATATATATATATATATATATATATATATATATATATATATATATATATATATATAATAAGCAGAGATACTGTATATTTGAAATGGTGCATTATAGTGATATATATATATATATATATATATATATATATATATATAATTTTATAATTATATAATTTTTCAAGAAACAGATAGAATTAGAAAGTTATTTTATATATATATATATATAAAATAAGCAGAGATACTGTATATTTGAAATGGTGCATTATAGTGATATATATAAAATTAGAAAATCTATCTGCTTTATTTTTTCTATTATTAAAATCTTACATCTCTACTTGGTTTCTCCACCATTTTCCACCTCAAAGCAGCTTCCTGAGACAAATGGCTACTTCACAATGAATATTTTAATATTTCCTCCATCATGTTTTTAATCATTAATGACGGCCGCTGCTCTGTGCTGAGGGCTGCTGGGGATTTGTCCTATATTTCTGACCAGCAGCAAAACCTCCATGTGCTTCTCTGACCATGTCGTTATAATAATCACGAGCCAGTGTGTGTGTGTGTGTGTGTGTGTGTGTGTGTGTGTGTGTGTGTGTGTGTGTGTGTGTTTGTTAAACTTTCAGTCCAGGTCAGTTCCCATGTCTGTATAATTAATAATAGAATAAATGATGGAGAACAGAACAGGAATAAGGCTCGTCTCATTAGTTTTTTTGGTTTTTATGCGAAGCTCGAAGAAGGATTAAGGTAAGCCGTCCAGGCTTTTGGATTTTATTCGAGGCTAAAATATAAAAGACGGAGGAGTGATGCTCTTCAGGGCTCTCTCTCTTTCTCTCTCTCTCTCTCTCTCTCTTTTATATGCGGATAATAAATAGAGCATTGTTCATGTTGCTAAATTATCAAAGGCATGGATTCGATGATGTCTTTACAGCGTATAAAGCAGGAGCAAGGACACACGGATTAAATATACGCCGCGCTTACAAGCGGGCTCGATCTCAAACGCCGTGTAAGCAAGAATGGTGGCAGCCGTGTGTGTATTCGTTTCCTGCCCGCGTCCAGGAAATGCCCTCGGAAAAGGCCATTAATTGATTTCTTTCGTTTGTTTAAGGTTCAAATCCCCCCCGAAAAATGGAATTTGACCTCGTCTGTCCAAGCTCGTCATGTTAATTGATTCATTTGATTAATTAATTAATTCACCAAGTTATCCAGTTTCTGACGCACAATGCAACATGATATATGCGTCTAAAAGCTTCGTTTGTGTCAGTATTTTGTTCATCGCATCTATTTTCCCCTTCTCCTCCTCCTCCTCCTCCTCCTCCTCGATAAGACCTGCGCATCGTCTCACGGCTTAGTAGCGTCCTTGAAATCAAGAAGCCATCTTGTTTCCCAGAGCACGATGAAGCGTCTCGCAGTCATTCCACAGGCGCATCTGCTACCTATTAAGATGAAAAAGATGCTTATTTTTCCCTCTTTTCATCCAACACCCCCCCCCCCCTCATCCACCCTGTCTATTATATATCCGCACAAGTCTCGGACCATAACCCTAGCCACATTTTTTTTTGTTGTAATAAACATGTCTTCGGTTTATTGTCTTAGAGCCGTGAAGCTGTAAAATGTTATAACTAACAGTAAAACCTTAGTCTTTATGAATTTATGGATGAACCTGATTGGTCAGGAGGTGTTGATTGGTTTTATTGCAGCTTTAAATCACAGGTCTATATATCTATATAAAACGAGCTTATTAGCGTTCCTATAGCAACGGCTCATTCACAGGAATGTGACCGACTCCACATAATCAGATTTTTTTTTCTTTTTAAATGTCAGCAATTGGTAATATGGTGATTTTTTTAAAAACTAAAATAATAATAATAATAATAATTTATTATTATTATTATTATTTATTAGAGAAGGAGTCTCCAGTGTCAGTAAATGTAATTTAGCTCAGGAACATGACAAGCTGTATTTCTCCTCTTTTAATATTTTTGAAAGAAAGAAACTGAATAAGCTGTTATAAGGCATACAGTGGAACCTTGGATTACGAGCATAATTCGTTCCGGAAGTGGGCTCGTGTTCCAAAACACTCGTAAACCAAATCATCATTTTCCCATAAGAAATAATGAAAACTCAAATTAGTCGTTCCACAGCCCCAAAAATTAAATACATAAAAATAATTAATACAATTTATAAAATGAAAATAAAACAAATTAATCTGCACTTTACCTTTAAAAAGGTAGCAGCCGCCGTGTGTGTGTGTGTGTGTGTGTGTGTGTGTGTGTGTGTGTGTGTGTGTGTGTGTGTGTGTGTGTGTGGAATTAGCCCCTTCCCTCACCTCATTTTACACAGTAACACTCCTCATCCCTCTCCTCATGATACTCGGCGCTCGTAAACTAATACTTGCTCGGTTTCCGATTAAAAATGTATTAAAAATCTTTGCTCGGTTTGCGGAACACTCCTAAACCAGGTTACTCGCAATCCGAGGTTGCACTGTATACTGTTTACAGCTGTTGTAACATTTGTCTGAATATGAACCAACTTGTTTCATGAACATTGAATTTAACCAAAAATTTGCCATCCTGTAGTCTTAAAAAAAAAAAAAAATTAATAGCCTATTTTATGAATAATGGCATTTGAAGTCTGAAGCCACCCTGTTAACCCATTCACGTTCACAAACAAGAACAAGCTCCATTTGTGATTAAACATTTGCGGTTAGCTGTTTCTATCTACGGTGGGAGATTTCTGTGGAATAATATTTGAAGAGATTTTTTTTTTTTGCAATCCTAAACAAACATAGAAAATTATTGGCTCCTGCCACACAGGATGCTGTGCTGCCTACCAATGTGTGAATATGAGGAATGGTGGAACTGCAACATTTCACCACCTCAAATACACATCTATTTAGAATTAAGGAATCATTTTACAAAATATGTAACTAAATCATGTCAAATATGTAACTGCAGCAGTATTCATCACTATCTGATTCCAACAAACCACTTTTATGCCATCTGGTACCCATTTCCCACCAAGGCGGTTCCGGAGCTCGTTGCTATTTGGGGACCCAAAAACAGTTCTTTCCTTTCAGACAGCCAAAGCACCGGCTCTCAGACAGAAACACCGGTTCCATGACAGCACCAGACCTTTTCTGAGCTAGAACACAGAACCACTTACTGTATGTCAGGGGCTGGGGACGGGATCAACTAAAAGTTTGTGACCTCCATGTTTATGGAGTTGGTCTCAATATGCCCTGGGAAGCTCAACGTCTTTCTAGTAATAATAAAGCCAGGACAAATGTTAAAGTTTGCCATTGTCCAGCCCATAGAAAAAGAAAGCCAGTTCTGGACCGGCACTAGCACCAGACATGAACTAACACCTGGTTCACGTTGGTGGAAAAAGTGCTTAGAAAAACCCTTGAAGAACTCTTGTTATAAGACTAACAGTAGTCTTGGTCTTGGTGTATTGCATCAATAATTTAAACATACATTTGTTACAAAGTCTTATAGAAACAGCTTTCGGTTTCAAGAAGTTCTAGTCAAAAAAAAATAAAAAAAACGGAAAAGAAAAATCACAGGTTTCATGGTTCTGCATGAATTCTTTGATAAACTTGAGGTCTGCGTGGAATCAGCAGAACCCTGAATATAAATGCGAAGCTCTGTGTTCCCTGTTTGACAGATAGCAGTGTGATGGATCTTCAGTTCCTTTAGCTGCCATTAAAAGAAAAAAAAAGAAAGAAAGAAAAAAAAAAAGCTTGACGAAGAATTCCACTGTTTTTGACAAACCCGTATTCCGAACTGAAGTCGTCCTTTATCATTTACTTCCCCCCCCCCTGCTGTTTTACATCCAAACCTCCCATCGTTAATTTAACGGTTTGGGATCATGCTCGCAAATCTGTAAATATTATCAGAGCTGCTCGCTTTGAGGAACAAGCTCTGATCTGTAGTCACACTGTTGATGTTTGTGAATAAATGATTCCCCGCTGGCTTTAGGTGAAGGTCATGAGAAGCACCGTGGGAGGCTCGTTACTGCAGGAACGTCCCTGTAAATACCACTCCACGTTGATCGCTCTGTTTACTGAACTCTGCCCTGTCGAATCAAGCGCAGACCTGAATTTATTCCCGTCCTTTAGCTGCTTGGCATCTAATACGCTGGCTGATATTAGTTTACCGTGGACTTTTCCCAATTCTCATGAGCAATCCTGATCAGGCTGGCCATCTGATCGTCCGGAATCCTGATCAATAGCTCCAATGTGACACCATGCATCCGAATGACTTCTGCTCCAGATGCTGTTGTTATGGATTTGATTTCATTATTTAAAGTTCGAGCAAAGTCCTGAACAAAGGAAATGTACCCATGAGGTTATTGTAGAATCAATGAAAGTGCAAGGACATTTAACTGAGGTCTAAATGCTCAGAATGCTGTCCATTTTGTAGCGCCGATCATGGAGCGACATGAAATGGACGCCACTGGAATTCCATCCATCCATCCATCCATCCATCCATCAATTTAGGAACCTTTTAAGTCCAACTAGGGACCATGCAGGCCAAAACTGTGGTAGCAGTAGCAAATGGGAACACACTCACACACTAGGGGCAATTTGGGAATGCCAGTTAACCTAATCTGAATGTCTTTAACCTGTGGGAGGAAACCAGAGTTTGTGGAGGAAACTCACCACCAAGCACAGGGAGAAAACTCCATATGCACACGGAACCGGGAATTGAACCCAGAGCCTGGAGTTACTAGGCGGCAGTGCTAATCACTTATCCGCCATGCTGCTGTAATTGGAATTACATGTCGTAAATCTGCACTGAATCAAAAATATACTCGACCCACCCCTTGCTGTGAAATCTCTACATTGGTTCATAGCAAGGGGCAACCTTCTGCCGCTTCTGAAAAATGCGCCCAATGCATGAGTGGCAAAACCTGCAGTACCTCGAATGACCACCAGGCATCAAAAATGAGTCGATCTTCCTAGAATCCCATGTTAAATTGTCCAACGGATTTGTTCTCCATGGCATGATGTCCCTTTTTCGACAACTGTACAGGTGGATGAATTTTTATGTAACTCTTGAATAATTAATTAGGGGCGTGGCTGATTTGAGACGATAAAACCGCTACATGAATGAACATTTACAATTCTGTAGTTTAACTTATCACATAAAATGTAGGAACAACATGGATGACGAAGCTCTATCAAATGCAAAGTCACGTTAGCCACGTTAGCATTTTATCTAGCTAGCTTGTGGTAACTGTGCCAAATGGCAACCAGGCTTCATTTGTTACATATGCATTACAGCACTTGTTGGGAATCTCAGGTCAACACGCAGGACCGCTATTTTAGTCGCAGTATTGTTAAAAGAATACGGTTAGCGGTTAGGCGGCTCCTTGTCCGTTCTAGTGTAATAGTATTAGGGCGCTTGGCAGCACCTGGCGAATCAGTCCCAGTGAGAGGAAAGGTTTGGGTTCTCTCCCAGAATGTCAAGCTAATGCAGTTAGCACATGTTAAACAACCTGTGTGTGGAGATTTCCTAGCCAGTGAGGATAGTGTGTGTGTGTGTGTGTGTGTGTGTTTGTGTGTTCACCCCCTTGTTCCAGCTGTCCATCTCATCTGGAATGGTCTAGTGTTTCCTGTTTAGATGCCCCTCCCGGTGATCACCGGCATATGTGTGTGTGTGTGTGTGTGTGTGTGTGTGTGTGTGTGTGTGTGTGTGTGTGTATGAAGTGCAAAATAATCACATTGTCAAGTCATTAGTGTTTATGGAAAGCCATTAAAGTCTCATCCTTACTTAGGCATTGTAGTTCACAGCCCACAGCCATGCTTTCAAGTCCTGTGTAGAAAGATAAAAAGATGAAAAAATTGTCCTTGTAGCTCATGTTCATTGTTTCGACTCGTTTCAATTGATGTACTCGTCGTGGCGTTTAGGGATTACCGCGTCTCCCAGAACAACCAATTATCATCAACATGGCAGTGATGCGGTTTAACAAGCTGGACCGCTGCTTTAAAGTCCACAAAGCCGCCTTTGATTAGCGCCATTCTATATTCCACATTGCGTCCTAGAGCGCGTGTTACAGTTTAACTTTGGAATCGTGTGGATTTACAGTACACGGCACTAACGGTAACATCGCTAGGGTTTATACTGGTAACACACATTATCTTAAGTGAAGTAGTAAGTCAAAGGGCCGAGTTCACACCAGGACTGAATGAATGAAAGTGTAAAAGCGATTGACGTTTACTGAACTCAATATGGTGATGAGACTCATATTGAACGGTGCAGAGCGGAATCATCAGATAAATTTCCATTTCCACATGTTTGGGCCATTTCAAGGAGTTCCTGGCAGGCCAGCGTTTTAGACGTGAATCAGACAGGCAGTCGGATCATGGTGTTATTCTGCAAAATAAAAGTCTATACAGGAGTCTGACACATGAAGAGAATGGGAATAGTTGTGACGTCTGAAAATATATACGTATCAGCACTACAGGACCACCAGGAGACAGGGCTCGTCCACCTACACCTACCATGTGAGGAGTGCGGACAGGACGGCTGAAGGGAGCAGGTTTTATGGTCACGGAGATTTACAACGTACATCCCGGCCCGTTAATGGAAATCCTAATCCTGTCGTAAAAATCACCCGTGTTTAATTAAGCTTTGTAATGCTCATGTGTCTAACTGACTTCAGCGCATACAAGGGGAGAATTCATTACTCTGGATTTTACTGCGTGATGGAAATAACGGCGCCTTATAATAATCATAATAATAATAATAATAATAATAATAATAAACTACGTACAGGAGAACATACAACTGCTGGGATTTTACACTGTAAAACAAAGAACAACATCTTGACAAGTGAATATATCTCAAATCTAGTCTACTTTTATCTATTACTATCTATTATATATATATATATATATATATATATATATATATATATATATATATATATATATATATATATACAGTATATCTAGTTATCTACTATGTTATATTATAAGATTAGAATAAATAAAAGGAATGTAAGATTATAAATTATTAAGCATATTTATAGACATATTGTTCTTTATCTTTTTGCTTCTTTCAGGAACAAAATGCTCAAATTCTCAAAATTGTTTGCCAGTCAAATTAAATAAGCTTAAAATTGAGGCCTAATAATACATTTGGTTCTACTTATTAGATTTAGTAATTGTAACAAATTGTAATGAAATTCAAGATGCTTTTACTTTTTTAGTATGTACATTTTTATAGATCTTTTTGGTATGATGTCATCTTGTTTTGTGTTTACAAACATGGAGAAGTCGACCTACAATCTTGAAAAATGTAACGTTTATTATTTTCACACAACTGTATGATATGCATTTTTTTTTTAAGTTTTAAAATTAAAAAAAAAATGTAAACTTAAAAAAAAAAAATATATATATATATATATATATATATATATATATATATATATATATACTTAAGTTTTAAAAGTTAGAATTTTAAAACTTGAATATAAAAATAAAATGATTTTTTTTTTTGATTGATTATTTCCAAAAAAAATTAATTGTTGTCATTTTTATGTTGCAAGCCAAGGTCAGGAAGGTTACCATAAATGGCTCCTCGTCTGCCTAGGGTGATTATTATTTTGCACACAGATTTATTTAAAGGTAAAAATGTGCCAAAAAAAAAAAAAAACACACACAAAACATATAAATTTGTGTTTTGTACTTTTTTGTAAGTTATTAAATGTGTTTTTTTTTTTTTTTTTCTTCACTCAATTAAGGCTTAAATCTTTGACTTTTGTGTTTTGGCCATTGATTTGCTCCCAAAATAAACCACCAAGCCTGGATTCTGTAAGTAATTCATTTGTTTAACACAGGCCAAAATGTGACACCATTTATTTAGCAAAAGATTTTTTCCCTCCCCCCAATTGGACATCGACAGAATAATAACAAGCCGGGTCGGTACACGGTAAACTAATCATTAGAGCTAACGATACGGCTCGCTGAAATTGAAAGTGGCACTCAGCCACGCGGTCTCCGCTTATCAGGTGTAATGCTAAGCTCTCTCACGGTGTGACACTGCAGTCCTCTTTATTAGCATTAACAAATTCAATTGTTTTGCTTTATCAAAATGGAATCCTGTGTGTGTTTGTTCACGCTGCTCTGACTCGAACCGGTCCTGAGGTTTTTTTTTTTCTTTTTCTTTTCTTTCTTTTTTTTTCCTGGGAGCTCTGCTCAATGATGGTTTACAAACCTGGAGCAGATTAGATTAGTGTTGGGTAAAAATGTACATTTTCATGAAAGTATGGACTTTTTGCATTACGGCTACTATAACGTCAGATCGCAGAAGCGCCACGAACTGATGTTGAGCCACATCACAAAAGACAAATAAGCGATATTAACTTGCAGAGGTTTGATTTCGGAAAAACAATGATCTCAGACGGTGTAGGTAAAAACGCGCGATTCCTTGTGGATTTGGTGCCGATTGCTAGTGTTAGCGTTAGCGGTAGCGTTAGCTTATCCTGTGCTTCCTTTGCTAATGAGACAATGCTATGCAATATGCTGCGCTAAAGTCACACTTTATAAAATGTTGCGCTGGTAACGAAAACTAATACCGATTAATATTTCAAGCTCTCTAACTAATAGCTAACTAACGGTTCCCGAATAAATGAAAAGTTAGTGCTCTATGTACAGTGTATGTACAGTACAAAGCCTCGTTTCACACACCAAGTAGTGCCCTTGATTAAGGGTTAGAGAGGGGTTTGGGATTCAGGCTTGTGTTAGGAGCTAGTTAGCTTCGTAGCTCGTGTTAGCCATGAAACTGTACAACACGGATGGGTCAGAGGCGAATCAGGACGACTTATAAAGAGATAATGGTTTTGAACATATGGCGCATGGTTTAATTATTTTGGTGCAAAACCTGACATCGGCAGCAGGGTGGCTTAGCGATTAGCACTGTTGTCTTGCACGTTCTCCCTGTGCTCGGTGGGTTTCCTCCAGGTACTCCGGTTTCCTCCTAAAGTCTGAAGACAAACAGATTAGGCTAATTGGCGTTCCCAAATTACCTGTAGTGTGTAAGTGAGTGTGTGTGTGTGTGTGTTTGTGTTTGGCCTAGGATGGATTTTCACCCTGTCCACGGTGTGCTCCGCCTTGTGCCCTGGGATAGTCTACAGTCCCCCATGAATCAGAGTGAGTGAGTGAGTGAGAATCTGACATAAATTATGACATACAGTGAACAAAAAACCCTAAACAGTCACATGTCTGTATAGCAAGAAGGAGTTACGGTGTCAGAGTTGCAGTATAGTGACACTGAGTGCATGTGCTCGGAGGGATTTGCTCCGTAACAAATCTACCCTCACCACGAATTTAGTCACAAAGCCTCACCGGAACTCGAACAAATGAAGCTTTCTGATTCATACAAAACCATCCAAGTTCCTCTCGAATGACGCCGGAGCAGCGAAAGCCCTCTGGTTTGACGTGGTGGATTACAGAGGTCTTGACAAACAAGTGATTATTTCTGCGTAATTAGTCGAGTCGTGTCCCAGGCGGCGCGCGGCACGTGTCTGTAATTATCGCGGAGACGCCGGGGACGTCAACCTGGGACAACACAGACACACCCACACTCATCGTCAGGGGCCGAGGAGGCTGACGAAGGGAGTTGATGGAGGAGGACGAGGAGGACGTGGAGGAGGAGGTGGAGGAGGAGGAGGAGGTGGAGGAGGCACGGGAGACAGAATGTGCTGGGTGGGACGCGGCTGTCACGCAGAACAACGCCGTCATCATAATTACCAAGCGAAGAGACAGCCGGTGTGTAAAAAGGGGCCGGCGTGAAGCTTATTCTGACTGGCAGCAGAATAGAAGAAGGCCCGCAATTATTTCGAGTACACACTCGTGGTATAATTCATAAACGCACGGATAAAAGCTGGTGCTTCAGTCGGTAATTAATAAATCACAAGATGTGAAAAATATAAACAGGTGACAATAAAAGGAAGGGAAGAAAAAGGAAGCTTGGTGGCCAGGCACCTCTCAAACAGCCTCTCTGGCATCCGTCTCTTGAGCCGGACTGCGCTGGGCCGATTAATACAGTTGTTCCAAAGGGAGTCCGATAAATACACAGTGAAACTAATCCTGTCCAAATAGAGTTGACGCTTTGGAAGCTGATCTTTAATCTGTAACGTCGAACACGTCCTGAGAGCATGGAGCAGCATCCCTCGGCGTAACGCCGCGCCTTATTCGTTTTGTACAAATGAGACGCACGCGATCTTTAATGCTTACGGTGTTATCTGAAGTGTATTGTTAGCAGCTTGTCCCACTATTATGCATTTTGTTCGACGTCCAGTCCGAAGCCTGGCAACTGTGGGAACTGTTGAGGTATATGCAGTACACGCGGTGGAGCAGTTCGACTCCCAAACTTTGAGAAGTTTCGTTTTGGTACGAGTTCGATCAGAGTCCCACATTTACACATCATTTAAAAGTTCAGTGTCGGTCAGCGCCGGACAGTGGTGTAGCGGTGTAGCGCAATGTTCCCTCGCACCACCAGGGTCTGGGTTCGATTCCCGTCTGTTTGTGCATGTTCTCCCCGTGCTTGGTGGGTCTCCTCCATGAACTCCGGTTTCCTCCCACAGTCCAAAGACATGCAGATTAGGCTAATTGGCGTTCTCAAATCGGTTGCAGTGTTCCGGGCGTACCCCGCCTCGTGCCCTAAGTCTTCTGGGATAGGCTCCAGCCCTCCCTCAACCATAGTGTATACACAGGATAAAAGCAGGATTAGTCAGACTAAGGCAAACGGACATACTGAGTGCTTAAAATGATGCCGGCAAAGAGAAAACCTCGCTGAAAAGGAGGCGGAGGAAAGAAGTGTCCCAGTGCTCAGTGCTCGCTGAGATGACCTGCTCTCTAATCGGAGTTCCTCTTGATATTTGCACAGAGCACATTTTGGTGCTTTGATTGCTGCCGTTAAGAATGAAATACATCCAGATCACTGTTCTTTCACGTATTTAATATCCGAATTTATAACCATGGAACCAATGTCCACTGGTTATAAATTTCAGAGAGAGAGAGAGAGAGAGAGAGAAAGAGAGGAAAAAAAAAAAAAGTTTGATTATGATTTGATTATTATTGGGTTTTTACTGGACCTTTTTGTATTTATCGCAAGCCTCCAACCTACTAGATCCTGAGAGACGCCGTATTCAGCACATTCTCTCCGTCGTCAGTCTGAGACTCAGGGCTATTGTCAGGAACACAAGACGGAAAGAGACAGCAGCTATTTTCAGATCCCTGATGTCTCTCTGCTCTCTGAAACACCCGAGAGTCAGAACAGCCCTTTTCTGTAGTCGAGCGCACGGAACGAACGGAATAAAGGACGTTCTGAGGCCTGTAACAGCTTCGCTTCATCCTCGTTGAGGGTTTGAACCTTCGCAGTGTTACAGTGTCCAAATAGAAAGAAGGAAAAAGAAAAAAAAAAAACAAGTACTAGGTGACCCTATGAAAAGACGCATTTTAGTGTTTAGTGACAAATCAACGAGAAGAAATAGGAGTAATTAATGAGTGATTATGAAATTAAGTTAGAATGTAAAGATTTGTTTATTTATTTATTTTTTCCTTAGTACTGGACGTTATAAATCCCTGCTAACATTATTACTATAATAAGAAATCGTTATTTACCTTCCTTTTAATCACTGCATTACATCGTACACGATGGCATTATTTCATCACTAAGCTTTAAATACATTTTATGAAAACACCCCAGCAATTGAAAACCTGACAGTATAATTTGCTGCAGTATACAACACCGTTCATACAGATCATTTGTTTCGTTTTGTTTTGTTTTAAACATAACATTCTCTTTTTTTTTTTCTTTTTTTTAATTTTTTTTTTTTATCATTATTATTATTTTAAGTCTGTATAAATAAAACAAGAAGACTGAACCGCCTACGATGTTCTTTTTCTTGCTTAAGCAGGGGTATGGAACAGAAATGTAAGCGTGCTGGTGTGTTTTGTGCTTCATAAGCACCGACACTGGAGCAGCACTGATATACTGTAGCGAAACCAACAGGGAAAAGGATTTGCCGTGAGCAAAAGTTTTCGCACCCTGACATCTTTAAGATTAGAAAACATCCTATATCTCACGCCGCTGATCTGTGTTAGGGTTCCAAGCACCGAGCTGTGTAGTTGCAGTTCTGGCCATTTTGATCATGAACGGATTGTTGAGTGGCGACGCAACATAACGCAGAGGTGTTGATATGTTCGATGAGGTTGAGTGCTGCAACGGCCCTCTGTTTCTAACTCCATCAGTCTGAGGTGATGGGGGTTGCTAGGCAACCGTGGCCTTGTGCGTTAATTAGCGGTGGACGTATGGCTGCAGGTTATCGTGCTCCCTGTCGTGACCAGGTTATGGGTTATGGATGAAAGGTCTCCGATCCGGCTGGAACTGTGAATAGCCTCAGTGGGTTTCAGGCTTCACAATGGAGTCGTGGGCTTGTGGGTTTGGGGATTCATGCTTTTAAATCCCACCGAGTGTCTTAATAAAGCCCTCCCTTTTTTTTTTTCTTTTTTTTTTTTTCTTTTTTTTTTTAAAGTTTTGCCCCATACTGCTGGTTTACCCGCATGCCCTTGTTTAACCAGGATGGAAGGCATATAAATCCAAGCGCTCTGCTGATTATAGGTGTGTTAGTGAGGGATGTAGAGCCATGCTGACCGCACCAGCTTTTTCATTTGATCTCCTTTTCATTTTTCCTCGCTGCAGTAATTTTCACGCGGTTATTCGACGTATGACCGAAACGTGACTAATGAGTCCTCCGAGCACCCAAAGGCCACTTAGGCCGAGGGAGCAGGAGAACGACCTGCGTGCCAGGCACTCGCGAAGCAAATGTGAGCTTAAATAATGACAAATAGCCACAGCTAGCCGGCGGTGAGATTGCATTTACTGATGGGGGGGGGGGGATGATGGGGGAGGGGATAACGGCTCACTCGGGGGGAGAGTCAGTGCCATATAAATAAATCACACCGGGTCGCTCTTGAGAGTGACAGAGCCGGCTGCAAGCGGAGAGTGACGGAGGGCGAGATGACGAGAGCGATTACGTTAGATGGAGTGAGGGGAAGGGAGAAGGATTAGACATATGGATGGACATTTCCAGGAAGATGAACAGGAAGTCCAGTCCTCAGCTAGTTCTCGTCAAGTTTCCTGAAACGCAATTAAACCAGAGAGACGTTCATGAAATCTCTTGGCAGCGCGCAGGTGACGGCCGCCACCGCATCGTGTGGCCAGACAGGAACTGGGCCGCAGACCAACCCTCATTTATCAGCACAACAGCAGATTCAATTTGGACAAATAAAGCTTTGGCCTCAGTGAAGTGGCTTGTACACGGCCCGTGTACCAGCCTGTTGTCTCCTGACTCCACTGTTATTCAATTTCGACCTGACCAGTCTCTTTGAGAGAGCCTGCCTTTATTTGCTGTCTGCTGACGGACAGGGCCGGCTGCTTGTTAATACGACTTGTTAGGAGGAAATTCATGATCCTGATGCGCGTCACTGTCCTGCGGGGACAGCTTTTGTTCAAGATTTTATCACACCACAATCGAGGGCCAAAGGCTTATTGGTTATTTTAGAACTTGTTCAAATGCCAACAACAAACAAACAATAAAAACAAACAAACAGACAAATAAAACTTTATTTTTTTTGGCAATGTTATAATTCCATTCTTTCAAATGATCTTCCATCCTGGCAAGAAAGCTAACAAATGCTAGCTAGATAATTTCACTCCTACATTCATTTAAATCACCTGAATAACCTTAAAACCTATATATATAATAATAGTAAATAAAAAAGATTTAAACAAATAAATAAATCAAGGGCAGGTGAGGCTCTGGGTTGCCAGACTAGTTCTTGCAGATTAAAGTGCTCGTTCTTTACTACTTCTTCAGTACTAGTTCTTGCAGATTAAATGAATAAATAAATGTAAAAAATGTAGCTAGGTCATTTTCCTGATATATTCTTTCAAAAAAGTCTATATCACCATGGAAAAAGGGAACAACAATGAACATAACTAACTGACTCACTAACTGACGGACCGAAAAACAAACACATGAATGAATACAATAAAATGTATAAATAAATATATATACTATCTTCTTTCAAGTCACCTATATCACCCTGGAACAAATGCAATAAAACAAACAAACAAATAAAAAAATCTAGCCAAGTAAGTTTACTACTATATTTTTTTCAAATCATCTATATCAACCTGGAAAAAAGCAACAAAAAGGTAACTAACTAACTAACTAACTAACTAACTAACTAACTAACTAACTAACTAACTAACTAACTAAAAAAAACAAGCAAACAAACAAATAAATCAATGAAAAGAAAAATCTTAATTTTAGTTAATTTTACTACTACATTTTAACTAACTAACTAACTAACTAACTAACTAACTAACTAACTGACTGAATAACTAACTAACTAACTAGCTAACTAACTAACTAACTAACTGAATAACTAACTAACTAGCTAACCAACTAACTAACTAACTAACTAACTGAATAACTAACTAACTAACTAACTAACTGAATAACTAACTAACTAACTAGCTAACTAACTAACTAACTAACTGAATAACTAACTAACTAGCTAACCAACTAACTAACTAACTAACTAACTAACTAACTGAATAACTAACTAACTAGCTAACCAACTAACTAACTAACTAACTAACTAACTGAATAACTAACTAAATTAGATATTTTTTCCTAACAAATTAATTCAATCTAGTAGATAATTTAACAAAATAATAAATAAACAAATTTTAATCAGATAAAAAAATCCTAGCTAGGTAACATTATCAATACGTTCCCAATTCTGTAATCATTTGAAAAATAATAGTTTATTCATTATGGCAGAAATAGTCCATTAAAAAAGAAAAAAAAATAATTGAAAAAGAAAGACCTGTCTAGTTTCTTCTTTTTTTTTTTGGATTTTTCCCCGATTTTCTCCCTAATTTAGTCGTGTCCAATTCCTCCCTGTCACTAGGGGGCGCTCCCACATTAAGGCTACTACTACCACTCAGCCGGGAGGGCCGAAGACTATCACGTGTTTCCTCCGAACCACGTGACACCGGCCGACCGCATCTTTTCGAACTGCTGGCTCGCGCACCGTTGGGGGCGGAGTCACACACTCGGAGTACAGCGCTATCCGCTCCTTCCGCTGCGCGAGCTCACAGACGCCCCTGATTGGCTGTAGAGCTGTGCTTAATGTGGGAGATTAATGATATGTACCTCTCATCCCTCCCCTCTGAGAGAGCTCGGCCAATCAGCTCTCTCTAGACCTCCGGCTGCGGGAGGTTACAGCATCACGCGGGATTCGAACTAGCGATCTCCGGATGATAGGGCGAGCGCTTTACCACTGCGCCACTTGGAGGCCCTGACCTGCCTAATTTCTAAATTTGAATTCTTGACTTCAATTTCCAAGTTGTAATTAAAACACACGGTAGTTAAGTATTATTGGTACAAACAAATAAACACAGCGGGTTAATAGGGAAGCAAACAGACAAACAAAAAATAAACAAATACATCATATGATAGCAGTTTTTAATAACAGCGTTTCTTAATTCTCTCTCTCTCTCTCTCTCTCTCTCTCTCTCTCTAGACTTTCAGGTTATTACGTCCTACCCCTCTGTTTCTGCTTGCATGTGGGTTCTTGTACCGGCCACATTCATTTCTGTGCAACATGAGAAAGTGTAAGGAGTGCAGGAGCATTTCTGAGCACACACGTATACACACACACACACTCACACACACACACACACACACCTTCAGTGTTTGTAAATATTGCAGTGGGTCAATAAAACTCAGACAGTATCAGGTGTGGGGCAATAACTCAAGCTGTCTTGCTCGGAGCTGGAGCCAATAAACCGGCGTCGTTTGTGACCCCGGCGTGTCCGCCGCAGATTAAGAATAACTCTCCCCTGACGCTTCATGGAGATCCACTGCACTCCTGAGCCGCTCGCTAGTTATCTCTGACACCTAGCTCATTTCATACGCACAGAAAGGCACAAACTCTTTATTTCTGACGGTTTGAAATTTAAAGGCCGGGTGCAATTTCAGCTGTCTTTCAAGAAAAGGTTGACATCAACACCAGCGTCTCATAAAACATCTGTTAGAAACATCTGGGGTGTCTTTAATCACAGGGCAATCCAGTGCGTTCTTTCTAGGCGACGGGAAACATGCTAACAATATTATCGGTGGTTAAAAAGAAAAGAGATGAGGCTAAAGAGTGTTTGAGTGTTTCTTTAACCTGTCTGCATGTCCCAGTTCATAAAATAAAATAAAATAAAATAAAAGACAGTGCCAGTATGTGGGAATCAGATCCCGATTTACAGATGCAACACAAATGAATACAAATCAAATGAATCGATACAGCATCTTATCGAGGCGATCGTGTTTCCCGCCTGCCCCCGGGCTTTATCGATCAGCGCTGGCGAGACGGCCAATGCTACGCTGATGAGATGGGCTGATGAACCACGCTGCAATGCCGGAGAACGATCGTGCATCCCTGGATGCTTCGGTGCACCACAATACGCACTCATTAGCTAATTACAACGTTTGTGAAGAGCTGGGTCAGGAAAACATCACCCAGAGTCAAGCATTCTGATCAGATTCCCCATGAAAGGTTTAATGTCCATGTTGGATGTCATTCGAAAGAGATTTGTGTGCTCTGGAGCAAGAAAAGGAACGCCTGTAAATGATCAAGAGGCTTGACATTTACAAACGGTGACCATCTACTGCTAGTAGCTGCTTGAAAAATATCAGGAGAAATCTGCGATATAATGCCACATACTGTATGTAGCCTAATGTTCTAAACATTAAAGGCTATTGTACTGGGCAAATGTATTGACACCCCAACCCATTTCTTTTCATTTTCTTCCAAGCAGCCAGACTTTCTCATATATTTGTTTTCATGTAGACCAGATGATCAGGCCGGTGATTAGTATACTGGTGATGCTGAATGCTGAGTGGCTGGAAAAGACGAGAGGGGAAATGAGGTTGCTGCTGAGGTTGTACTTTAGGCACTTTGCAGCCTGTCGCAGTAAAACAATATCATTTGATTTCATTCGATATGAACGAATGAGGGGGGGGGGGTCAAAACTTTTGCACAGGACTGTAGCATTATATTAGTTTAATCCTTTGAGTTTTTTTTTCCTTTCTTCTTCTTTTTTTTCAAAATGAGATTAATGCACTTTTAGACAAATTTTTCCATCACATGGTGTAAATATGGTTGTTGTTGTTGTTGTTGTTGTTGTTGTTGAAAATCACTACATATTTTTTGAGAAAAATGACTGGCATTAAATTTGCTGAAAGAGCCGCGTCAACTGTCAAAGTGAAGCTGAAATTCTTAGTAGAAGAGGCAAATGATGCGTTATAAACAGTTTTTTTTTACTTATACTGTGTTTAATCATTTGTTATAAAAAAAAAAAAAAAAGTTATATAAAACCCAACACAATCTAAATTGGCTGCCACTGCTTGGTGTTTCACTCAAGAGTTTGCTATATTTTTTTATTACAACACGACTAACATATTACTGACACTAAACTACAGTACATACGTAACTAAATAACCACAAACACAACTGCAGGCCGATTTACTTACTGTGCGAGATGGATTTAGAGCATTTTGCAAAATTAGACACAATTTGAAAATCTGATATCACCAAAACAATTTTGACAAAACACTTTGAGATTTTTATTATTTCTTGTGACACAAAGAAAGCATTTTTCAATACTGCCAAAAGGGGAGATATCTCTTATCTTAATCTTCACGTACTGTAAGACCAATTCCTATCATGCATCTCCCCCAAACTCTCTTTATTGCCAGTGAGTGTGTTCCTTGGCATGCTGTAGGTGTGAGCAAGAGTTTCACTTTAATGAAATCCCAGGATCTAAAAGGTTGCACTAATGTATTATTAGCAATACTTACAATAGGGGCTTTGGTTGCTAGGCAACAAAACCTTTGAAGATCAGGACATTCCCTAAACAACGGAAGTATAATTGTGACAAGGTTTATTGCTTTAAAACGTGGTACATTAACACATAACCCTACGTTCTTGTGGACGTGCGTATATTTTAATCACATCAGCTCGTAATTGTAGAAAGCGTGCGTTAGCTAGCTATGGAAGAGTGGCTTTTGTTTTAGTTGCTCTTAAAGGAAGTGTTTGTTGAGAGAATTGACATTTTTCTTGATTTATACAATAGATCGATTGCCGTGCTGTTATTTATATACCTGGCATTAGGCATAGGATTTGATTATAGGATTGACCGAGTTCTAATAGAAGTAATAATAATAATAATAATAATAATAATAATAATAATAATTTATGATGTTGATGATGAAGTCCAGTCTCTGGATATTTCTTCACAGTTGCTTTGCTTTGTTTGCCAATATTAATCATAAAATCAGTCCAGATCGCTGTCATTTCATTCCATCTGTTCATTACCACACCAACATATGCTAGGTTTATGTCAATTAATATCACCAGCTATTGGAATCATTTTATTTGAGTTTTATTATTATTATGAGTAAATAAGTAAAATATTGGTATCATTGTATCCCTAGTGTGACATGCTAGCCCCTGTGGATATATCTCATTTCTCCTGGATCCCTCCTGCTAACCTGATAAGAAGTGCTGTTCCGCTGTTCCAGCCCTCCCGTGTTGAGAGACTGGAAGCAGTCCTACTCGCTTACTGGAAGAAAAGCAGCATATATTACCAAAAATAGACCTCCTGCACACATTCTGTCAAACTACGCCTCAGCACAGCTCTATCCCCTGCCTGAAATCCCCCGGAGGAACTGCTGCGCTAAACGCTTTCTCCTATCTCGTGTCGTCATGTCAGCCACATGGGTTTTTCTGTTAGCGCTTACTTGCTGGTGTTCGGTACAATCCCGACGTTCCTCTGTGTGTGTGTGTTTTTTTTTTTTTTTTTGTTTTGTTTTTTGTTCCTCCTGACCTCGGCTAAATTTAGCTCCGTCGCACCGTAGTTCTGCGCAAACATGGCTTTCTCGAGACAAAGCATCCAGATGAACGTCCTCGCTGATGTGCAGTACAATTTATAGCACGAACGTCAGCTGTTGGAAATACAGAGACATTTTTAAAACATGCTTTGGTAGGATGTCGGAATGCTAGCTTTAGCCTTCCCTCCCAGCCAAACTCTGTACTATATACTGTATTTATATTTCTATATATACAGTATATACAGAGTCACCCCAAAAAATAAATAAATAAATAAATAAATAAAAATGTACAGGTCAGTAAAATACAAACTTGTATAAATATTTGAATACCAAATTTATTGCTATACATTTTACAGTATATTGATAAACAGTATTTGATATCAAATAAAGATATAATAATAAATAATAATAATAATAATAATATACATCATACTACATTTTAGTACATATAGGTATTTAAATATTAATAGATTCTCATGTAAAAGCAATTACTTTATATAGCATTAAATATGCATTAACAAAACAGTAAACATATCGCAATTATTATTATTATTATTATTATTATTATTTACTTTGGGTTTTATACAGTACATTTGTTTAAAAAAATATGGGAAAAAATACAAATAATGAATCAACATTATTATTTTAATAGTAAAAAGTATTTTAAGAAGGATATTAATTATCGCACAGTTTAGAGCCCTTTGTGTGTTTTTTGTTTTTGTTTTTAAAAAGAAAAACATAACAATCAAAAAGAGAGGAAAAACAAATAAAATGACTTTTAAATACAATGTCCTGAGCTGTTTTCCCTCCTCTGCTTTTAATTGATAGACTTCAATCAGTTTTGCTTCTCAGATAAAAGAAAGAGAGAAAGAAAGAGAAAATTTAAATCTGAATATTATCATTATCTATAAAAAATATATTTATGGCAAATAAATATTTGTCTTATTATCTCACTAACAAAATAGTTGTAATTTTTTTTTTCTTTTCTCTACTTTTTATGGCAAGTGAATTAAATTACATTTACTTGTTTATTTATTGATTTATTTGTTTGTTTGTTTGTTTGTTTGTTTGTTTGTTTAATTCAAAGACAAAAATAAAATAAAATTTGTTGTAGTGTACCATTCCTGTTTGTTGATGCAACAATGGAAAGGATTGGTAAAATAAGTCAAATTAATAATAATAATAATAATAATAATAATAATAATAAATTATTATTAAGAACATTGTTGCATAAAAACAAAAAATACCTTACGAGCTTAAATTAAAATGTGTTTCTTTGGGAAACTGATTATCCTAATGATTAGTTAACTGCTGCGTAGATCAGGCCGACGTTCGGTTAATGTCTCCTCCTGCATTCGTTAACTTTTTCTACAGATCATTTTTTTATCCTCAAATTCCGAACCGAAAGAGAGAGACACCGAATTCTTACGCTTTGTCTTCGCTCGTGCTCTCTGAGAGCCCTGACAGGAGCGTGTCTGCAGGCTGTTTGTTGGAATCAAGGTCTACATCTCCTCTGGAGTGTTTATCTAGGGCAGAGCTCCTCTCCGGACCCGAGACGGAGTGTTATATCTCCCACTCTCTCTCTCTCTCTGGATACCGGAGAAAGACTTACGCACAAAGCATCTATCTAGCAGTTCAGCTAACAATCTCAGAACACAGCGGGACTCCTGACGCTGTTAATGTGTGTATTCACACACAGGGAGGTGGGGGGGGGGGGGGGGGGGGGGGGGGTGATGCGAGGTTCTGCCTGCTAAGTATTTATATATCTGTGAAGAAGACACACCTGCACAAACATACACCTGCGCGCGCACACACACACACACACACACACACACACTGATGTGAACTCACAGTTAGATGCAGATCAAGCAAGATACACATTTATTATTTCAAATATTTCTATTTTTTATAGAACAGTTTCCTCTGACCGTGCAGATCCAAATGACAGGTTGATGTATCATGTGCCCGCTTTTCATAAGGTCCAGAATTCTTTACACCCTTTGAGTAAATTGCCAATCAATCATAAATCAATCACTAAATTGTTTGGCCAAGCAATCAACAATGAAAAATACAAAGAGAATGAATCTATGGCTATTTATTTATTTTTTTATTTTTTTATTTATTCATTCATTCATTCAGTCAAGGTCTTGTTTATTATAAGTTGGCACATTTCTATTGGAACGACACGGATAGATGACAAATACTATACAAATTTCTGGTTATAATGACCAAAAAAAAAAACAAAAAAAACCCAGAGATTGAGAAGAAGACCAGAAAGAATCACTGATTTAATAATATCATAGTACATTCTTTCATTCATTTATTTTCTATAGCGCCTATCCTGTGCAGGGTTGCAGGCGCTTGGAGCACAGATACTGTAAGAAGACTTTGGGGATGAGGCAGGGTACATCCCGGACAGGGTGCCAATCCATCACACTCATACACTCACAGAAATGTAAGTTAAATCTTAAATTTTAAATATCAAATCAAGGGAAATAAATATAATATTAAATATTTAATTATATATTATAAATATAAAATATAAATATTAAATATCAAATCAAAGGAAATAAATATAATATTAAATATTTAATTATATATTATAATATAAAATATAAATATTTAAATATTAAATCAAGGGACACCCACCAAGCGCGGGCAGAAATCGAACGGCTTCGAATGTTTCATGTTAAGCTCACTATTCATGCATGTTCATTAGAGAGTTAGTAAAGGACTGATTCAGACACGTCAAATCCATAACATCAGCTTATCTTAAATCATTTATTCTAAAAAATAAGTGATTTAAATCTACCCCTTTTGTCTTCATTCAAGATCGATTTAATGCTACTACTTTTAGAAAACCTGTACTCACTTATAAACTATTGTCCATTTAATTTCATTTTCTTAGCCCTGATAAAATTCGGAATATTCTCAGGACATAAGCGAATGATATGAATTGTAAGCTTTCACGGGCATTTATAATGATGGAACTGTGATATCAAACACAAAAATATGGTTAATTTTTAAAACCAAAATGTAATATAATTTTTTTTTTTTTTTATTAAATTCGGAAAAGATTTTGAAAAAAAAAAATAAATAATAATAATAATAATAATTTCCTTTGCCCTTTGCCAATTTCCTGTTCTCCTCTGTCTTTCTCCTTTAAGAAAAAAAAAAAAAAAATCAAATGGCTCCATTACATCAACTCCATAAACAATTAAACATTGATAAAAAATCTTGTTGTTATTTTTGCAATAAATGTAATTTGCAGTGATAATAAAACAAACTTAGTGCAGAAATACTGCCCAGCTTTTAATCTGCTTCATTAATCTACAAAGGGAACCTTATCATCCCCTGGAAGCCGTACATGTTCAGTATGAGATTATGATCAGGTCTTTCTCATCTCAGTCTTTTTTTTTTTTTCTTTCTTTCTTTTTTGGTCTTGGTCTCGTCTGTTCGTAAGATTGTTGTTACAGAGCTGTAGAGTTTGCTATTTTTTTTTTTTCTTTCTCTTTCCATGAAGCCTTTTTTTGATTGCTGACGTTGACACAGAAACTCCAGTTCTTCTTGTCTTGTTCACCATGTCGTTTCCTAATTTCAGAGCTCATATGTTCTCATTTCTGGCTTGATTAGTTTAATTTTCCCAAAACACATTTGCCAGTTGTTAAATCAAAGCATCCTAGTGTGTTCTGTTGTGATCGCTTCATAGCATCCCAGCCTTCATAGCCCAGTTTGGCGTGTTCTTCATTCCTTGTATTCAGTTTAGATACGCTTGGTAGTCGTTTTCTTCCAACAAGCCTTCGGTTGTTTATCACTGTAATTTCTAAACCATTTTGACTTGAATGTAAATTGAAGTTCTGTACTTTATTCACATCCAATATACAGTACAGTCATGGGCGGTTTAAACAACCATAACCTGAGCCACGTACTGTATAACGTGTTTCAGCTGAAAGTCCTGTTCCTTATCCATTGTGCTTGATCGGTTCAGAGTCACTTCTCATTGGCCGAATTGCTCCTTGAGAAGTCTATCATTTACAAACGATAACGAGAACTTCGCCCACTTGGATACCTACAATTGATGTCCTCCTCTGAAGAGCTCTCGTCTCCTGAAAGAGAGAAAGAGAGAGAGAGAGAACCATGGAAGCTCAAACCCATGTGCTGGTCATGCATATTTCAATAACATCTTCTTAATGTGCTATTTAATTATGCTAATTATTCGAGGCCGTGGCCTTTCATTCCACCGAGGTACGAGAATGTAAGTGCGATTAGAAAGTGTGGAGCACTGGGTTGAATTTGGACAAATGGCGAGCTATCAGACTTGTATAATTGGCGCCACATTAAACAATTTGTACTAAATTGTAATATTGTGCGTTTTTTAACAAGTCACACCTCATCGAGTGAGTGTGTTTCGGTGGGGGTGGGGGGGGGGTTATCAATGCGGTGACGAGGAAGTCACAGACGTCGTGGATTTCAAGAAGCTGACTTGGTAAAAACATAAACCTTACATGCCATGTTACGGTCTTTTATAGTCTGTGTTTATTTGCAAACTCTCACCAAGCACTGTGAAATGCACCTTATGTTAACAAGAAATGAAAAAAAAATAAGGTCGATAAACTAACACAAAACAAGACCAATGAGCACCAAGCCCCGCCCACAACAGCTTCAGCTTTGCCAAGGCAAAACAAGAATGGAATAACAGAGAGTGAAAGCACAAAGAGAGCACAAACTGAAGAACATGAGTTGCGTCATGAATTTACAACTTGTTTGCATGTGCGATTGTTGTTTTGAAATTGCAGTTTTGTGTCCGCGGTTCTTCTTTCACATCTGCAGTTCTTGTTTCGCGTTTGCAGGTTTTTGTTTCAGATTGATTCCGCGTTTGCGATTCTTGACTAGTCGTGCAAGTTACACATTCTTATCACAAATATTCTATCATTTCCATTTATTTACCCCGGATCAACACCATGATGAGTAGCTTGTCTTGTTGCAAAACGAATTATTGTGATTCATTGTGTTTACACACATACAGACGTGGAAAAAATTGTTGGTACCCTTCGGTCAATGAAAGAAAATCTCACAATAGTCACAGAAATAACTTTAGTCTGACAAAAGTAATAATAAATAAAAAAAAATCTATGAATTTTAACCAATGAAAGTCAGACATTGCTTTTCAACCATGCTTCAACGGAATTATAAAAAAAATTAACTCCAGAACAGGCCTGGACAAAAATGATGGTACCCCTAGAAAATACTGAAAATAATGTGACCAAAGGGACATGATAATTCAAGGTGTGTCCACTAATTAGCATCACAGGTGTCTACAATCTTGTAATCAGTCAGTGGGCCTATATATAGGGCTCCAGGTCGTCACTGTGTTGTTTGGTGACATGGTATGTACTACACTCAACATGGACCAGAGGAAGCGAAGGAAAGAGTTGTCTCAGGAGATTCGAAAGAAAATTATAGACAAGCATGTTAAAGGTAAAGGCTATAAGACCATTTCCAAGCACCTAGATGTTCCTGTGACTACAGTTGCACATATTATTCAGAAATGTAAGATCCATGGGACTGTAGCCAACCTCCCTGGACGTGGCCGCAGAAGTAAAATTCATGACAAATCAAAGAGACGGATAATCCCAATGGTAACAAAAGAGCCCAGAAAGACTTCTAAAGAGATCCAAGGTGAACTTCATGCTCAAGGAACATCAGTGTCAGATCGCACCATCCGTCGTTGTTTGAGACAAAGTGGACTACATGGGAGACGACCAAGGAGGACACCATTGTTGAAAACAAATCATGAAAAAGCCAGACTGGAATATGCCAAACTACATGTTGACAAGCCACAAAGCTTCTGGGAGAATGTCCTATGGACAGATGAGACAAAAATGGAACTTTTGGCCAAGGCACATCAGCTCTATGTTCACAGACGGAAAAAGGAAGCATATGAAGAAAAGAACACTGTCCCTACTGTGAAACATGGAGGAGGCTCTGTTATGTTCTGGGGCTGCTTTGCTGCATCTGGCACAGGGTGTCTTGAATCTGTGCAGGGTACAATGAAATCTCAAGACTATCAAGGGATTCTAGAGAGAAATGTGCTGGCCAGTGTCAGAAAGCTGGGTCTCAGTCGCAGGTCATGGGTCTTGCAACAGGACAATGACCCAAAACACACAGCTAAAAACAGCCAAGAATGGCTAAGAGGAAAACATTGGACTATTCTAAAGTGGCCTTCTATGAGCCCTGACCTCAATCCTATTGAGCGTCTTTGGAAGGAGCTGAAACATGCTGTCTGGAAAAGGCACCCTTCAAACCGGAAACAACTGGAGCAGCTTGCTCATGAGGAGTGGGCCAAAATACCTGCAGAGAGGTGCAGAAGTCTCATTGACAGTTACAGGAATCGTTTGATTGCAGTGATTGCCTCAAAAGGTTGTGCAACAAACTATTAAGTTAGGGGTACCATCATTTTTGTCCAGGCCTGTTCCATGAGTTCATTTTTTTTTATAATTCCGTTGAAGCATGGTTGAAAAGCAATGTCTGACTTTCATTGGTTAACATTCATAGAATTCTTATTTATTATTACTTTTGTCAGATTAAAGTTATTTCTGTGACCATTGTGAGTTTTTCTGTCATTGAACGAAGGGTACCAACAATTTTGTCCACGTGTGTACATTTGGATCTGATATGACCCATCAGGAGATATTTTAGCATTTTAGCATGTATCCGTTCTTGATCGCATATTTTAGTGAACTTAATCGAATTTAACTTCAAATTAAGTAAAAAAAAAAAAAAAAAAGGCAGTGCATACCTGCTAATTGGTACGCTAGCTAACAGGAAGCCGATGTTCCTCGCGGGCATGCTGGGCTTCTAGGTCACATACAGTAGGCAAATGATTGATCACCTTGATGCTTTTGACTCGTGGGTCTCTGACTCCTTATCTGAAATGCAGGCTGAAATTAGACAGCTTCACACTCTGATTGGCAAGTGCCCAGGGTGCTGGCTTTTCCTGCCACGTGTTAATGAATCCATCGAGCATGAGTGAGAAAGCTGATCCCATCAGACCGGCCTCGATATGGCTGGTAATCAGCTCCTTGGATACAACATACAGTTGATCAGAATGAAGTGTTTTTCTCTTAAACGATGGGTCAGGAGTCGTTCTTTTTTCATGCTGCTACAGTCATTTTGAGGAATTCGAGCCGATTTGCAAGCTAAATTGGATGCATTTGCATTTACAGTCCCGGCCCTGAATGACTAATGTTTTTTAATTGCTGAATAAGACTTTTTTTTTTTTTTTTTTTTCCTGGCAGCAAATGTTGTTCCGTGTATAATCAGGTTTGTTTGAAAGCATGAATCTAAACTTTAACTTTAACATCAGTGAAAGAATAAACAAACAATATGAGACTTAAAATTAAATGTAAATGATGTATCAAAAGTAATGAGCATCTTGGCTACGGCTTTACTGCAAGAAAACTATGCACCAATATGCCGTAATGGTAAAAGCGCTGACAGGTGAAGTGTATAACCTTGATTATGTTGTTACAGTGGCATCTGGCAAGCTGGGGAATATACTGTATTAGGCAGCAAATGAACAGTCAGTTCTCAAAATTGATGTGCAGTAACAATGAGCCAGCATACGGATCTGAGTGACGTTGACAAATTGTGGTGGGTAGATGCAAAGCGTCCAAAACATGGAGTGTCCTCAGGATGCAGGGGATGACACCTACCAAAAGAAGGAGAAGCCGAAACCAGTGAACCAGCGATAGGGGTCATTACCAAAAGCTCCTTCAATAGACACCTGAGCATCAGGACTGGACCATGGATGAATGGAAGAAGGTGGCCTGGTCTGATGAATCACATTTTCTTTTACATCATGCGCACAGCCGTGTCACGTGCATGAAGAGATGCACTATGGGAAGAAGACAAGCCGATGGAGGCAGCAGGGTGATGCTCTGGACAATGTTCTGCTGGGAAACCTTTGGGCCCTGCCATTCATGTGGATGTTACGTTGACGTACCACCTACCTAAACGTTTTTGTAGACCACATACTGTACAACCCTGGATGGAACTGGCGTCCCTTGATGGGACTGACCCCCTTCAGCAAGATTACGCAACTTGCTACTGTACACCGCCAGCCAGAATTCTAGAGATCAATTTCATTCTGATTGACTCCCAACCTAACAATTTACTGGGGTTAAAAGCATATGTACGAGCACTATTTTGAAAGAAACCGTCAACAAAGTAAGAAGAGATGTTGTTTCAACATTTACAGTAGAGTACATACGGCATAAAAGGGGCGTTGTGTTCGGAATATTGCACCCGAACGTTCTAAAAACTGTTGAATATTTACTCAAAATTCTTCCCAACATTCTTCCTTAGCTTCCTTGGCGTTCTGCCTTAAAGCTAAAATATTTTGCATACATTCAGACTTGTATGTTTTCAAGGCATGGACGCACAATTGTTGCCATTTTTCTACTTCCCCCAGGTATGGGTGTGTTAACATTTGCACCGAGAGCCATGTCGGGCTTCGCTCTTTCTGCTAAGCACCACATGGAGTTGAGACGGCAAGAGAACACTACGGAAGTCCTCAAAGACGTCAAGGTGGGGAATATGTTCATTAACGGAGCAGTTCATTAATAAGAGCCCTGGGGAAGATTAATATTCCTCAAATGCAGAGTGTCACCCACCGGGGTTTTTCTTTTTTTTTTTTTTTTCTTTTTTTTTTGTGCCCTGATGAAATGAAATGAAATGAAATGTAGAGGAACAATTCAGCACAGGCTCTCCAAAACAAAAACCCACACTCAAAGACTTTTGACCCTCGGGCAAGTTTGAGAAATGCAGCAGCGATTTGAACGTGATTACAGAAACAATGGGACAATCAATTATGACGGCTTTTCCTTTTGTTGCCAATGAAAAAGGCTTCATGGTTTGAACGAGTTGTGGGGACATCTTGCGAATGTTGGACGCTTAACCATTTATTTGAGCTTGATCTTTACATATAGTGCAATTTTAAAAATTGCTTGCACTTATTGTACAGAAGCTGTGTTTTCTGCTGAATAGACGTCCATCACAATGTGCCCCCTATGCATCACAGGTCTTAGAGAATTGTAATTGAATTGTCATTTTATTATTAACAGATTACAGAATGAGCTACAAGCTCGGTCTCCAAAATGTGGCTGATGCACATGATGTCCGGAAATCTCTTGAAAATCCTCTTGAAAGCATCTTCCTTCTTGGAGAAGAATCTTACACTACCGTATGTCTCATATCCTTGTTCTGAAGGTGAATGGATGGTTTGTAGGTGGCTTAAAATAATGCTTTACCTCATCTTCTCCAGAGTTGCTTAATAATACATGCATGGTTTCAGCATCCAAGCTTCGTCCATGTACAAGGTAAAAAAAAGTATGGCTGCAATTCTCTGATTATTCCCCACCTCGTCTTTCTATAAAAAGAGGAGCTAATCTCCTTCCGCTTCATCAGGTCACATCTAAAATAATTTCACTATCAAACAGGTATTAGGAAACCTTAACCAGCCAAAGAACCTTTAAAGAACCCTCGAGTGTGTGTACCTTAAGTGTATTTTTTCTCTTTCCAATTCTGGATCTGCTTTTCGAGCATCATGTACTCATCATGCTCTGTAAAGCTTTAATAACGACCTGTCGGCACGTCCTAATTAGCACTGTCAAGTTGAAAACATCTCCACATGGTCCTACCACATCAAGCATGCTGTGAAGCTAAGTATGGCGCATGAGAGACTGTCAATCCTCCATGTGGAAGATGTAAAAAGCATGAAAATGCAGCACCTCAGCAAATAAATGACCTGAGTTAATTAACCTGAAGAAAATGATGATGGATAGTTCTCTCCCGTACCAGCACCATAAAGGGCTGTCCTTCTTAGTGCCGCGATGGAAAATGTGTTATATAAATCCAGAAGCTTTTCGCTTTTAGCTTTACATGATTTGTTCATCATGCCAGGAACCCTTGAAGAACCCATTGTTCTAATGGTGTTGGTGGGTCTGATGAGTGAGGGCCTACTCTATCGGGCACTGTAAAGGTTCTTTGGTGTTCTGTTGAGGGAACAAAACAAAAACAAACAAAAAAAAAGTCCGTGCAGAACCATTCAACAAAAGGCTGGGGGGTGTGATACGTTTTTGTTTGGTTGCAACAGAGGGTTTCCACCCCAGACTCGGTTTTGTCACATACAGTATACAGTAGGAGACTGCAGGCAGGGCATAAATGCAGATGTATGACATTAACATTCAAATTAAACATAACGACCAAACCAGGAGTATCACCAAAAAACAGGAAACATCTAAACAGAAAAACAACAACAGCATCCATTAAACAGATGCTAGACCAAGAAACAAGCAAAACTTGAAAAAGAACTTAAATAATAAGACTGTTTAACCGAACAATTACACATAATTGTGGAACTGGAGATTGCGAATCTACACATTATGAGAGACAAAGTCAACATAAATGTCCCAAACACAAATGTGGTCCATACACGCAGAGCGCCCTCTACTGATTATTCCTGACAGGTTTCAAAAACACACTTATTTTTATGTGCATATGTCAAATACCATTTGTATGTAGATCTTTTGACTTATGAGTAAAATCTCTGTAGGAAATGGGACTCTGGAAATGGAATTTGTTCTTCATTTGTTTCTGCTATTGCGATGGTTCTAAACCTTATTCCTGGCCCTCTGCCCTGCACATTGTAGAGTTTCCCCTGCTCTACCACACCTACTTCGATTACAAAAGGCTGTTAATTAGTTTATTAGTCAAATCAGGTGTGCTGGGAGCTGATAAAGCACTAAGGCTTGAAGACCACTCTTCTATGGGGACTCATAAAGTCCCTAATAAGTACCAGCCAATAGTATGTTAGCCAAGTATCCTTATTGATCCAATGAACTCTTGAAGAACCTTTTCATTCCAAAGGCATAAGACTGCTTAACTATTTCCCGAATCCTTGATGCTAACTGACTTGTGCTTTATTATATCGTTTAGTCATTAAGATTATCACAAGTGATTAGCTGCTTGCTGGCTACAGCGACGGTTGCTAAAGATGTTGATGTTTTCTCTTTTAAAGTTTATATTAGGAGATACCAGAGTAGCTTTTTACAGTGGAGCGCCCTACTGCTCTCATATGGCTTGAAAGTAAACGGCATAACGTGTCTACTGGAATTAGCATTGAGACCAAAACTGTCAAAGCCCCTGGGCGGGTGCTGCGAGAACAGCGACATCCTGCATGATGTCTGACGGTTGCACATGGTAAGTGTATTATAACCCTGCAAGGAGTTTCAGAAATACAGTACCATGTTGTGTAAAAACTTAAAAAAGCTCAGAGCCTTGGTTTTGCTAGAAGTTTTCTGTTTCAGTTCCTGACCACAAATATTTCAACAAGTTTCCATCAAAGAATAAATAAGTCTTAAGCAAAAACAACCCAAAGAATGGATGGTTTGGAGAGCTGGTACAGT
The DNA here is from genome assembly GCA_013621035.1 of Clarias magur. NCBI lineage: Eukaryota > Metazoa > Chordata > Actinopteri > Siluriformes > Clariidae > Clarias > Clarias magur. The sequence goes on along the minus strand of QNUK01000312.1, from coordinate 119,092 downwards.
ATCAACGGGGGTTTTGGAGACATTACATCTCATGGACATGGCTCAGATTTCTGATTTCTTACAAAAACTGGAGAGCACTGTAATTGCTGAAAAAAAAAAAAAAAATAGGAGCTATTTATTTAATTCACTTACCGTCAATCACACCAAACCAAATAGGAGCTACATCAGCGATTCTAATGCTACGAGAACGTTCTTTGATCAATTTTGCCCAGAAGTTCAATCTTGTATTTTACATCTACCATGTTATCTTTAGGGACATCTTGTTCAGGGGCGTGCCTTTGGGTTTACACACATATTCTGATGTCTACAGCTTGTAAAATCTCATAAACCAGTGGAAGTTCTGGTTCAAATAAATGGATTAAAATAAGTGTGTCTAAATCCAGCTCCAGCCAAGGGCATATCTTTTGGTGTTTGCAGCAAGCACAATCCCAGTGTTACAACATCCTCTGGAGTAAGCTGCTGCACTGGGTATAACTATATATTCTAACCTCTAGATGACTCTCTCGGGATCTCATTTACAAAGAAGCCTCATGAAGTCAATGTAAAGATTAAGGTGTGATTGATGTTATTCTTGGCTACATGGATGTGTTTAGATAAGCATCATGCTTGGATCTATTGAGTGCGGCTTGAAAATGAGATTTTAATAAAGGCTGAGCCATGTGCGGTTTGCTGACGAGACCTACAGCATGCTTTATTTATTAATCAACGAAGGTGCAATTAGAATGCAAAACTTTATGGGAACTGCTATTATTGCTATATATTTGCAATATTCTGAGGTGCTTTTTATTTCTAAACACCTCCTGATCCCTGAAGTGCCATCACAATCTCAGTGTGTCTTCATGAGCGTAGAAATCATACAGTAAACATATAAAGGGATTCGAGAAAGCTCTAACGACCCCTTAACACTTTCCTCTTGTAAGAGCGCAATCGTTTATCTTCATGTAAGATCAATGGTCTTTCCCAGTATATAGAACAGTCCAGGTACAGTATACTGTAAGTAAAGTTATATATATAAGTTTCTGGCTGTATTCTGCTGTACCATCATATGGCGGGAGTCTAAGATGTCTCAGAGCCATCACCCGCCCAAACCTGTTCCTAAGAGTGAGACTCTGGTAGCAGGTGGGAATTGAATTTGATATGGGAGAAACAGGAGAAAATTGGAAAAGAAGAAAAGGGAAAAAAAAAAGGTCATGGAGATGAAAAAGTATCAGGCTAATGTGAATACCTTTACTGGCATTGTACAAGCACAAGCCGGTGGATTGCGCAATAGGAGAATGAGTAAGAGAATGTCATTTTGACCACAGCACACTTTGACCACCGTCTGCCACGCTGACCAATCATAGACAAATTTGCCAAGTCCCACCCACTCCCACGGTATGCCTGACCAACCCTGGCCACTAATACAGATACTCTTGAACAATAGTGCAAAACCTGTGCACTTGTACAGAGGGTTGCAATGACACTCGATCCTGCAGCAAGTTTGACTAATCCCACTTGCTCACATAAAAACTTTGACCAATGCCGGCCACTAACATTCTTGATCTATTTAGCCTGATCTTGTAAGCACTCTCGACCAATCCCTACACTCGTACAGGCAATCGTGCCAAATCCCACTTACTCCAACAGGAAATTTGATCGATCCCATCCATTCTTGCAGATATACTTGACCAATCTTATACACTCCCATAAATATATATATATATATATAATCAAAAATCAAAAATTACCCCAACCTTTTCTCTCCCACAGAAGGCTTGACTAATTCCAGATCAGGTTTGACTCATCTTACTTACTCACATAGTCGTTTAACAAACTTCATAGTTTCAACAATCCTAGACACTTCAACTGTTCCTCATTCCCCTAGCATCCTTGACCAACTCCTCCTGCTACTCTAAGCAGTAAGACATCCGTGCCAAATTCCCACAGATAGTTTAGACTAATCCCACCAATTCTGGCAGACATTCGTGACCAATCACGCCATGGTGCAGATTGAGCTATTTGTTTGCCCAAGGTGAAAACAGGCATGTGGATCTTCTCGTCCACTGAGTTAACGGTTTATCAAATGCACTATCACTATTAAATCCCATTTTAAAAGTCGTTTAATCATAAACAATATGATCTTTTGTCCAAAAGGAATGTACTCTATTGTCCATTCACATGCGAATTCCGTCACTGGTTGCCATCTATAACATTGGCTTTCCAGCAGGATTGCTGATAGAAGTTGATGATGGATCTCCATTATATGGTCTTATATTTTGTTTTACTGAAGTAAGAAAGACTTGCATACCTACAAGAGTTTCATACCTTGACTTTCTCTTTCTCTCATCCGTTGTCCCTGTTTTTATTTTTTATTTTTTATTATTTACACTACATTTATCAACTCAGCTTTAGTGGGCATGATGAGAACGTTCGGTTGTTGCCTCAAGACAAAGCAGAAGATTGTTGCTGTGATATGCCATGCACCGTGAGTCTATACTGCAAGGGTACTTAATAAACGGATTCCGAAGCAAATCTGAACCCAAACACTGCAGCGACTGGTAGCATTGGCTCCTCGTTTCTATCAATGCTAACACTTGTTCTGCTAGCACAAGCAGCGGCTAACAAGCTTAACAATGTTCTTGTTGTTGTCAGTACGCAGCGGCACTGTGAAAAAGTTCCTACTTTCAATGCAGTTTCTCAAAGGCTCTCAGATTCACCAATCTGTGGGTATAACCTGCATAGGTTTTTATGCCAGGTGCCTGTCCTAACATAACCCACCCATTTTATCCTGGCTTGGGACCAGTGGCTGGGATTTGGGTCTGCGTGGAAACTGAACCCAGGCCTTCTGCATTGCAGGCAAGAGAGACCACAGAGCCACCAATGTCACTGAAAATGAACGAGTCATAAATGTATTTATTTATTAATTTTTTTTTATATGGATGTTCTTTCTTCTGCAAGCCTTATATCTGACCAAATACCCCTTCTGCATTTTGAATCCTAGTAACACACACCAATAGCACGATCTGGCTTACGTTTATGGTAAGTTAACTGTGCTGCTAAATATTCAAAACAAATATATTTTCATATTTCACGTTTTTCAGTGAGGATATTAAGGCTTCTACAGATTTCATGCAAGCTGCACTGGAAATATTTAGCTGAACAGAAAAGCAGCAAGAGCTCCAAGAGAATCTGGAGGCAAGCGATCGTTGGCCGCGGACAGTGCAGTGTTTATGCATGTTTTCCTGTTTATATAGAGCTAATCAGGCAAGCCTTCGCTGGCCTGGTTCCTCTTTAGCTAGTCACTGTGTGGATCTTGTGAAAAGCTCGGCAGGCCAAAAAGGGGAAGAGCTGACCTTGTAATATCTAGCTGCCTGCCAACAGAATCACAGGGAAGAAGACTCTCACAGAATTAATGCCTCCCTCTAACAACCTGCTGCAAGGGCAAAAAAAAAAAAAAAAAGAAGTCCCTTGAGCGACTCAGTTTATATCTCCTCTTCTCTCTTTGCGGCGCTATCTTTTCCTTACGTCTTCCTCATATTTCCATGTCTCTTTGCACCTTGTCACTGAGAGTTTATTGTTTGGGCATAACGAGCTGCACCGCTTGAAGGCTCAGAGTTTTTTTTTTTTCTTTTTCCTCAGTCCAGGGTTTCATATCAATGCACCAGTCACCCACACTCATCCCCCCTGATGGCCAGACCGACAGAGATGGAGGGCAATCAAGCATCCAGCACCTCATTTCCAGAATGACTAAAAAAGAAAAATCTTTCTTGCCTCTTGCTGTCTCCCAACCCTGTCACAGATGCATGACCACACACACACACCCCGGTGCATTTTTGGACTGGACCATCAGGCTGCTTGCACACAGAAATCCATCAAAAATAAGCAGAGATAGCCCACCGTTTCTGGGTGGAGATCATTTTAAGTACGTGACCTGGAAAGAGGAAGGACAGAGTAGGGAGTCGATAGAGCAAAATGCAATGATAACGCAAAGTGTGCGAATTTGTAGTGCATTTACCAACAATAGCGTTGTATGGCATAATTAGCGTTTTGTAGGACTTTTTTTTTTTTTTTTTTGTACTTAATTTTATCGGAAACTGGGGTGATTTGGTCAGACCAACTTGGCAGGGCTTGATCATGGTGCGCTCATTTATAAATCTAAGTGAAAATACATAGAGGCACCATTCTTCTTCTTACTGTATTATAACTAATTAATATTTCCTAAGGGGGTAAGGTGGAATAGTGGTTAGCACTGTGGCCTTGTACCTAAAGGGTTCGCTAGCTTCCTCAGTGTGTGCATGGAGTTTACATGTTCTCCCCATGCTTGGTGGGTTTCCTCTGGGTACTCAGGTTTCCTCCCGCATTCCAAAGACACAGAGCTAATATTGACTGGCATTTCCAAACTGTCTAAAGCGTGAGTGAGTGTGTGAGAGTCTATGTTGGCGTGTGTGTCTTGCAATGTATTGGCAGCCCATCCAGGTGTTACCCCATCTTGTGCCTCGAGTCTCCTCGGATAGGCTCCAGGCCTCCCGCTACTTCTGTCCAGTATAGGCGCTATAAAGAATGTGCGCATAATATTTTCCCAAGCAACAGACTTAGCTAAACTGTAATTCCATTTTTAGCCAGATGATTTTAGCATCATCCATGCATTTTTTCCTTGAACAAACTCAGCCTCACGGAGCATAATTTTTTTTTTTTTTTTTTTTTTTTATCATTATATATACAAGAGGTGCCTCTTTCATTTCATTTCAATGTCCTGCTGAAAGCAGCTCTATCACCTACTCTGGTAGTCATACACTGAGAAACAGTGAACTCCTCCTGAATGCACAATTGCTAAACCTAGTCTTCAGAATGCCACATGCACCATGATCCAAGGTCGTTAGCTTTTTTTTCTTTTCTTTCTTTCTTTCTCACAGTCCAGGTGTACGAAGCTTGAGCAACTTGGCCACGTCGCAGGTCTGCAGAAGGTTAGCATGGCCACCGGCCCCCCTGATGCTAAACCCCTCGTTAGGGGCCGCTGGCGGGACATCGTTTTAATTATCTTTAATTAGCCTGGCCATCACACAGCTCTGCTCTCACAGCATGGTGATATGAGCCGGTGCCATTTTGTTCTCAACTGTACAATACTACAGAAAGTATGTATGAAGGTCTTAGATTCAAGGTCTTTACTTTTCCAGGGTCTGGGGGAAAAAAAAATCAAAAAAAACAATGTGCAATAGCAAATGTGTCGGGTATAGAAAAAGTGGCACATGGCTGTGAGATGTGAGGTGTGAGGTGTATCCTACAGCATAATCTGATAATATACCACACTGTGTCTAGTTCCTCTATCTGTCTGTGATTCGTAGAGTAGAGCTTGACTAAAAATGAAAAGGGATGAGCAGTTTCAGTGAAATGAATGTAATTATTTGAATTACTTTCAGGTTTCTTTACTGGTTCTCGGAGCTCAGATCTGTTCACTGATTGTTTCAGTTCAGATTCATTCACTGATTCAACCAGTTTTTCTTCAGATTTGTTTATTGGTGACTGTTTTACTTAAGATTTGCTCACCAGCTCCCTCTATTCAGATTTACTCGGACAGGTTCATTTTAGATTCATTCACTGATTGTGTCAATTCAACTTCAGCGACTGATTCATTACATTTTGATTCATGTACCGATTCGTTTATATTTTCTTAATTCACTTGTTCTTTCAGGCTACGTTTCATTACCAGGCCAAAGTCATATATATATATATATATATATTTTTTTTTTATTATTACCCTAATGTGAAAACAGTTCTGAATTTTTTATGGCACAAATCTGATGTTTTTCAGATCTGATCTGAGTCACTTTCACACAAGGTCCTACATTGGATAGATATCCGATATGCGGTCTTGGGACTTGAATGAGAGCAGGTTGTGCGACTTTTTTCTCTTTCTGGACCTCATGAAATACAGCCGGAAACTGTAACCGCTCGCCGTCCTCCAGAACATCAAATGATTTTGCTAAAATTCATTCTTCCGTTCTTTGAAATGAATGAGTGATCCAAATGACGATGGGTTCCCTGTTGAGTCTGGTTCCTCTCAAGGTTTCATCTCAGGGAGTTTTTCCTTGCCACTGTCGCCGTCACCCTTGGCTTGCTCGTCAGGGACCATCTCATTATCTAGACATCCACATACACACTTCCATAAATTTTCTTTTCATTTAGCGAAGACAATGTTTGTTGAGACAATGGCTATTGTAAAAAGCTCTATAGAAATACAATTGAATTGAGTCGAATTGAAACAACATGAGCAGCGGCGTATATATTTGCGCGTGTGCACCATTTTGACATCAGGATGTTGGTGTGCAAATCTAATCTAATCAGAAAACTCAGAAGAGACCAATGTCTTGTATTGTGAACACAGATTGCCAATTCATTCCGGTCCCAATTAATTCACTGAAGTCTGCATTTTCAATTTGCCTTTTGCGTTTATGAAGCCGTTCAGTAGCTGAAGAAAAAAAAAAAAAAAAAAAGTGACCAATACTGATTCATTTGTCTTAGTGGTTCTTTTAAAAATGACGGAATTTCAGTGTGCACCTACATGGTTCATCAAATTGTACTTGCATGCTACCTCGCTCCCTTTGAAAGACGGGAAATGCAAAGAGTGTGTACAATTACACTGTGCACTTTCCAGAACAAGCATACACTGAAATAAAATACCTGCTTATGGTTCTTTGGTGTGTAAACTGCATTGATTTCCCAAGCAGTAATGCATGTGTGGTGACATGTGGTAATGTACTCACTTTGAATCATTGCATTTCATTTTGGTTCGTGGTGTTAACGCATTTATTTCCTCCTCCTGGAATCACATCAATATGCATATTAACGCTCTCTATAGGCCACACACTACACATTTCCTGGAAGAGTTCCCTGGAGCTGTAATGATTTCTTCTTCTTCTCCTTCTTTTTTTTAACACATAGCAGATTTCAATGTGCATTGTTTTTCCCAATTAGTTTTATTATATATATATATATATATATATATATATATATATATATATATATATATATATATATATATATCTTATAAAACATTTTACTGTGCAATATATTGTAGTTTCTTATACATTTATAAATTGCTATGAAACGAAAGCAAAAACATCTAGCACATTTTTAGTAGAGTAACTTGACTATGTAACATGTCTAGCTAAATAATGCTAATGGTTTTAGCAGGGAAACATCACAGCGAAATACTGGACATGTTTATTTTTTCTTCCTTTTTTTTTTTTTTTTTTTGACTGAATCATTTAATAGAGAATTGTGATTAATTTTGATTAAAATTGACTAGCTGGTTAATGTTGCTAAAAATGTCAGCAGAGAAATTTGACCAGCAAACCTGACTAGCTCACTAAGCTAACTAAGCTGCTGGTTTTAGGAGAGAAAATTGTCTAGCAAAGTTTGCTAACGGAAATATGGGCAGTCATAGCAATTTTTTTTTTTTCTTTTCTTTTAGCAGGGAAAAATGTGTCAGATTAGAAACTTGGCAAGAGACTTAATGGTGTTAGCAGCGACACATACTGTAGGCTTGTGCAGAGAGTCGGTTAGCTACTTGACTAGCTGGCTAACATAGCTAGTTGGTTCTTGGATAAGGCTTGAAATATGCAAAGACTAACAACTCGGTTATTGTTTTAGGAACATATTTAACTATGTGATGGTGTGATGAAGGGTATACACTATTACCAGCCTGAAATGGCTAATTTTCATGTAACCTCATGTCACAAAGTGGCACGATTCCATTTTCTTTAATCTATGTATAGGTAAATTGCAAGCTGTGGTGTAGCTGTTGTCACTTATATTATAGCAGCTATTAACATCTCGTGCCAGCACTTAAAAAAAAAAAAAAAAAAAGTATTTCTCTTAGGAAATCTAAATTAAAATTAAATTTTTGCTTCAATGCATTAACACTGGAGTCTCCTTCCATAAACGCTAAACAACAACATGTAGGCTTTACAGAAACTTATCAAACATGACATGCAATTTGTTTTTGTTTTTTTGTTTTTTTATTCTGATTTTTAGAATCAAGAATTCAACAGCTCAACAGAATTCACAGTGATGTGATATACCAGCGGTTGTACCACGGCGCCATTGAGAATAGAAATCCCCTCAATTTGATTTTTTTCAGTTGTAGTTATGAAGATGAAACGTTTATATGGACATTTACCCTCTAGGCATGGACGAAGATCTGATGCATCCAATACAACAGACGACCAGGAATCAATGATGCGGCACAAAAAAAAAAAAAAAAAAAAAGATAACAATTTAAGCCCTGATCGAAATGTCAAGGATTTTATTAACTGATTTTTATTAACCATAACGAGCACCAATATTTTCACAAACCTATTTCTTTTGGAGTTGCCCGCAGAATGATTTGGAGAGCAGCCAGTCTGCACAGATCGGCATGAAATATGCATAATTAAACGATGCCCTCTGCGCCCACGCGCCAGAAAGTGCAGGTCAATTGGGTTGAAGACACCAGTCATAAATCTTCCCTTAAAGTCTGTAACATTACCGAGCAAACTAGGTCTCTGTTTAAAAAAAAAAAAAAAAAAAAAAGCTCTCAATTAGAGCCTGTCCTTCCTTTCCTCCTTTTCACACGGGCCGGCTGGTGGCCTGACCTGCTCATGGCCGCTAGGTCCAGAGCTGAAAATGTTAACCAGGGTTAACCGGGCGAGTTCAAGCCCTCACGTAAAAAAAAGAGAACAGTTGGCCACATGAGAACAGTTTTTATTATTATCATTATTATTATTTTTAATAGTGGAATGAATCAGCATGGACTGTCAGGACTCAGGTCCTTGGGGAAAATATTATTTTATAATATAATTTTTTTTATTTATAATTGTTTTCATGTGGGATAATAAATATTGATAGAAATCAATATATGTGTTCTCACTCTAGGATTAGGACTGTAGTACTACTGTTTCACACATGGGGGGAAAAAAAAAAAAAAACTCCAGATGCTTAAACATTGAAGCCGAGTTTGGATGAAGGTGAAAAAGGTAGGAATCTAAGGCAAATGCAATAAATAATAATACTAATAATAATAATAATAATAATAATGATGATAATGATAATAATAAACAAACCATAAAAGAATGTGTAGTTTGTACATAACTACTGATTTAAAATCTGTTTGGAAAAAAAAAAATAATAATAAGTTTTGATTACTTGCATTCCACATTGATGTATTATAATCATAATCATAATCATAATAAATAGATATTTATTCCAGTTTATTTTTGTTCCATCACATTTTTGACAGTACTACAGTACTTATTTACTAATATACAGTAGTAAAGGTACTATGGAATACATACTGCACCAGGATACTGGTAAAAAAAAAAAAAAAAAAAAACATTAATAATGTTTATGTATGTAAAAAAATGGCATGGTAGTATTTATATAGTATGGTATGATTGTGTGCACTGCACAAAGCATTAATTATGCTATGTATGATAAAACTCTTAATTTTAGCTACAATAATATGGAACTGCCTGTAATATCCAGTACCATACCAGTAATACTAATACTACCATATCTAATATGGTACTGTACTGTATGTACAAACATACCATCTTTTCCAGAATCCTCCAGAGTATTACTGTATGGTATTAACCAAATGATCACAGTACTTCCCCTGGTACTCTATAAAGTCCTGTGGTGCCTACCATGTTAATGTCTAAAGTGCCATGTACATACTATGGTAAAATTTCCTATGGATTGACTAAATGTCATCAAAGCTTTCGGGGCATTTTTACAGTCCAGCATAGCCATTGGTTCTAATATCGTAGCCATTGGTTCTACTATCTAATATCGTGACTTTCTAACAATTTTGAAGTGTTTGGACTGAAACTGTAGCATAGCAATAACGTCCAGTAGCGTAGCAACATGGTAGCGACCAATGACCATACTAAACACTAATGTTAGAGATAATGCTCACATTTTGAGATTCTAGATTTACATAAATACTTATGAAACTGGGGAACTGGTATTGGTGCTTTTATCCATATAAAGATCTGGGAATGTGTTTTTATTTTATTTTTTTATTTTTTTTTATTTTATAATATACATATTATTTTATATATTATTAATGTTATATAGATAATATTTTATATTACATTAGTATATACATATTATTTTTACTAATAACATATATTTCTTCAACTTTTTTATACTGTCATTTAATAATTAATAATTAAACCCATGGAAAAAGCAGTTTTGAAATCAGATGCGAAATGTATTACTTGAAAAGAGTCAAATAGCAAAATATTCAAAAAGGTGTACCTTTTTACCTCACGTAGTATTGGCACAATGGATAAATCAGTCTGCAGTAGTGTTTGTAATTATTTAAATACAGTATGTAGCTTAGTATCAATAATATTTTGAGGTTATTATTATTATTATTATTATTATTATTATTATTTTTAATATGTAGCAAACTGTTTTGTGAGTCAAACAGAAAGTAGTGGCATTACATTAGAGTAAGTGTTGCACACAAAACCTTCTTACTTAGAAAGTCCTGACACTACTGTATGCTATATTTGTTTCTCCATCGTTTGATCTGGATGAGATTTAACCAACAGCTTCCCACAAACAGCAAAAAGCATCTGATATCTCTTATTTACAGATTAGTTGTGGTTATTTTATGTTTTGCAATTGTTATTTCTCTGCTTCTCTAAAGACGTACACTGCAGTATCCCACATAGTTTTGTTAACTATATAACATGGTATGAAATGTCCAAATTGCATAAATACAGTCGTCTTTCAGATGCATACACACAGATACATACCTGTAGTCCATTAATGTTGGGGTAACTGTAATGGCAGTAAGAGAATGTAACATCATTTTCTTATCTTCAACATTTTCCAAAACTCTTAAACATTTACCCTACTTGTGGGAGCAGATGTGTTAAACAGAAAGTATATTTGTTTCAGTGGTCAGTGATCACAAAAAAAAAAGCAGCTCCCTCTCATGTGTGTATCAAATTGTGGTAGTTTAAAACTTCAAAAATAAGATGATACAGTTCTTTTTAAATGAGATGTTTTGTTATAGATAACCTTGTGTGTCATGGAATAATAATTTGCCAAAATGAATACAAGTCTTTCAATGGTATTCATCAATTCATCAAGTTTTGTAATTGTTAATTTGTAATTATATATATGAAACAAAAAATGAAGAAGAAGAAGAAGAAAATAAATACAGTTTTCAAAAAAAAAAAACGTACAAAGATGGAAAAGGAAAGAAAAGAATATTAAATATTGTTATAAACTATGCCATTTTTTAAAAATAATAAGTAGCATAACAAAATAAAAATACTGAACAATAAATATTGGCAGAGGAAAAATAACATGAAGAACCTATAACAAAATTAGGACTTTATTAACCAATAAAATAGGTGTAAATAATTTAAATTATAATAAAATGTTTATTTGAAATAAAATAGGTATTCAAATTAATTTCTGAATATTAGTATGCAAAGGTTGCATATTAATATTGCTATTATTTATCAATCCTTTATAAAGTGATTTGTTCTGATTTTGTAACATTTTCATGAATTATATAATTCTATAAACAACAATATTAATAATAATAATAATAATACTTTCTAATTTAAGGATAAACTGACATAAACCGCTTTGCTAATAAATAAATAAATAAATAAATAAACAAACAAACAAACAAACAAACCGCCACCAGTCTTGATGTGAGATTGATGGGCGTCTGGGCGCATGTGACAGCGTTCCTCTGTAATCACAGCTCAGGGGGTGACGGACCGACTGCATGTAGTTTGATCAGTTCCTTGTGTGCCTCTGATCCCCCGCTGCACGACTTCCAGATTAAGACCCATATGACCTAATCATCCTGCCCCATGCCATCCCAGCACCATGATTGCTACACGCCTGAACTTCATCTTTCATTGCCTTTTGGCTCCCGGTGGATCTCGGCTGTCGGTACCCAGCCTCGCCTCTGACGCTATCACGGCCATTTTCACGTCTTCCTTCTGCTCGGCTGTCAGAGCGCGGCACTGAGAAGTGGCCGTAGGTGCAGCGTCGCCGTAATGACTTTCCCCATTAACAATACACCAATATTTGCAGCTGTCTGACTCAATTATCTGCACTGAAAGGAATTACACCGTGGCTCTTTAGCACCTGGTTTTCATACTTCGCCCAGTGGCGATGAGCAGAAGCGTGACAGGAGATGAAGAAACAGCTCGAACGCTGGAGGAACGTAGCACAGTGTGCTTGACGTCAGGAGTTTCTACTGTATATGACACGAATCAAAGGCGTTCACACCACATCGCCGATGGATTCTCCATTCTCATTGTTCAGAAGGTGAAGCTCATTTCCTTTCACAACACCGCTTGTAACTGCTTTCTCATGGGACGCATGATGAACTTTTCGTGTAAACAGATAAAAAAAAAATGTTTGTAAACATTGACGGTTACATTCAGTAAGTAGGAAGAGGTTTATTTAACACTGACGGAAAGGGTCTTCAATCTGCAGAGTAGATTTTGTGAATTTCAACCACTTTGTACAGCAAGACTGCAGATCTTAGAGCATAAGAATCCAGGGTTTAGGGGCTCCTGCAGCATACCATTGAAAATGGACAAAAAGAGCAAGAAAGAAAGAAAGAAAGAAAGAAAGAAAGAGAGAGAGAACAAAAGAAGAGTCGCCACCTATTCATACCTGTGTCTTTATTGTAATTTCAAAGTAGTGAAAAAAATTATATATATATATATATATATATATATATATATATGCTTCAATGTTGTTACAATGCAAAAAGGACAAATAATTACAAAAAGGAATGTGATGAAATAAAAAATAAAAAAAATGAAGAGTAAAAAAGAAAAAAATGATGAATAGAAAGGGAAAGGAATTCTGACGCACAGCGTGACTAGCTGATGTACGATTCAACACGGCTGAGAACGGTCCATAAGAGCACTTTAAAAGGGGAGAAGACATCGTCCAGTTCTCATACCAGAGCCGAAGAGAGGAACCCAGTGAGGAACAGAGGAGGGGACGTGCCGAGACGAGACATGAGCGAGGCAGTGTGCAAGATGATCATCGGACCTCCGAGCAGGAGTGACGTACTGGGAAGGGAATATCGACCAACGTGATGGGAAGTCTTCTTCTTCTTCTGCCAGAACATCCGTCTCTTTCAGAGTCTGTGGTCCATCCTGTACTCGATCATAGACACACACAAAGTGAAACTGAATACCCCCCCAAAAAAAGAAGAAAAAAAATCAAAACGTGAATCGACAAAAGAACATGATTTTTTAAAAAAGGAGATGAAAAGGAGAAAGGAAATAACGATCAGAACAGGAAGTGTGTGTGTGTGTGTGTGTGTGTGTGTGTGTGTGTGTGAGAGAGAGAGAGAGAGAGTCATGATGATGACCAATGCTGATGGTCATAATGAGGAGAGAGATGGTGTGTGTGTGTGTGTGTGTGTGTGTGTGTGTGTGTGTGAGAGAGAGACTTTGGCAGGAATCTTCTCCATATGGCTCAGACAGTTGTGATTTACACGGCAGGTGGCTCGAAGCCTCGGCTACAAGGAAGGCTGTGACATTCCGAGCCCGGAGTGTGGAAAGTGCTAGGAAGGGAGTTTTCCGAAATGAAGTGTTTGACACTGGCATGTGTACTTCCTGTCAAACTGTCAGTGTGCATGAACTTCTCGATACTTCCTCTTTTACCCTGTTCTCTCCCTCTCTCTCTCTCTCGGGTGTGTTTTGAGCTTTACTCACAGCTTGCTTACGATTTTACTCAAAAACAAATCACAGTTAGCATTTTTTGCTGTTTTTTTTTTTTGTGCACTGCTGCCATGCTGCACTCAAACTAACCTTCATTTTAGAGGGAAAAAAAACTGTACAAAAAGAATACAATTGATTTTTTTTTTCATAAAAAAGGAAAAAGAAAAGTAAGTAAATTGAGAAAACAAACATGATAGTCCCTGCAAAAGAAAGGAAGACAAATGGTAGATTAAAAAAAAAAAAAAATATATATATATATATATATATATATATATATATATATATATATATATATATATATATATAAGAAAGATATTCTTTAAAGAGAAAATTAAATGAAAAAAGAAAAAAAGGAAATTTCAAAAGGAAATTAGCAGACAAAATATGTTAGAATTAAAAAGGTTTAGAGGATGACACAAGACGAGTTTTTTTTTTAAAGAAAAAGGTAAAAACTAAGTGAGAAAGAAAGAAGGAAGTGTAATTTTAATGTAAAATTTTATGAAGCCAAAGGAAAAAACATTTTAAAGAGGTAATAGAGAAAGAAACAATAACATGGCAAAATATTATAATATAAAAAAGAAATATAAGAGGAAAAAGAAAGGAAGCAGGAGAAAAATTAGCGAAGAGAAAAAAATTCAAAAGGTGAAAAAAAAATAAAAACATAAAAAAAATATTTCAAATAAAAAAGGTTTAGAAAAAAATCACAGTGTAGTTTAAAAAGACAGAGAAAAAGAAAGACAAAAAGGAAAGAAAGAAAGATTTGAACTGGAAAATAAATAAAAAGGGAAGGGATAATAAAATGTAGGTACAATGAGCAAGAAAATACATATAAGTAAAAGTGAAGAAAGGATAAGAGAGAAGAAAAAGGGAAGAGTAACTAATTAAATGAGAATGCAAAATATTAAAATGTACATTTTTAAGAGAAATAATTAAAATAATTAATTAATAAAATAAATTAATAATTAAAAAATAAACAAATAATTAAACACTACTGTGTGTAGGTTTTACAGATTACGCAAATGGGCTGAAATGCTGGGTAAGTGGAGCTAAAAAACTCCCAGCGTCTTGCAATTAATGGTAGGGGGAAAAAAGTCTTGCAAAAAAACAAAACATGTTGTTTCTTTTATATTAACAATCACTTAAATCAAATGCCTGAGTTCTTCAGTCACATCTGGATCTGGCTGCAGGATCCATTGGTGTTTAAAGGAAGAAAGCTGGCTCTAGTACATTGCCAAGATTTCCCAGAATGCATCAGGAGACAATGGCTGACATGGATTTGAGGCATGCAGATCTTTGCCCTTTGAAGCAATCTATCCAGGCATCTGGGAAAGGAAGAGCGATTCTCTCTAATCAGATTTATGGAGAGAGTCGTAAAGCTGTTCTGTTTCCAGCAGCATTAAAAAAAAAAAAAAAAAAAAAAAAAACGTCCACCGCAATTCTTTCAGTCTCACACCGTGCTGTTTCTATAGTAACAACTCCTAGGACAGAACATACAGAGAAATAATAGTGCAAAAGAGATAAAACAATTTACAAGGGGATTTACAAAAATAAATAAGAGAAAAAAATAAAAGAGGAGAAAGGAAATATAAATGTAAGAGTAAAGAAAACGGGGGGAAAAGAAGGAATAATTAAAAAGTGAGGAAGACAAAAGAGTCCAATGTTTAAGACAAAAAAGAAATACAGAATAATAAAAAAAAAACTGGAAACTGAGGGAAGAAAAAAAGGTAATGAATAAATCAAGTGGATTGCTAAATAATAAAAAAAAGAGAAAAAAAAATAATTAAAATTTTTGAAAAAGGAGACTGAACAATATAAAAGGATACAGTAAATAAAAAAAAATAATAAATGAATAGAAAGGGAGCAAACATTCAAAAAATAGGGAAGAAAAACAAAATGAAGAATGACCAATAAAGAATAAATAAAGAAAAGTAAAGATAAAATAATTAAAAAAAGGTTTAAAGATACAGAAAGGAAGAAAGAAAGAAAGAAAGAAAGAAATGCCTAAAACCAATTAAAACAATTAGGAAAGTGTAGAAGAATAAGTAAAGATACATTTAAAAAAAAAATAAGTTAATGGAAAAGAAGAAAACAAGCAACAATAAAATAAAAACAAAAGAAAAAAATCAAGCAGAGAAAGAAAGAACAAATGCATGCTTAAAGGGAAAACATAAATAAAATAATAAAATGAAATAAATGGAAATGAAGAGAAAAAGAACGTATAAATGAAAAGAATGAAAAAGAAAAGAAAAATGAAAAAGCAAAGATATTTATAAAGAGAAAGAAAGAAAGAAAAAAAGGAAGAAAGATGCCAGTGCCAGTGATGACTAGCGTGGACTAGTGTGGATTGTGTCAGATTCTTCATCTCTTTCCAGTTACACTGAATGTTGTGGAACAATTGGTGTTGTCAGGTAAATTCTCACAGCTGTACACGTTTTTCTTTGTAGGTGGTGGGGGCGGGGTCACAGAATGAATCTTGGTTAATGAAGGATAAAGCAAATTTTTTTCACGTTGCCGTTATGTAAGCTGAAATCGCTCCCATGTCCCGCTCTGTCGCGCTCCACTTTATAGCCTGCTTTTGTTCCACATCCATAAAGCATCTGTACTGCTCTCAAGCTCTGAAGTAATTAGCACCTGTCCGTAATTGCCAACAGGGTCAGCGTCAGGTTCACGCTGAGACCGGTGCGTGTCAGACGCTCTCTCCGAAACCATGCGCTTAGAGCTTTGCTGCATTTGATTGGAGTTTGACAGCGACTCGAGGACGAGAAGCACTTCTCTTCAAGCAGACTTAATGAGCGCTCCCACGTCGCGCTTCTCCTTCAGTCTCTCGCCGCACTGGGCTTTGAGTAATGCTTGGAGTTAGCATCGTGTATGCACTAGCGACAAAGCGGCTCAATTTATCACCGATTCAGGAGCGGCGAGGATGAAGTGCGCGCTCATCTCTTTTCACTAGCCTTCTTTCTCTCCTCTCTCAGTCTCAAAATATGGGACGTTAACAGCAGTCTGGCCTTGATTCTTCTATTTCAGCCCTGACCCCATGTTCACACACACACACACACACACACACACACACACACACACACACACACACACCATCACTCAGAATGATCTGACTGTACACATGGCTTTAGACCTTGAGCTCTGAAACAGCGCCCACATAACACCACTGAAGCGGCGCGTGACAAAGTGTGTGATTTCCTTTTTATAAGGTCAGCATCTGCTAAAATTGATTCTTCTTGAAAAATGAAAGAAAATGACTGAAGAGAAAGGGAAATTTGTGAATATAAAAAAAAAACAAAGAAAGAAACATAATGAGTGACAAGAAAAAGACAAGAAACAATAATAATAATAAAAAAAACAAGAAGGAAAAATAAAGATATGGTATTATTATTATTATTATTATATTATTGTTTTCATTATTTAGATTTATTTAAATTAAATAATAAATAAAATGTATTTATTATTTTGCACATTTCTCACACTTAAATGACATTTTTTATATGTTTTTAGTTTTATGTTTATCAACGATAAAGCACTGTCCAAACCTACCTGCCCCTATGTGAAAAAGTAACTGCCCCCTTGCTTAATCATGAATGAACTGTGATTTTTGGAAAGCTGCAGTAAATTTTACTTGCCACACCCAGGCCTGACTACTACCAGACCTGTCGAATCAAGAAATCACTTAATTAGGGTTATCTTTAATTAATATTATAATTAGTTTGATAATCTGAATCATTTAAGTGCGACAGATATGCAAAACAATTTTTTTTAAAAGCATGGCACTGTACGATATGACAAAAGAGAATGACAAAAAGTGACAAGTAAACAAGAATTAAACAAATACACAAAGTAAGAAAAAATCATTTACAGTAAGAACAACAACAACAACAACAAAAAACACAACTAAAGAAGGTCATTTTCTACTCAAAGCGGGCCAACACAGCACCCAAACAGGTGAACACAGCAGTGTCTACTGCACTTGATTTAACCCGCTCTTATCTGGACAATAGCACACATGTAAGAATGCTGTTTGCTGAATTTAACACAATCATACGAATCATACTAAGCTGATCATCAAGCACCAGGGCTTGGGCATCAGCCCTCCCATTTGCAGCTGGATCCTGGACTTTTTAACTGAGAAGCCTCAGTCTGTCAGGTTGGTCAATCACATACCTCATATTACCCTTAACACTGGGGTTCCACAGGGTTGAGTGCTGAGCCCATTGCTCAAATGTTTGTTGCTCCATGAGTGTGTGCCTGTGCATAACTCTGAAATGATCATGAAATATGCAGATGATACCATGATCAGTCGTCCGACCTCAATCTTAACGCCGAGAAAATCAAACAACTCATTCTGGATTTCCGGAAATCAAAAATCGGCAGACACACTCCTATCTACATCAATTAGACCTGAAATGAAGTGTGTCCTTGGCTTCAAGTTCCTGGGAGTGTTCACATCTCTGAGGATATGTCCTGCCGCCATGACGCTTCCCTTCTAGTTAGAAAAATGCAACGGAGTCTTTACTTCTTGAGGAGACTGAAGAAAGTTCATTTGTCTCCCCAGACAGTAGAAAGCTTTTATCGTTGCACTCCTGAGAGCATATTGACCCACTCTATCACCATCTGGTGTTGCAGAAAAAGGTGGAATATGAAGGGGAAAGTGAATAAATATAGCAAACGACAAGAAAAGACATAACATTTAAAATAATACTAAAATAAATGCAGTTAGAGACAAATTATCTCACAATAAGGAATTTAGTAGAAACGAAAAAACAAACAGAAAATAGCAAAACAGAAAAGGAATCAAAGAACAATAAGTAAAGAAGAAAAAAATGAAGAAAAAGAAAGAAAGCAGGAAATAATAAAAACAAAGGTGCTGACTGTAGATGGGGCCTTAGAGACCTTGAGCACATACAGTTCTGTAACACTGCTGAAGCAGGAAAGTGACAACGTCAGTGATTTCCTTCTATAAGGTCAGCATTTTTTTTTTGATTGATTTGACTGCATTCCTTTGTCAGAGAAAGATGCACCATCTCCTGAACCTATAGCTTATAAATAATATTTGTGTATTCCTATAGAAAGGATCAGCTTGAGGAATGGAGGGAAAAAAGAAGATCAGCTGTGATTGATGGATTACTAGCTATGGATTACGGGGGAGATTGAGGAAGGGTGAGCGGTAGATCAGCTGAGTGTTTGGTTGAGATGAAGAAGAGGTGAGATTAGGTCAGCTAAGGTGGAGGAAGGCTGTGATGTAGAACAGCTCAGGGTGGGAGGATGGCGAAATGTAGATCAGCTCAGATGAATGAGTGGTATAAAAATAACATAAAAGATTGGGATGCGATAGAGGAAGGGTGAAATATAGACCAGCACTGGGTTGGGGTGAGATGATTGAAGGTGAGATCAGTTGTGATTCTAGGATTTTGTTATTGGGGGGGCACAGGGGGGGACCATGCCCCCCCTCTCGAAACGCCCCTGGGTGAGATGGAGATCAGCACTGGGTTGGGGTGAGATGATTAAGGGTGAGATGTACTGGAGATCAGCACTGGGTTGGGGTGAGATGATTAAGGGTGAGATGATTAAGGGTGAGATGTACTGGAGATCAGCACTGGGTTGGGGTGAGATGATTAAGGGTGATATGATTAAGGGTGAGATGTACTGGAGATCAGCACTGGGTTGGGGTGAGATGATTAAGGGTGAGATGTACTGGAGATCAGCACTGGGTTGGGGTGAGATGATTAAGGGTGAGATGTACTGGAGATCAGCACTGGGTTGGGGTGAGATGATTAAGGGTGAGATGTACTGGAGATCAGCACTGGGTTGGGGTGAGATGATTAAGGGTGAGATGATTAAGGGTGAGATGTACTGGAGCTCAGCACTGGGTTGGGGTGAGATGATTAAGGGTGATATGATTAAGGGTGAGATGTACTGGAGATCAGCACTGGGTTGGGGTGAGATGATTAAGGGTGAGATGTACTGGAGATCAGCACTGGGTTGGGGTGAGATGAAGGAGTAGTGAAATGGAGGATGGTGAGATGGAGATCACCTCTAAGTTGGGGTGAGATGGAGGAGTGATATGTAGATGATCTACAGGAGATCAGACATGGATGCTCTTCTCCCTCCCTCACAGGCAGCAGGTTCAGCACGTCTTTAGCCTTTTGATGTTCAGATATTTTCGACTTTGTGTCTCCGGGAGCGCCGACGCGTCTCCGGGAATATTAATCATTCTGTTTTAGTTGAGTTTTGGAATACGGGTGAAAAAAGAAAAAAGAAAAAAAGAAAAAGGCTGCGATCGTGTGATGTCTCCTCTCACTACTCGCTCTCGCAGTCTATCTAACAGGATTGATTTCTACAGAAAGATCTGAGCAGAAACACAAGTGTGTGTATGTGTGTGTGTGTGTTGAGTCAGAGTTACGGTTACCAAACTGAAGTGGACTATTTTCCAACAGCAACACGCTGAAGTGTTTTATTCCTCTTCTCACAGGATCTGCCAAACATTGCAACATCCATTTCATTCATGACATCAAAATCACTTCATATTTATATCCGTTCATTGATTCATTTCATTAATTCATCAATTTAGTTTCTGTTTTTGAATGATGCAGAACGAAAACAGGAACAATTTCAAGTATGAAAAGGATAGAAGAAAGAACGAATTATATGGATATTAAAATAAGAAAGATAATCATAACATTTTGACCAAGGAAGAGTAACTATTAGAAAGAAAGAGAAGACATGAACAATGTATATGTATTGTCCTTGTAATATAAAAATAAAGAAAGACACTGTCTGTTATTTAATGAAAAAGGAAGAAGTTGGAAAATAAAGAGAAGACAGAGAAATTAACAATATCTATGTATTTTTGTTGCTATATAGAAATAAAAAACAACTAAAGTAAAAAGTAAGAATGAACATGATGGAAAATGAAAACAATAATAATAAAATAAAAGGTGGGAAAGAAAATAACAAAGAATGCATGTGTAAACTGAGAAAAAGGATGACTAAAGAAAGAAAGAAAATATTAAAATCTAATTAAAAAAAAAAGAAAGCAAGAATGGAAGAGAGTGAAAGAAGAAAAAGAAAGAAATACATGTCTAAATAAAAAGGAGAACATTCATGTCAGAAATGTATACAGTACATGTATTGTTAGAAATAAAATTTAAAAAAGCAAGAAAGTAAGAAAAAAACTACATTTGAATAAATTAATTAAAAAATTTGAAATAAAATTATTCTAAATAATGTGAATCATGTGATAATGTATTTCAGGTGTTCGATCATTCCTGTGTCACTGTTACTATGGAAACTACAGTATAAAGCATAGGGTGCATTAATACAAACTTTTGATTAGCAGACGCACCACTGTCAGAAAATTAATCAACACCTTGCGACGAAATTACAACTGAGAATTCACCAACACTGTGATCTAAACCTTGATGATCACCTCAGGTCCCATTCACGTCGTCCTCTTTTTAGAGATTTGTGACTCATTTTTGCGTTTCGCTCCTTCACGCTTGTGGCATGCTGCGAGGAAAATGAGCAAGGAGTTTAAAAAGAGGCTGAATGAATGCTAATTCCGTGTTTAATAAGGCCCGGCTCCCTCAGAAGTCGGCAAACTAGATCCCACCTCAGCCAGCCGGGCATTAGCGAGCCAGACGCCGACGAGATAGATTACAGCCTCAGTTCTTTTTTAGCTTTTATTCTCCCATGGTATCAGAAATTAAAGTTCCACTATTGCACGAGCGCTCAATTTTCATATTAAAGACTGGGATGCATGGGCTGGTAGGCCAGCAAAATTGAGTTTAGAAGAACATTGCAGTGCCGGAGAACGAACTAATAAACATTACTGGATTACTGCGATGAATTTGAGTGTAGCCTGCAAAACCTATAAACCTCTGGACTAGTGTTGACCCTCAGGATTGTTAGCAATACAAAGGCGTAGCTGCAATGTTAGCAGAGCTGGCATCGTTTCAGAAAGGCTTGGAGTGAGATTCTGAAAAGAAAGGCATTCAGCTACTTGCTCTTCATTCATGGTTGTGTTCTTAGGCAAAATTGTGAGGCAGCCCATCCCCTTGGTTGAGAAGCGACCCCACAAACGAACGGTCTCAGGATGCCGTAATGTTGGTGTGACAAAGAACTGTGATGGTATCGCTCATCTTTTCTTCTCAAGAGAAGCTTTTTTTTCTGAATGTCCCAAATAGTCCTAAAGGGGATCCATCAGAGAAAACGACTTGACCCCTTTCAGTCCTCAGCAGTTTTTCCTGCAGAGACGTGGCTTCTTTGCTGCCCTTCTTGAAATGTATGAAGATGAGCGCTAGTATCAGTCCTGTGTCGGACCAACAAATGTTACTAAGGTATTTTTCTGAAAAGAAAAATAGGGCCTATATTCCCCACCAACCAAACCACTTACAGTAGAGTACATGCTCTCGAGCAGCTCCATGTAGGGCAGCAGTGGCGTCTCGCATAACTCTGGGCCTTGTTCATTTTCATTGTTCATAGTGGCCCCTTGCTTTCTTGATCTATATCTTTCACTTTTCCTTACTGATCTAATGGTTAATCAGTGGTTAAAGCATTGGACGAAGGTCCCAGGTTCAAATCCCACAACCACCAAGTTACCACTGTTGGGCCCTTGAGCAAGGCCCTTAACCCCTCACCTGCTCAGATGAATAATGAGATAAAAATGTAAATCGCTCTGGTTAAGGGCGTCTGAGAATGTTGTAATGTGCAGTAAATGTAACCCTGTGGTCTTATGAATACGAGCTGGTATCAAAAAGCACAAGGCTGCACACATGGCCACAGGGACCACCAACCATAAGTCAGTGTGCCAAAAGACACCGTCCTGTGCACTTTAGGAGCTGTGTAACCGGAGCCATTATGACCATGTGCCTTACGCCTTGCTATTTCATCATGGACAGCAAGTTAGAACAAAGAGTGAACGTGAAATTTCGTGTGAAACTGGACAAGAGATGTTTGACCCGATTCAGCAAGTTTACAGTGATCCTGCAACAAGCTATCCGGGGTGTTTTGAGTAGCAGATGCACGTTAAAAGCAGAAGAACATCACTGGAAGACAACAAGGGATCAGGAAGACCTTCAACAAGCTTTTGCAACCTTTGCATTAAGATTGTTGGAGAACAGTCCACAACATTGCCGCTGTGTCAAACGGAACAGTCCAGGCGTCAGTGTGCCGTACAGTAGATGACCCTCCTCATGTTCGAGGATCGGTATCTGTGACGCCACTTGGGTGTACGGGTACGACCATGAGGCAAGACAGCAGCCTTCACAGTGGAAGAGCCCGTCATCTCCACAACCAAAAATGGACTGCAGGTCCACCACTTGACAGAGTGCATGCTCATCATCTTTATAGACATTCACAGCATTGATGGTCCATGGATAATTCATCCCCAGGGGCCAGAGCATCAAAGGCGAATTCTACTGCCAGGTTTTAAGGCGTGTCAGGGAGGGCGTAATATATGTGGTGCGTAAATCTTGAAACTTTTTGATACCCCCTCGTATAAAACGTGCTACATGATTAAACTCAATACAAATATTTTAATGCCACTGTAAAAGCTGACACATATCTCCCTCTTTGGATAATACTACCCCTCGCTCACTCACTCTTTTACTGCTCCAGCTGGTGTGTAACTTTGCTGCAGTCGGTAAATTCATATGAACGCCGATTTATTTTTATTAGATTGTTGATCTGTTCAGCACTATTATGACCGCTACAATTATTATCCCGTCTTTTTTTTTCTTTTTTTTTTTTCGCGTTTGATTGATGCCTCACGCAGCTGTAAATGTGTTACTTCTGGCCGGATTATGTGGGTATAATTTCCCTTCACTGGGAGAGAAGGAAGTAGCTGTGCCTCGTCCCGGTGCGCCCCGGTTGTAATACACCTGTGTACCGAGGGGACAATGTAGCGATTTGACTTCAAAGTAAAAGCCGTTTATAGCTGAGTCGTCAGGAAGAGGCTGGAGATCAGTGCTTTTTGCTTGCAATGGCTTTGAATATGAAAGCGTGAGAAAATGGAAGTGGGGCGTGAGAGCGTGTGAGAATGAGTGACTATGTGAGACTCGGCGCTCAATGCTGCAAGAGAGTTGGCAGACTCTGGTGTTAGGAGTACGAAGTCATACTGTAGCTGGAGTGTTAGCAATATAAAGCAAGTCATGGAAAAATGTCCTACAAATATATTTTCTGTATGACCTACCTGATAGCATAGGAGTGTCCCTCTCTCTCTCTCTCTCTCTCTCTATCTCTTTCTATACCAAGAAATTAATATTCCTAGAAAGATCCCTATTTGAGATGGTTGCTCAGCCTTTAACCTGCAAAACGACAGAGTGTCCTGCTGGTGGGTCGCTGGGGTTTCGAATGCTGTGCTGTGGTCCAGGATTGGACAAACAGGTCCGAGGTGCTGACCTGAATATGGAAACAGATAAGTACACGAAAAGGTAAGTGTGGTCGTGCACAAGAAGCCTTTCAGAGCCTGGGTGATTTTGAAGACGATATTCCGCTCAACGTTGGAAACTATGATTCCTAATCCAACATGGAAAAAAAAAAAAGAAAGAAAAAGAAAACCATGCATGAAAGCTATTTTCTGAAGAACGGGTTGACATTGCAAGCTTGCTGTTTATACTATCGTTAATATCATTTTTCGCCGTTCCTCTGTTTACTCTGAAAATCAAAAACGAGCGCCGAGTGCAGATATGCCCTGCTAATTTCTTGATACGGAGCTGTTTTGTAATCGCCAGCGTAATGGTGTGCGTATGCGCTCGTGGCTTTTTAGAGGTCACACTGATCCGAGGTTATTGGCTCTGATGAGATGTTCTTGGTGGAGTCTTAATCACGTGCAGAGATTGGCCATTACGCCGCGGTGTACAGATGCTCAGGCTGCGTATCAGCATCACTCCTCCATCACCGCCGCGGAATTTCATACCATCTTCCGCACATTAACCTTGCGTTGGAATAAATTGAAAAACGCAAGATCAAAACGACGGTGATCGTGCGGGGCTTTCTCTCACACGCTGTAGGATGCTAGAAGTTCAGCTCAAACTGGAGCAGATGGCAAAGTGATTGAACATATTCGCATTATAATTAAATGTGACAAATTATTGATTAATACTGTCTGTTTAAAGCTTCTTGCATATGTGAATGTCTGTATTATTTCGAGATAGAATTGTGAATTAAACAAGACAGAGATGTGATTGTAACTGGTGAGTGCTCAATCAGCTTATCCTTTAAACCAGAGAATGCATTGAATTAAGGAAAATGTTGCCATGTGTTTATTAATCTGACAAATCCAAATAGTGGATTAAAAGTTTATTAAAATAGCATTAACCACCAAACACACACACACACACAAAACAGACAATGAATTCATGACCTCAATTTAATATCTTGCAGCCCTATTAAGGTTTGCACATAGTTATTTGTTGGAGCATGATACAGCATAGAGAATGAAATAATATTCATAATAATATACTGTGTTGTGCTGGACCAAGTCATATTTTATATTCTCCAGCAGTATATTAGTGATGCAGTAGAGATTTACTTTAATGCTCAGCATGTTCTCATCGAAGCTAATCATTTTAGGACAGCTGATGGTTTTTGGTTTCTAGGACATACACACCATCCAGGTTCGTTATATATATATATATATATATATATTTTTTTTTTTTTTAGTTTTAGTTACTTTTAAAAATTCTTTGGGAATATTTTGGATAAGGTTTTTTTTTTTAATGCTTTGGGAATGTTTCGGATAAGATTTTGGGAATATTTTGACTAAGTCTTTGGGAATGTTTAGGGTAGGATTTTGGGAATGTTTTGCATAAGGTTTTGGGAATAGTTTTGGATAAAGTTTTGAGAACGTTTTGGGAATATTTTGAATAAGATTTTTGCAATGTTTCGGATAAGATTTTGGGAATGTTTAGTCTAAGGTTTTGGAAATTATTTTTTTTTTAGTAATATTTTGAATAAGGGTTTGGGAATGTTTCGGATAAGATTTTGAGAATGTTTGAGGAATGTTTGAGATAAGATTTTGGGAATATTTTGGCTAAGGTTTTGGGAATGTTTTGGGAATATTTTGGATAAGGTTTTTTTGGAAATGCTTTGGGAATGTTTTTTTTTTTAAGTTTCAGTTACTTTTCGAAATTTTTTGGGAACGTTTTGGCTTAGGTTTTGGGAGATTTTGGATAAAGTTTTTGGGAATGTTTTGGGAATATTTTGGATAAGGTTTTTTTTTGGAAATGCTTTGGGAATGTTTCGGATAAGATTTGGGGAATATTTTGCAAATGTTTTGCATACGGTTTTGGGAACAGTTTTCGGATAAAGTTTTGAGAACGTTTTGGGAATATTTTGAATAAGATTTTTGGAATGTTTTGGATAAGATTTTGGGAATGTTTAGTCTAAGGTTTTGGGAATGTGTTTTTTTTTTTAGGAATATTTTGAATAAGGGTTTGGGAATGTTTCGGATAAGATTTTGAGAAGGTTTGAGGAATGTTTCAGATAAGATTTTGGGAATATTTAGTCTAAGGTTTTGGAAATGTTTGGGGAATATTTTGAATAAGGTTTTGGGAATGTTTTGGGGAATTTAGGATAGGATTTGGGGAATGTTTTGCACAAGATTTTGGGAATGTTTGGAGAAATTTCTTGGAATGATTTGGTTTGTACATTGTTTTAAGAACTAATATTTGTGGGATTTCAAAACGTTGTTAGATAACATTCAGTGAATGTTTCAGCAAGGTTCAGCAAACATTTAAAAAAACATTACTTGTATGTTCTTAGATTGTTACTTTGATTTTTATGTCATAACGTGCATTTGTACTTGGCCTATATTGGTGACTACATTTAGATTTGGCATCAAATGCAATTTAGTTAAGAACAGCTATTAAGATTAAATTATTTCTCACGTTATTTGCATTTCACAGCACAGTTAAATGATTAATTTCATATATACAGTATCAGAGTGCAAGGTCAGCTAGGAGGCTCAAGGGTTCAACAACAATACCAGTTTTGTAGTGATTGGTCTTGAACCTTTAACCTTTTTATCAGTAACCCAGAGCCTTAACCATTTGAGCCACTACTGCCTTTTACTGCTACTGTATGTCCTTCTTCAGTCCATTTTGTTTTCCTTCAAGTATAACGCCTGTATTTAAAGATGTCCTTGTTTTGTTGAAACTGGACGGCACAATAAGGAAACCGTCTTGAGCAGGCGTGTCACTCTTTTGTAAATCGTTTAGGCTTAAGTCGGCAACTCTGAATATTATATCATGCGTATGAAAATCACGCTCACACTGTTACGAGCAGTCGGTAAAATAAAATGGCTCATTACCGTGATGTTACAGTGCCAGTTTTGATGTTGACGCATTCCTAGATTAAAAGTGCTTTGCTTGTTTGTTTCAAAGTCCAAATGTGCATTTTTTTTTTTCTTTTTGAAATACAATTTCTTTCGAACTATGTTTTTTTTTTTATTGTTATTATTTAACCCTTTTCTAGACGCTGCCAAAACCACACGTAATGTCTGTCGGTCTTGACATTTGACATTTACTCATAGTGTGTTTCCCGAATAGGCTCTAAGCCCCGGTCGTAAAATATTTAATAAGCACAGCATACACCGTGTGTACCATTTTGGGTACATAACAGCGGCTAATATTGGGCTAAAATAGAATGCTTGTTTTTGCAAAAAATGCAAATGTGCTACGCAGGCACAATATTTCAGTCTCTCCATCTGTCTGGGCATGTCGCCCTTCATCAATTATTGTTTTGCTAGTGTCAGAGCGAAGGAAGGAGGGGACGAAAAAACACTGCAGCCTGACTAGGCGAGATCCGGAGTCTCCTTATAATTAATTTTGTTACATATCAATAAATAATTTCTTCATCTCGTTGTGGTGAAGAGATGCTTCATCACCTTTCTGTTTTGGGGTGAAGAGCGGAATGAGAAAAAGACCTATTTTTCCTTCTACTTTGATGAATTAGAAAAAGGTTCTGGTTTTCTAATTGAAGCATGCTGGGGATTCTGTATCAATATTTAAAAGTTGCCCATAAAGGAATCCGTTCCTGAATCTACCCTGTGTTTTCACAATAACAGCTCAGAACAAAAATGGCGTATAAGCTGTATATCTTTTTTTTTTTCTGTCTTCTTTCTCTCTTTAGGTGTTTATTATTTTCTCTCTCTCTCTCTCTCTCTCTCTCTCTCTCTCTCTCTCTCTCTTCTTCTCTTTCAGCAACCTTGCTATTGAAGTGTCATGCGAGATTTATGTCTGGGGTTTTGAGTCGTGCTGTGTTTTGAGGATGCTGGCTGTGGGCGAGAGCTTGCACTGTCTGCTGATTACTCACAACATGCACTCGACGCTAGTCTTAGCACACGCTCGGAAGTGCGTCATGTCAAGCGAAGACATATGCGGTGCGAGATTAAAGTCACCACGCTGGATTTCGGAGCACATTCAAGCGTTCAGGATGTAGCCTGGAAAGCATCTTAGGCAGTGTGTGTGTGTGTGTGTGTGTGTGTGTGTGTGTGTGTGTGTGTGTGTGTGTGTGTGTGCGCTAAGGTAGGTTGTGGGATTTGCTTCGGTTCTTTGGTTTAGAAGTGTATTTAGGTAATTCAGTTAGCATAACCCGTCTATGGATTCAGATTCAGCTCAGTCTGCACGCTAACACACCTCATCCAGGTTCAATCAGGGTGCGTAAGGAGGGTTAGAATCCTCCGAGCTGATTGGCCGAGCTCTGTCAGAGGGGAGGGATGAGAGGTACTTTAGTGCTCCCACATTAATCACGGCTCTACAGCCAATCGGGGGCGTCTGTGAGCTGACGCGAGCGGAACGAGCGGATAGCGCCGTCCTCCGAGTGTGTGACTCCGCCCACAACGAGCGAGCGAGCAGTTCGAAAAGATGCGGCCGGCTGGCGTCACGTGGTCCGGAGGAAACACGTGATAGTCTTCGGCCCTCCCGGCTGAGCGCTAGTAGTAGTAGCCTTAATGTGGGAGCGCCCCCTAGTGACGGGGAGGAATTGGACACGACTAAATTAGGGAGAAAATCGGGGGTAAAAATTCCCCCCCCCCCCCCCCCCCCAAAAAAAAAAAAAAACGAATACTAAATTTCTTACTAAACTCAGAATATTAAAGCAGCAGTTTGTAAACTGTAGTGCCTTCCTCTGGACATTACTCTGGGAGTAAAGCAATTACAGTACATTTACTGTAACTGACTTCGTACCATTTGGCAGAAAAAAATGCATATACAGGTATTTAAGGTTTAAGCATTAAAGGAAAAACTTGCCGGGCTGAAAGAAAGTTTTGTGCAGGAATTCAGGCAGAGCTCATTTCTAGGTCGGAAATAATGAACAGAGGCCTGGAACCGAGCTAAAGAGCTATATCTGTACATAAAATGATGCATTCATTGATAATAGTGATGATAAGGAAGAGTAAAAAGGCTGCGACGACACCCTTAAGCACTTCGATACTGGTATCCTTTCTTCATTCATTTAGAAATGGGGTGGAGCTTATTTCTGAGCAAAGGAATGAATAAATAAATAAATAAATAAATAAATAAATAGCAGGATCTATGGATAAAAAAATATGGAGAAAAAAAAGTGTCATTTTCTATATTTGTTATCCATTGATCCTGCGATGTGTATTTGGTATGAGGGCGTTCGGGTCAAACTGGGACTGACTAACAGAACACAGTTCTAAGAGTAAAACCTCCACTCCTTTCTCTATAGAATACCCTGCTACACTAATGCACTGATCACAGTGTTTCGCTAGTGCTTGGACACCATCAAGATCGGACTGCCGGTCTGATGCACGTTTGAAACGCCGGCCCCCCAGGAACACCTTTAATGACCCAAACGTGTGCAAATGCAAGACTTTGTAACGCGGTCAGGATGGTTCACTCCCAGTCGAGCTCCTGTGACATGCAAGTGGTTGTTGGTGAATGATCGTGGGTACAGTTCAGACGTTCCACTCGCTGAATGTTCATGAGAACAGTCGCAGTGTGGGATCATCCTTCACAGTCGTCTTTATAATGTTTACTGCATCTCAGGGTCTCATCCGCGTGCTGAGATTGAAGTCCTGGATTGCCTTGAATTCCTCTCGTACTATCTGAATTTGTGAAATACAACATGTCTTTAATGGCCGCTATGCTATTGGTCTTATTGATATTAATTGTCCTGATGATATAGAGGTCTGAGAGAGAGAGAGAGAGAGAGAGAGAGAGAGAAAAAAAATTAAAAAATCACCCGAAACATGATAAATGATAAAACATGATGAATTTACAAAAAATATATCAAATGAGTGATCTATCGTAAGGAAGTGCATCCGTCTGTTTGTCGGTCTATTCCCATGCACTGCTTTGTCTCGTATTTCTCCTTGATACGGCGGCATACTGTGAGTTAGAAACTAGAGTGGAAATCGCTGAGCGTACGAAGTCATCCTCGGGGAAGGCTCGCACTTTATTTCTCCCAGCGTGACTAATTCAGCACATGGCTAGTAAAAGTACGCGGCGGGTATCAGGTACGCGCAGCACGCTGCTTACGTTATTACATTATTAGCTCCGAGCAGCATTTAGCAACATTACAGTGATTTGCCTGTTCTCTGTCGAGCCTCTTTCTCTGATTCAGCACTTGACATGTGTCTCGGGTGTAATTTGAGTGCAATCAGACTGAATAATAACGGGAAGTGTAACCGCACCTTGAGTAAGAACTGCAGTCTGAGGCTCGAGGGGAAATGCTACCAGATCAATGCATTACATTTCTACTTGTAAAATAGCAGGAAACGATCAACGGTAATACAATAGACTGAGTTTCTGTCGCGTCTGTACTGAACATTACATTAGCAGGCAAATGAGGAGACGAGATATTAGGAAGAGTTGCAATCGAGTTTCAACAAGATCCATATATTTCATATACAGTAAAGTGACGCACAGATTCTGCTGGTTTGCACAGGACTCGCTTTACTCTGCGAATCTAGATTTAAAAATGAAAACCGAATAATTATGCTGAGATTAGTTGAAAGTGGTATGAGTGAATTTTAACACGCTGGAGTCGTTTTAAGGCGAAACGTCATCTTCATCCGATCTACTTTTTCCATTTCTCATCTGTGATTCTCTCAGGGAGTGTGTTTGTATTTGTCTGAGCACCAAAAGAAGTAGAGCTTAGGGTAAACAACAAGGCGTCAGATACTCAACCTTACAGAATGTGATTTCTGTGTGTTATTAAGTTAGACAGAGAGTTCTGCTGTACAGAGAGACACACAGACATGGACGTGGACTTCAACCTCAAATAATTATAATAATAATCATAATAATAATAATAATAATAATAATAATAATATCACTGATTACATTAAAGATCAGCAGATTATTATTAGATTTATCCTTTTAACTGTTTCTACAAACTGTTTACCCATCAACGGCGAGTAGTAATAATAGTACATAAATAAACAAATAAATTAATTAAATCAGGTAAATAAAATTTAAAAAATTTAAAACAGGACAAATCAAAATAAAAAAACTTTTTTTTTCTGAGAATATGTTTACTGTGTTTTTCTTTATTTTTTTCAAGGGTTTTGATTTATTAAAAAATCTAAACCCTTGTCAATAAATAAAGAAAAACACAGTAAACATATTCTCAGAATTCCATCAGTCTCTGTATATATCTTTTACAGTATTTTGTTTCAGATTCATTCATATTTTAAGGATATTTTTAGCATGTCTTCAATTTGCTTAAATTTTCCAATTTGTGCACTTACAGTATATAAAAACTTTGTCACATCTGCCTTTTTTTTTTTACATGCCACAAAAAACAACAACAAAAAAACTATATAAGAGTTCTTTTACATAATATACTGCTGTGATTTATATGATTATATATATATATATATATATATATATATATATATATATATATATATATATTAAAACACGTAACCACGTTTCACAGTGGAACCTCGGATTGCGAGTAATGTGGTTTACGAGTTTTCCGCAAACCGAGCAAAAATTTGTAAAAAAATTTTAATGGGAAACCGAGCAAGTATTAGTTTACGAGCGCCGAGTATCATGTATCACGCATGCGACTCTTATTTTGACACCGTAATTTGACACCGACACACACACGCAAACACCCTGACACACACACAGACGCTCTCTCGCCTTTTCACCCCCTCCCCGGCTTCACAAACACACAGAAACTCTGCTCTGTCGTGATTCTTTTCAAAGATAAGGTCCTGGTTCATTTGTTTTTTTTTTTGTTGTTGTTTTTTTTACTTTAACGCAGTGATTCTCCTAGTATGCGCTCACGCCAGTCTCAGAGAGATTTCGTTTTTTTTCTGTTAAAACGGTGTTTCCATTATGTGTGTGTGTGTTTGTTGTGAAACTTAAAAAGTGAGGAGGCGAGAGGGAGGAGGAGTGTTACTGTGTAAAACGAGACGAGGGAAGGGGTTAATTCCACACACACACACGCACACACACACACACACACGCACACACACACACACACACACACACACACGGCGCCTGCGCTCACCAATGGAAACACTTATCTGTCAGGATTTATTTGTACTTTTTTAAAAGGTAAAGTGCAGATTAATTTGTTTTATTTTCATTTTATAGATTGTATTAATTATTTTTATGTATTTAATTTTTGGGGCTGTGGAACGAATAATTTGAGTTTTCATTATTTCTTATGGAAAAAAGATTATTTGGTTTACGAGTGTTTTGGAACGAATTATGCTCGTAATCCAAGGTTCCACTATATATATTATATATATAATTGATTGTAGATTCCAGGACATTTCAGGTGCCCTAAGACAATAGAAGCCCTTATGAACCATTCTGAACACTGTCTCATTAAGACTCCAACACTTTCCACTCGATCTCCTCAGCTGGTCTCCTCCTAAAACCTGAATTCTTTCTGTGCTTCACACGTAGCATTTTAAAGCGTTCAGCTCTCGGGGTAAACGGAGTCTCTGTCACGACTCGGGATTTGACATCACCTCACTATCACTTTAATGGTGTGCCAATCATGCGAAGAGGCGCGAGGAGCGGCGTGGGGAGCAGCGCCGGGGTAAATAGAGCGAGGTGAAAGGAGAACCATGTGAATATTTAAAGAGTTGTTTTAACTCGCATGCCTTAGCGGAGATCTTTGAGGTATAAACTCCGAGCTCAAAGACACGCCCGTCTTTGTGGAGTCACTCTGAACTCCTCCTGAACTCCTCCTGCTGCAAGTCGTCTCTTCTAAAGAAAAAGAAAAATGGACTACATTTATAATAAAACAGAAATAAATCATCAATAAATGAATAAAGGATGAAAACCACAAAACCTTCTGAAAACCAGGCGGCCTTAGCATTAGCGTTACCATTAGCATAATCAACTTTACAAGCTGCAATGGCTGTTAAGTAAATACGCAGCCCTGTAGACTTCGGGAGACTCCAAAGGTGGCGGATGAAAGGAAAGAAATAAGCATGAATTCTTTAATATAGCGCACGCCTGCTGTAAGCTCCTCTACAAGCGCTCCATCACATCTGTAATTAAGGCTGGAATTTTTGTTCCCTGCCACGATGATGAAGTGCACGCTGTGTGTTCAGAGCAAAATAAAGCACGGTAAACACCTTCACCATCCTGAGTTGAGGATTGTGTAACTATGACTGCCCTGAAAAAAAAAAAATACATGCTCCTATACTATCCAAAGACAAGAATGAGAACTAATTGGCATTTATACTGTAGATTATTTTATGACAACTAGTATAATATTAGTGATAATTATAATATCACACCATCTTCTTCTTCTTCTTCTTCTTCTTCTTCTTCTTCTTCTTATTATTATTATTATTATTAAGTCCACAACAACAGTAGAATTTGCTACTACTACTCATAATAATAATAATAAATAATAATAATAATACACATATAAATTACTGTATTTAAAAATCTTATTCATAATTATACTATCACTAATAAAACTATTGCAACCACAATAACTGCAACTGCTACTCCTCCTACTACAGCTGCTAGTGCTCCACATACAGTAGACGGCATAAAAAGACTAGACAAACCCTCTGTAATGTCATCCGTAGGGTTTCTGAAGAGCGGGTTTGAAGCTCAGCTGTATTGGATCCGGTCGTCGTCATCTTGACAGGAGTCGATTCCGCTTAAATCCTGGTTAATCCCTAAATGGAAAAATGGGTGGAAGAAATGGAGCCTGGCGACATTTACGGCATTTGGAAGACGCCCTTATCCAGAGCGACTTACAGTTTATCTCATTATACATCTGAACAGTTGAAGGTTAAGGGCCTCGCTCAAGGGCCCAACAGCTAAACCTGGGACCTTCCGAACTGTAGTCCGATCCCTTAACCACTAAGCTACTGTACCTCTGCTCCAGGCTGTTGGTTGGAACTACTGCCTACCTACCTCGGTTTCCCTCCACAAGCGATCTAGCTTAGATTTAGCTTAGCCGAAATGCTAAGGTGGCATTGAGTGGACTCATCCATGCAGTACCTTACACGTTACCATGTCGACTCCTATTTTCCTTGCGGTATGTTAAACTGCGGTACATTGATTCCAGTCAGCTGGAAAGTAACTCAAATTATGCATGTCATTTTTTTTTAAAGGGTTCTAAAGGGGTTCTGAAGGGGGATTGACTCACTTTTGGAGCCACTAGATCCTAGTAGTCATTTGAGGATCTGCACATTGTGGGAGGAAACCGGAGAAACACAGGGAGCACAGGGAGAACATGCAAGTACTACTACTACTAATAATAATAATAATACCTCATAAGCAAAGATGGAACAAGTGGACCCCATAGCCTAACATCTTAAATCTCTACACCCAATTATATAAGAGGCCCCGCCTTCCGAGTTACATTAGAGGGACCGCGAGTTATCCCAGTGGTGTTATCTTCCTATATGTCCTGATACCCTGGGTCTGTCATTAACGCCACACCTCTGTGTAAAACAGAACAGAACCATCTTTACATTTGTCTCACACACGTTCACCTCTTTCCACTGGTTCATGTCATCATTTCCATGTTGTTGCTTCTGTTTTCTTGAACACAGTTGAAGCTTAGCGGTTCGCTTCATGTATCGAGGTTAGCGGTCACGTCACAGTCCTTCACTCTCACCCTTAGCTCTTCTTCTCACTCGTGTCTTTCCAACAGCAGATGATAAAAAAAAAATGAAAAAAAAAAGGAAAAAAAAAGAAAAAAAAAAATCAACTCGAGCATTCATAATGAAATGCCACGCGCAGCCCAGGCGCTTTGCCGATAACGCTGCGTATCTATCATTGTGATAAAATAAGGTTTCGGTTGGCGGAAGATAATGAACTTCCATAGACGAGAAGTCTTCAGATCATATACAGTTTTTTTTTTTTTTTTTTAGATATATAATTTTTGGAGCTAAAATATCGGAAATTCTGTGCTAATGTCAGAGGCGAATGAGAAACGCTATGCTCGAGTACAGTTGCCATTTGAAGGTAATCTTATTTTGGATGCAAGACGCTAACCTTGGAAATGTTGTCATGTGGAGGGCGGGGGAAGGGCGAGACATGAATGACATCTCTGGCCTTTTCTAAAGAGAGATTAGCTGGCTGGTGCTTGTGTGGCGCTGTACGCGAAAAACAGGCGAGGAAAGCGGGAAACAAGAGGCAATGTCTCAGCGCTCCTTTCTACCTATTTCAGTATTTGGCTTTTAGCCTAGTCGTGTTGTTAGTGAAACCTAATTTGTGTGTGTGTGTGTGTGTGTGTGTGTGTGTGTGTGTGTGTGTGTGTGTGTTTTGTTCTCAAATTAATAATAGTCAACAGGGACGAGATACAAACAACTTGATATAGTCAGAATTAAAATCACACACACACACACACACACACACACACACACACACACACACACACACACACACACACACACACACACACACACTCTACTTCTAAGTCCCAAACAGCAGCAAATGGAAATAGTTTTAAAGGAGTCATGTGTTTTGTTTGTTTGTTTGTTTGTTTGTTTGTTTGTTTGTTTGTTTCAACCCCAAAATGAGTTTTTGCAATTATAAATTGTGAGTTACCTTTTAAGGAAAAAGGGGAGGCACAGAGCTTAACCATCAACAGGGGCGGGGATATCTTCAGGGGTGGAAAACGTTAACCTCTACCTGACATAAGAAGGCAGGTCCTTTCTGTTTTATGGAGATGATATGGCTGTAGATCGCTTTAGCACAGGTATTCCCATGTGCTGAGACTTCTGAAGTGTTCTTAAAATTGTCTTGTTAAACAAACAAATTATAAGATTATGAAACATTTTTTAAGTTAAACTTGTTGTTTGTTATTATTATTATTATTATTATTATTATTATTATTATTATTATTATTGTTGTTGTTGTTGTTGTTGTTGTTGTAAATGAAAATGTTAGCAATATAACAATTAATTAATCAATCAATTAACATATTTTCAATGACACAGATCTTTGAAAACTTAAAAGGTGAAAATATCTCACATCTGGAGACATACCTCGAATGTTTGTATGTAGGGGATTTATTATATATTTACAGTAGTTTTTTCATATATGAAGTTAGTTTTGGGGGGAGAGACACTTTTCCCTTGAAACTAGCATCTTTCTAGTTGAGGCTAGCTGAAGGCTTGCTAAAGGCTAGCCACAGTAAAAGCATGATGCTTCTATCTAGCTAGCTAGCTATCTATCTAGCTAGCTATCTATCTAGCTAGCTATAGATATGAATTTAGAAACTTCCCGATTTCCTAAAGCTTATGAAAATGAGTGGTTTAATATAAAAAAAAAAACATTATTTGTTAGAATTTGTACAAACAATTAGAATTTTACAATTTAAAAAGAAAAAAAAATGTTGTGCATAAGTTGCATAAAAAACATCTTAATGAAAAAAAAAAAATCCCACTACTATTTTAATTATAAGATAAAAGAATAATAAAAAATCTAAGATTATGAGTCTGATTTCTAAACATATTTAACTATTTTATGTTGTTTATTTTCTATTTCTGTTTGCATATCATTTTGCTTCATTCCAAAAAAAAACAACAACAACAAACAAAACAAATATAAGATTATGAAATCTACAGTATTAATAAATACATTTTAACATTTTAAGTGAAAACTCAAAGCTATTTAGTTTTAGTTTCCTTTATCTCTTTAAGCTACATTTTGAAATTACACTTAATGATAAGAAACAAATACTAGAAATTGGTTTAATAATCTTCATATTAAGAATTTGTAAACAAATTTGACTAAATACAGTATGAGACCAGATAAAATGTCTGAGATTTGTGGATCATAATTCATCTATCGAAATATTGATTTGTTAATTTTTTTGTTTTATGATTCTAAACTCATAACGAATCTAAACTTAGGTTTTAGAAATCGGAACATTTACCAAGAAGATGTACATTATGACATAGTCCTGACTATCTGACCATTTGTAACGGTAATATAAGTGAATACAACAAAACTAAAAAGCATTAGATATATCTAGTAAATAATACTAGAAATAATGAAATCATTTGAAACCATTTTTTGTCCTGAGGCTATAGACACACATTCAGCTGGACTCATTTTAACTTGTCAAACAGTCACAAAAAAAAGGCGAGAAAAATATTTTCTTATACTTTGTTCATCCTCGGTTTGCACAGAGTACATCATGTCCATTCTCCCGATCGCGTTCTTTAGCTACACTGATTAGCGACATGAGGCCGGTACTCTTAGATTCAGACACGGCAGGATTTGTGAATTTCCAATTTCTCATCCAATGAGATGGAGCCTGTGACCTGTTTAGGTAGTGTGTCAATCACCACGATGGCCGGTGTGGAGAGAATGGCAGGTAAACACGCAGGTCAATGGGAGTTA
Source organism: Clarias magur (assembly GCA_013621035.1). Classification (NCBI taxonomy): domain Eukaryota; kingdom Metazoa; phylum Chordata; class Actinopteri; order Siluriformes; family Clariidae; genus Clarias; species Clarias magur. The sequence goes on along the minus strand of QNUK01000312.1, from coordinate 81,519 downwards.
ACCTTATTTATCTGTTTTCCGTTCAACCCCTAATGGTAGATTCTGGGGGAAAACGGGGAAGAAAAAGAGAACCGACAGGAGCTGACAGTGTTTTGGAGAAGAGCTGTAGATAGTATGTGTGCTTGAACAGACACCAAGAGTGTGCTTGAATATTGAGCAAGTAAAATGAATTTTTAAACGTTCGCGCCCAGAAGAAGAAGTTAACAAATGCAGGAGAAAAATGACTTGGTTTGTTGACATCGTGCAACATTAATTGTATTTGTTAATGGATAAAAAGCACTACCTTGTTCTTAGTTTCATTAAAACGGTCCTGTGGGCAACCTTTCTGAACAAGGTTCTACAGTACTTAAGATAAATGTAATAATGAAACGCTCAGTTCTAGGGTTCTACATGAAAGCAAATATTTTTGGATATTTTTTTTGGGGATAGTTGAACAATTCTAAATGAGGTCCATATGGAAGCCTCACTTATACTGTAGTTCTTGTTTTGTACATAGCTGCATTCTTTCCATTAAGGAACAAAATGAGGAACCCACCACAGGTTCTGGATTGAACATTGTTTTTTTTTTTTTTTTTTTCACAAAATTTAATTTAATTATTGAACCAGAGAATTTTGACTTTTACTAAAGATGAAAAATGTTATTTGAAGTTTTTTTTTTTTTTTCCTTCCTTAAGAGTCTAAGAACCTTTGTTGTAGGGCTCTTGTCTTATCAACAGGAGGGACAAACCAAAGAACCAGTTTGAAGTTTTAGGTTGAAAGGCAGACATTTCCTTGGAATCCTTTAAGAGTTAAGAGTTTTTTTGTGTTTTTTTTTTTTGTTTGTTTGTTTGGATATTTAAATTCAATCCAATCTGATATGAAGACTCTCTAAACAGATACATGGTTGACTTGAGTATATTTGATAACCTTTTTAATTATGATCATGATTTCGGTTTAAAGAGAGCTGTTTCAGCACATTTTTTTAAAGAAATCAAGCCAGATATCACTGTAATGTGAGATAGGAGGAAATAGGCGTGGTTTCCACTGGGTTCACTTCATAGCCGAGAGCTTGAAATATGTATGAAGCTGTCAGTCTTTCTGGATTCATATCTGGAACGCTTTTTACTGTGGGAATAAAGTTGACAGCTCTTTTGGGCATATTTTTGACTGATAACTTGTAAGGTGGGCGGGAGTGTCTCAGGCAGATGATCGTCTGGGTTGCTGATTGGAACGTCGAGGGTTTGAACCTCACCGCTGCCAGGTTGTCGCTGTTGGGCCCTTGGGCAAGGACCTTAACCCTATGAACATACAAAATTACTCCTCCGTTTGCTGGTCCCATAGCCTGGACGAGAAAAGCTTAAGGTTGCAACACATGCCTATAAAAACTGCCATTGTTATAAAAACAACAGAACCTGTTTCCTCATGTGCTCAACAGAAAATGCCGCAAACAAAATAAATGAAAAAAAAAAAAAAAAACAACGCTCGTACTGTATGCCGATTTTATAACGTAGAGCACCTACACGAATTCTGCGAAGCCTTCAGAGATAGCCATCATCTTTGCAGTTAAAAACAAAAGTCTGATGTCAGCTTCTCAATTCTCTTTGGTTCATCCTTTGCTGTTCTTTGAAAATGACTTTTTCCCTGCACACCACCAATGATGCAATCACTCGAGCGCTTCTCGATAACCCTGCCTTTCTTTGTTCTCTTTCCTTTCATAGTAAGAGAAGAATACGTGGCGACCTTCAAAGGTTCCGAGTACTTCTGCTACGACCTGTCGCAGAACCCGATACAGAGCAGCAGCGACGAGATCACGCTGTCGTTCAAGACCCTGCAGAGGAACGGACTGATGCTGCACACGGGCAAATCGGCGGACTACGTCAACCTGGCGCTGAAAAACGGGGCGGTTTCGCTTGTCATTAATTTGGGGTCCGGGGCCTTTGAAGCCCTGGTGGAGCCGGTCAATGGGAAATTTAATGACAATGATTGGCATGATGTCAAAGTAACAAGGAATCTCCGTCAGGTAACAGTGCAGGGGGTTCTAGCTAATCAGATCTCTAAATCTATCAGTAACCCTTTTCTTTTTTTTTTCCCTTTCCAAATCATCTACTTCTATAAATTTAATACAAATGTATTAACAACTTTATCTAAATATCAAGTCACTATACATATCAGAACTTGAAGCACATTTGAGCAGGGACATACCTAGGGTCAGGTTCTTTGCAGAACGATATGAAGAAAACTAATATGTTCAAGCATTTGAGAACCCTCAGACGCTTGCAGTGTTGTTTTAGAAGCTAGAGCAGGACTTCTTGAAGGGCTTCATTCCTAACAATGAAGGTGACACAAAGGGTTCTTCGGTTGCCAGTTGATTATAGAATGTTTGTCATGGATGCTTAACCATTTGTTCCCTTATTGTTGCCAGATACAATTGAACAAATTCAACCACAAATGTAACACTTTTATACGATGATATGTGTTGTTATGGTTATGGAAAGAACCCAAAAGGGACCTATAAAAATTGTCCTCGTCATTGAGCTAATTTATAAGACTTGGTGCTAAGGTTCTTAGAACATCAGAAGTGTTTAGGTGTCATTAGATTATTGGACATCCTACTTGGAACCCTCACAGCCAGGGAACCTTTTTTTGTTGCAATGTTCTACATTTAGTTCCCCTGTGACTTTTGATTTATCCAAATACTTCTAAAACTTTTAAAATCTCAATAATTTACCAATTATGTCAATCTCAATAATGTACCACAAACATGAATAATGGTTAGCCACTTCTTGATGGTTCTCGATAGTTTCCTTCTGGTACACCTTCTCATCCAACATGTACCACACCCTGTTTCCTAAGTTCCCTGGGCTAGTTTTCAAGGCCATCTGTGCTATGCAGCATAAACAGATTAGATAATGGATGGATAGACTTCAAGGTTTCTTGGGCTCGTTTGACCATACTTATTTTCATAAATGAGTTTCGATGTGGAGATGTTTTTGTGGTCTCGCATGCAGTGATTAAATAATGAATCTATACAATCCAGAAGTGTTTCCAGATTTACACTTTCCTCCAAATGTGTGGCTACCGAACATGAATTGTAGTTATGTAGCCAGAGTATCGGCTTAATTCTTAGGGTTAGGGTTAGGGTTAGGGTTAGGGTTAACTCTTAAAGGGTCAATCAAAGGTTCTTCATGTGTAGAATCCCTATTTTAGAATTTTAATTGTACTTTTTAGAGGTTAAGAAGCCAAAGACCACAGAAGTTTTTTTAAACTTTATATTTTGTACTTTCATTCTGATGATCATCTAGCCAAAGTCTTTAGACTTTATGATATCAATATGTTCTGCCTACAGTTCTCTTTCTGTTAATGGACAAACCAAGGGACCAATAAGGTGCTTACTTCTGAAATGTTAATGATTGTAATTACTTAGCCATGCTTAGCTTCTTAAAAGGTTTCTGCCATATGGAGACCATTTGTTCATTTATCGTAGGGTCTACAGTTGCAGGTCCTCCAGAAAGACAAGACAAACCCTTTATAATTTTACATTCAAGATATAACTTTTTCCAAAGATCCTGACTTTGGGAGATCTTGCCAAGGCAAGATGTGTTACAAATGGGTTTTCTTTCTTAAAAACTATGAATGTAAAAAAAAAAAAAAAAGAAAAAGAAAAAGGGACAAATTCCAACAACAAAAAAAAAAAGTGCTAGACAGAGTCTAGACAGAGTATGCCCTTGCTCAAATAACAAAGGACTTTCTTTCAACCTACAAAGAAAAAGCAATAGAGAACCTCATGAATTGAGCACAAATCGTAGCATGCATCTTGTAAATGCATGCATAGTCAGGGAACAGACAGAACATTCCTCCCTCATTTCCGTGTAAGGATCTCCTTTGCTTTTTGTCTCATTGCAATAACGTGAACACAAGACCTAAAGAGGAAGGCATGGGAGCCGTCGGTTCCCAAGGCCGCGGAACTGGTCGCATCACTAGCTGATCAACCGGCTGTAAAGAAGAAAAAAAAATGCTAATCATATAATGAGCGGATTCTCTTCAGAGGGTCGGCTGATGTGCTTCAGGCCTCCTTTCTTATGTTTGATATAACGAGAGAACATTCAAAAACATAAAGAATTTATCAGCTACAGTATGCACATAGACACGTAGAGATACAAATCAACTAATTCTAACATCAGCTTGTAGTTATGCTTTTAATTTCTTTGTAATAACTTTTTTGCCCTACGTTTTTTTTTTTTTTTTTTCTAATACTAACATGCTGTGGAAAACTAACGTCATCCATGGAATGTGCCATTTTACTAACAGATCGTTCTTTTACCTGAGAGTGTACTAACCTTGGTAGTAGTCATCATATCTTTTTTGAGTAACGGTCGTTGTTCTGTTCACAGTTTTAATTTCCTTTCTCCCCCCTTTTCCACAAAGCATTCAGGCATTGGACACGCTATGGTAAACAAACTACATTGTTCGGTAGATATCATTCTAATTGTTTCTTAGTTTGGGTTTGCCGTGTGTTTCTTTTCTTTCTTTTTACTGTAGACGTCATAAACCCAAAATAAAGGGGACTTGCGGTTGGTACTTCTCCGCTTACTTTTTTTCCACCTCCATTGTTTATTTATTTATTTATTTTTTTTTTCCCGTTGTTGTTCTCTCCATTGGTTGTTTTGATGGTCGAGTAGTTGGTTGGTTTCTCCTTCCTTTTATTTCACCTGTTGTCCAGTTCTGTGCCTTCCAGGGCCATCACCTTGAGCCTTTCGCATCAAGCAGTGGTTCACGAGGAGGACCGTCTGCTGGCTGATGCTCTCTGGCTTGGCCGATTCTGACCTCATGAGCTCAGCATGGCATGCATTCCCAGTGCTTTCACCTTCTCCTCAATCCTGGTGCTTTTTGCTCTACTATGTATCTTCACTGCTGTCCTAATATGCTGCCACTCACTCACTCTACTCTGCTCTGCCTTTACATAGCATGAAGCGTACAGCTTCAGGGTATAGCTTTATTCCTTTTACTTTGCAAGCATGTGCTAAAACCGGCATCAGAATCAAATCAGCATGAACTATTTTTGCTTTTTGCTTTGTTCCTTGTCTGGCTAAAACCAAGCGTCTTTGTATTTCACATCGCTTGCATCTAACCCAGTGATGAAATGTTTATTTTATTTATTTATTTATTTATTTATTTATTTATTTTTTAATTGAAGACAAAACTAAAACAACTAATCAAACTAGAAACTAGCACCTAGTTAACATAACTACATAAATCTACTAACACCATTTTTGTGTCTGCAAAATGACTTTTATGTTGCATAAAAGTGGAATACTAACGCGAACACTAACGCCACATTGGGCAATAGTTTCGTACGTTTAACTAGCAACTATAATAAGACCTTTCCGTTAAACTCTTAATTGCTTCCTTAACTTAAAAAAAAAAAAGACATGAAAATGGGATTTAAAAAAAAAAAAAAAACAACCAATTAGATCCTAAAACTAGGCTAGGTGTTGAGCGGTGGAACCGACGTACCGCTTAAGTTTACAAGAGTATAGCGTGTCCTTTTCCTGTGCTTTGTTGTCTAGGTTACGATATCCGTGGATGGAATTCTTACCACCACGGGATACACGCAGGAGGACTACACCATGCTAGGCTCGGATGACTTTTTCTATGTCGGAGGAAGCCCTAGCACTGCCGACCTGCCCGGATCCCCTGTTAGCAACAACTTCATGGGCTGCTTGAAGGAGGTAAACAGCTTGCCTTCTGACTGTTCAACCTGCCGGCAAAAGGACGTTTTAAATTTTTTAAGGAAAAGCAACACACACACACAGCCTGCATTTCACCTCCATCTCCTTTGGGGAAGAAATTATTTTGAGCAGGAATTGTACTTGCAGAACAAACCACCCTGTCAAAGCAACAAATAGGCTATTTTCCAACCTAGAGCTATGAGTCGTGATTTGCTGTTTGCATGGAAAACTCGATTTCCCTTTTGTTTCTGATGAGGTCTGGGGAGTTTTTTTTTTTCTAGTTCGTCTATCTTCACGAAGTATCATTGACCATGTTGGAAATGATCTTGATACAGTTACTTTCAAACCTTTCAAACCATTTTCCTGGAAAAATCATGCACGGAGAAGAGTAGGGATATACAGAGAACTGTCTGGCCAAAAAAAAAAAAAAAAAATCAACACTTTTTCAGTCACTTCTTTTAATTCAATTTAAGTTTTTTTTTTTTTTTTTTTGGTTAAATTATTTACATAAACATAATACAAATCATCTGATCATAGTGGGTCTCAGTTTTAGGCAAAAACACCCTCAGATGAGCAAAAACATATAACTTTTTTTTTATTTTCACCATGCCATTGTTTAACAAAATTGAAGTCAAAAAAAAAAAAAAAAAAACACACACACATGGGCAATACTAAGTAGCCTCATGATTCAATAGCTTGTAGAACCACCTTTAGCAGCAACAACTTGAAGTAATCATTTCCACTATGGCTTTATGAATCTCTCGCATCATTGTGGAGGAATTTTGGCCCATTCTTCTTTACAGAATTGAGTTTTTTTTTTGAGCATTCGCTAAGGCACAGCTCTGTTATGGTATTTAAATTGGGCTGAGGTCTGGACTTTGACTAGGCTGGGCTGAAACGCTTTTTTTTCCCCAGACATTCTGATATATATATATATTTACTGGTGTGCACTCCCCAACTGAGGAGTTCATGGATGTTGGGTGCAAAACCAATCCCAAATCATCACCGCTCCATCACAGTGCATGATAGTGGTTATGAAATGCTGTGCTGGGACGTCCACTCCTGGCAAGATTGGCAACTGCATTGCATACTTGTACTTGTGAATAATCTTTCTCACTGCAGAACACTGAACTTCAAATCGTTTAGAAATGGATGTGTAACCCTTTCCAGATTAATGTTTAGCAGCAACATAAGGCCATTATGTCTTTCCCTCTGAATGCTCCAGACTAGAAAAGCGCCAAAACTTCTGCTCTCGTAGAGGTCTGTACACATTCTTATGATCAAAGCTTCTTTATTAGCAGCACCTTGCTGCAGCTTACCGTCTTAAATCATGTGGACGCACAAGGGGGTACTTAGTAAAGCCAAGCTTTTATTTTTCGCTCCATATTTTTGACTTCATTTTCATTAAATATTAAAGAAATAATTGCATGGCGAAAAAGCTGTTGCGTAGTCGTTTGGCTGAGGTTATATTTTTTCTCATATCGAGATCCGCTATGATCAGATGATTTGATTGTTTTTACATAAAAAAAGTATACAATTATAAGAGGAGGTATCGACTTTTGAACATGACTGTATGTTTTTTTTAATGTGGATTTCTACCATGCGACATTTTTTAGTTTTTAGTTTTTAAACAATGGGTTATTGCTTGATGCAGACCAAAAATATGACCCTTGTGAAACGGTGACTTTATTTCGGCCAGGCAGCGTATTACAATGAATAGGTAATGTGTTCCAAATGAGTGCAGTAGGGCTGTAGTATAGGTACAGTAAAGATAGATGAAGTATCTTGCTTGTTGAAAGTTTAGTCTGGCTGAAACTAGAGATGTGCTTAGGGAAGTGAATCCTGCAGGACACAAAGAAATAGTCACAGGAGTGGGAATATTATATTTTCTTTTACGTACATATATCAAGATGATGCTTGTACAACAAAGCAAAGCTTATTTGCATGAACAAACCACGTTCATATTCCTGTAGACGCCATTAGTATCTTTTTCAGGACTCCAGGATAACGAAAGATATTACGTGCAAAATAAATGTGTGAGTGCAATTATATAAAGATCTGCCATAACATTTTAAAGCTGTTAATATGAAAGCCACCTACAGTAGATTTCGGGTCCCTGATATGCCACCCGGGCGGCTGTAGAGCATCAGAGACTCCACAGTTCCTCTGGTGGTGTATTGTGGTGTCTGGCAACAGGACGTTAGTAGCAGATCCATTGGGTGTTGTGGGTTATGAGGTGGGCCCTCTGTGGATCAGACTTGATCACATGGGAGCTCGATCGGATTTGGATCTGGGGGGTTTGGAGGCCATGGGATCCTGGCATCATGGCCATGGGATCCTTGCCTGCTTGGCTCAGTATGTCGTGAGCCGTGGTGCACTGGGTGTTCTGGTGTCTTTATATGGTAGACAGCAATGATGTTTTTTGTTTGTTTGTTTGTTTGTTTTGTGATTGGAATAGACGGGCTTACCTTTGGTCCCCACAGGAATGGGTAAGCCTCGGGTGGCCATGATCCTGTCACCAGTTTGTGATCAATGTTGTTCAATAACCTTGGTGGTGGTGTTAATACTGTGGCTGAGCAGTGTATTAACAACACCACCTGCATACTGTAGCTAGTTGAGATCAATTATAAACTCGCGAGATGTAGCTGAAGTTGGGGAACTTTCCTAGTAAAGTTTAAATCCAGAGCATTTAGTTATTAAGGTTAGTTGAACAAGCATAGCCTAAAGGCGTTCACACCTCGCTAGCTACATGTGATTTGCTACCCAAGTAAGTGTTATTATTTGATTAAGCTGCTGGCTAGGATAAGGTTCAGATAAGGTTCATAATCAAGAGTTCTCCAGCAACATTCCATTCCAACTTCCTCTTCCCAATTTGGTGCCATTTACGGAGGAGTTATTGAGACAGGAAAAAAAAAAATCTCAGATTACAATACATGGCCCAGCACTTATGTGAATTTGAAACTTCAAGGTCAAGTGTAGGTCACTGAATAAACTTCCCTTCACTTTTCTTAACAATGTTCTTCCAATCATGGTGTATATGTTTAAAATTTCCATCATCTTTTAAATGGCTATTCCGGACATCAGAAGTCATTTCACACTGTGCTAGACTTTCTAAAAAGCACCTCGGTGCAGGTCTCATCATTTATCTCTTAATTTCAAAAAGTTACATTTCATTTCTACTTGCCGGTGAAGCTCTGCGTTTTTTTTTTTTTTTTTTTGCTTTTCTCTCTGTCTTTCTCGCTGCATCTTTACAGCTGTCCTAGATTACAGCCTCCCCTCCCCACCTCCAGACGACAAATCTGTCCTCACTGAACCTTGAAGAAAGTCCTGTGGGGACTTTCCGTAACTAGCACTTGGGTTCTTTAGCACACGGCTGCTCTGCTCTCTTTCTCGAGCTCATTAGAGAACTCAGCTCATTAAAAGCAGAAGAGTCATGGTTTAAACAATGCCATTTTAAACACACTGTGAAAATATTAGTATCATTTTTCGGAGCAAACATTCTCGTGTGACATCACTCTCAACTTTTGAGCTTCTCATAGCGTCGAGCCATTGCGAATTAGCCGAAGCGCGCAGGGATTCGGAAGAGATCGAGATTCATCTCGAGTCAAATTGCATGGATTTTCATCCGCCTGCCGCGCATTTATAAAGAGCGGCTGAGGATTTCGCAACAGTGTCCACCAATGTTTTTTAACTTGGCTCCAAATTAACATCACACCAAATGAGATAATTGAAGATGAAGGAGCGTGTTTATCAACCCGGGTCATTAGCATGGCGAGCAATTACTTGTGTCTGGTTTACAGAGGCGGCTGCGTTAATCAAATAATGAGCGAGAGCAAAGTGATTGAGAACACCTCATTAACACCTCGGCGCAAGTTCGCTTCTCATGCAACTTGTCTCCTGGCTGAAAATGGACATGTGACCATGTTTATCCACATATGATTATATGAGTGATACTGTATGTGATCAATATGTGGGAAAAAAATTTAAAGTAAAAAAATAAAAACTTTGTCCTGCACATAAGAACTCAGCTATAAATAGGCCATAAAAAAGATAATGAATGCTGTAAAAAAAAAGAAAAAAAAAAAAAGAAATCACATAAAACACAAAAAGAGAATGAATAGTGCACAAATCTCATGAGAAACTGAATTAGAAAATAATAATAATAATAATAATAATAATAATAATAATAATAATAAATAAATAATAATAATAATAATAACAATAATACTAACAATAATACTAATATAATAATAATAATAATAATAATAATAATATAATTAATAATAATAATAATAATATAATTAATAATAATAATAAAATAAATAATAATAATAATCATCATCATCATCATAATAATAATAAAGTAAATAAATAATAAATAAATAAATAATTCAATGATCCGAATAAAAAAATCACATTATGTCCAAAGATTATTCTTTTTGACTGAGATGAAAATTCGTATTCGATGAGAAATCGTCCAAATTTCATAAATAAAATATTAATCATTAAAAAAGAGAAAAGAAACAAATAGAAACCCTGGCATATCAGTTGCCTGTGTGAATCATGTGATTATGCCCCATTATTATGCACAGACACACCCCTGACTTTCAGAAAAGCCCCTCTGAAGGCTCTATGTCGATCTTAGGCTGGATTTCCGACCCGATGGCGTGCAAATCTGGAGCCAGGTTCTTGACACGCTTGGCCTCTGATTGATCACATGGACCCGTGGTCACGCTCCTGAGTCTTGGCGTTCTCCCGTTCCGACTCCTGGCTCCTCTGTTCTGATGATGAAATGTTGTTGTGGTAATAGCTTCGTTGTCAGTTCTCCAAGCCGGTGACAAATGATCTCGGTGTGACTCTCTCCTGGCCGGGTTGGAAAATGCCGGGCTTGGAGCTTCGTCCAATTTTGCTGGGCTCTAAAAGGTGTCCTTTGTCTCCACTCCCAATATCGATTGCATTTTATTGGCAGTATCTGCTGTGCACTCGGGCGATGTGACTAAAGAATTGCAGGTGTACTACCTGTTTCTTTTTTTCCCCCTCTGGATACGGTCCAGAGCCAAGCAGTTCTTCTCAAATCGCTATTTGTTTTCTCCCTGTAGGCTTCTTATGGTTGTCATGCCGAAATGGAAAAGCTGATGGAAAATCGTACCTGGTCTCTCTCTCTCTCTCTCTCTCTCTCTCTCTCTCTCTTTCTCAGCTGATTTTGCTTCCACACTTTATTTCACATTCAACAAAAAGAATCTTAACATCGCTGTTTTGAAGGGAAGCAATTGAAAGCGAGCCCAAATTGTATTTTTGGACATTTACACTATATATCCTTTTATGTTCTAATGTCCAGCACAAAGTCATAAAAAGGACCAAGGGCCAAGTTTCAACCAAGCGCACTCTTCTGTCCCACCAGGACATGCTTATAAATAACAATCAGGAGTCATATGGTTATGACGTTTATATACAGTACCTCCTGTATTTGTGTACCCATTTTCAGATTAGCTCGAGTGAACTCTTCTGTGCCTCATGCTAATACAGTCCCACTGGACATGTCCTTGTTTTTTTTTTTTTTTTTTTTTGTGGAATATTAAGCATGCCAAGTGGGGAAAAAAAAGGAATTTAACCCATTTACTGTAAAAATAATACACTTTAAGCTGACTTCAATGACTTGAAAGTGGTACACCAGTACAGCTTTATCGGCAAGAGATCTTAGGTTCAAATCCCAACAATGCCAGAGCCGAGCGCCAAGGATGCAAATTAGCCATGCTCACTGGGTAGATGGGATGGCAAGGCATGTCATTTAGAGCAACATGAGCCAGGTATCTGTAGGCTCATGTAATGTGGAAGATGGCAAATAGCACTATTCCTCTGAGGAAGTGTGGTGCAGTGCCCAGTGATGCGCCATGAGCAGGAGTCCAAAGGGTTTGTTTGGCTGGATTCTTGTGCGATTCTTGTGATTCTCTGGATTCAAGCCTGCACCATGCCTTGTTGGTGGATGTCGCATAATGGAGTGCTGGATCGTGGGTGGAAATTTTACATTTATGGCATTTGGCAGACACCTTTAACCAGAGACACTTGATTTTACCTCACTGCAATATATAAGAACTTTTGAGGGTTAAGTGCCATAACCTAGTGGTGCTGGGGTTTGAACCTGGGACCTACCTACAGTATTCCATTGCCCTAACCACTGAGAAACCCCTGCCCTTTCTGTGAGAAAATGTTGGGGGGGGGGGCTTCAGTTATCAGGAATAAGGAATTATCTATTTGTCTAATTGGGAATTTGTTAATACAGAACACTGTTTTACTGGTGGCTCAGTGTGTTAAGGCTCTGAGTTACGAATCGGAAGATCGGTGGTTCGTGCCCCAGCTCCGCCAGGTTGCTGCTGTTGGGCCCTTGAGCGCGGCCCTTAACCCTGTCTGCTCCAGGGGCGCCGTAAAAATGGCTGACCCTGCGCTCTGACCCCGGCCTATACAAGAAGCTGGGATATGCGAAGAATAAAGAATTTCACTGTGCAGTAATGTATGTGTGACCAATAAAGGCTAACTTAACTTAACTTAGCAAATATTATTCTAACACTGGCTGGAATTTGACTCGGATAATAGACTAAGCTATTTTCTTTCTCCGGATCTGCAGCCGTCATTTTAGAGACGAGCTCAAACACGTCAGCTTGTCTCCATGCTGATGAAATACACCAGGACAGCACTGACCCTTTGACATTTTGTATAGAGAGATTTATTGTGTCAGGTTACATCATTTCAGATTAAATCTAACTTTGCCTGGGTCTTTGTATCGTGATGGTAGTGTAGATGGAGTAAAGTTGCTGTTTGCTCGGCTCCTTTTAAGAAACATTTGACCCAAAGCCAACAATTTGAAAAAAAAAAAATTGTCTTATAATATTAGATCTTGTACAACAGTGACAACAGTGGAGTTTACTGGACCATGGTGGTGTAGTGGTTAGCACTGTGTCTCTCACCTCCAGGGTTGAAGGTTTGCGTTCATCCTTGGGTCTGTGAGTTTGCATGTTCACCCCATTCACAGTCCAAAGACATCCAGATTAGGCTAGCTGGTGTTCCCAGTTTATGCGTTTGGTCCCGTTTATGTGATGGTCTGGCGATGATACACAGGGGTGTACTCTGCACATTGCCCTTTGAGATAGGCTCCAGGCTTTATAAAATAAGCGGTGTAGGGATTGAGTGCGTGAGTGAATGAATAAAGACAGGTAGACTTTTGGCTATTTGTTTTAGTTTCAGTAACTAAAGGCAGGTCAGGTTAACTAAATTCTGGGTCAGGAAGACCAAACAGTGACAACTCATTGTGGTTAAGTTTCACGTTAACCCTGGAACTGACCAAATGCCTGGGTCAGACCCTTCTGATGTTGCTGATGTTCTTTCAGGAACCTGGATTTCCATGCAAAGTTCAGTTCTAGCTTTGAGGATCTTTGGTATGGATCTCGAACAGATTTTAGGGGTAAGAGTTTGGCTTAGAGGTGGCACGTTGGTGTAGTGGTTAGCACTGTCGCCTTGCACCGCCAGGGTCCGGGTTCGATTCCAGGCCATGTTCGATTCCCATCTCTGTGTGCATGGAGTTCGCATGTTCTCCCCGTGCTTGGCGGGGTTTCCTCCCACAGTCCAAAGACATATAGGTTAGGCTAATTGGCGTTCCCAAATTGCCCGTAGTGTGCATCTGTGCCCTGCGATGGATTGGCACCCTGTCCAGATTGTACCCTCCTGGGATAGGCTCAAAGCCCCCCGTGACCCCGAATACAGGATTAAGCAGGTATAGATGATGAGTGAGTGAGTGAGTGAGGGAGTGAATTTGGCTTACTCATGCATGTCAGGGTGACTTGGATTGTCCACAGCCTTTTATGACCCATGGATCTGCTGTAGGATTATCGTAGGTTTCTGTAACTCTATCCTTGCTATTTTGTTACTTCCGTACTCAAATCAGCATCATAGCAGCACCTGGGGCACTTCCTTGCTAATCTCAGGTCTCTATTTAGGGATCCGTAGACCACCCTTGCAGCTATTTGTACACAATTGCCGAAATCTGTGGCCTGACCAATTAGTGACAAATTGTTTACTGGTGTGTTTCACCTTAGCCTTGTCCTGAGCATTTGTTGCTCGGCCATGGTAAGTGATGTCAGATAAATATGGCAAGCAATGCTTTTGAGTCTGTTGCAAAAATCATGAAAGTGCCATATTTTCTAGATATAAATGTAACCTTCTCCATCTGTGAAGTTCTTTTAGATCTTTCGGAAGCTAAAACCTGGTTTTGTTCTCATTATTTTTAGCAGGTTAAATTTCACTCGGAGACTCATGCATTTGCTGAATAAGCAACCGTGCGCCCCAAATCCTCCCCATGCCAAAGTTGCTTTTGTCGGTGGAGCTTTCCTGTGTGGTTTAGGGTTCAACATAACTGCCCCTCGTTCTGTGACCCATCTGTATTCACCTGCGGAGTTTCGGGAAGCTTGCAGCACGTCTCAAGATTGTATATTTCTGAAATTGATGACTCATGTGCAATGGTGCTTCTGGGATTACTGCGTGAAGCTCGCCAGCCAGAGAAAAGCTTACAGACTGTTTGAAGGGCTGACAGAACGGCTCAGTAGGAGATCTGTGATAGTTTTGTTTCAGTATTGTTCATGGAGAAATGGCTCATTACCATTTTAACGCTTTATATGCTAGTCCTACCTCTAGCGTTTCCTGACGTGGTTATAATTTCAGTGTATCCTACAGTATATAGCCAAGCCTGCACATTTGGTTTAAAAGACTTCCGAAAGATTTAAGAGCTTCAATGTTCTCGGACTACCGGCTGCAGTTTATTTTTAGATCTCGGGACGTTCTTTTCCTCCAGCCATCTTCTTGTATTTCAAGCCGAACCCTCAGGAGAGATCTGGGTCATACCTGGGGTTGTGCTCAGCTGTGTGTTCTTATTATATCTTGGCTCGCATCACACACATGTACACATGATGCGCTTGTTAGATTGAATGGTGCTGGTCCTCACACATGAGTTTTCTTCAAGGTCACACGCTTGCTCCTAGGTGCTGCTCTTGGATAATGGTGTTCAGCTCGAGTTCATCCCAGTGCCTGGATTGCTGAGGTCTCAGGAGCTCAAGGGTGTGAGAGCACAAAAAGACGACATTCCAGAGGCTGTTTGTGCCACTGGAGAGTGACAGTAGGTCCCTCACTCGTAGACCTGAAGTATAACATTTGGCTAATGGATGAGGAGCATAAGTATGCTGGAATCAAAGCTATATAGTCTATAAATGGTATTACTCTCATATCATTTGATGGTGGCCTTATGAGACATCCTAAAATGTGACACCATCAGGGTGTGTCTGGTTTGTATACAGTTGCAATATACACAGTACCAAACTTCTGCAAAAACAACTTTTGAGATGAGATGATACTTTCTTCGTCATACTTTCTGTTGTATGTATGTTTTAGTTTTTTCCTCTTGCCGGTTTCTCATTCTCCTATTTCTGTTTCTAAGGTGGTTTATAAAAACAATGATGTTCGGCTGGAGCTCTCCAAGCTGGCGTTGCAGGGTGACCACAAGATGAAGATTCATGGCGTGGTGGCCTTCAAATGTGAAAATGTTGCCACTCTGGATCCAATCACCTTCGAAACCCCAGAATCCTTCATCACATTACATAAGTGGAATGCCAAGAAGACTGGCTCTATATCCTTTGACTTCCGCACCAGTGAACCCAACGGGCTTCTCCTGTTCAGCCACGGCAGGCCGAAACAGCAGACCAAGGAGGCAAAAGGCCCCATCACTCTTAAGGTGGACTTCTTCGCTATCGAGATGCTGGATGGTCATTTGTACCTGCTATTGGACATGGGCTCAGGCACCACCAAAACACGAGCAGTAAACAAGAAGGTGAACGATGGGGAGTGGTACCATGTCGACTTCCAGAGGGATGGAAGATCAGGTAAGATGACTTCTTTGTTTTTTCGAATGACCAAATGACACCATTGGAAAAGCTGCAGTACATTACAGGACCTATTTATCGTCATAACATGACTACAAATGGAAGGAGCATATAGTTTAATTTCTTATATAGAAAGATATATAGGATAGGCTAAGGTCACTCGGCTTCATCACAACACCACGTTGTTGATTATTTTCCGACGACAATGTGACGGGAAGTCTTTCCTGAACATCGCAACAAAAAACGGACCTGATCTTCTTTCAATTCTCATCATTTTCTCCTTTCCTTTTCCCTCCCTAAGATGTTTTTTGAAACATGATGAAACACACATCCAAGTAGCAGCCTTTATTATTCATCCTTTCTTTTCCCTTTTTTTTCTCCTTCTTTCTTTTTTTTTTTTGAAGCGATTATCCTTTTATCTTCGTAGATGACAAAGTGCCACAGAGATTTAAGTAAACTGTTGATAATCCGAGATGATTTGAGTAATTTCTGCGTTATCTTTTCATGCTCCTGGGGAAAATCTCTAGCATCTGTATAATGTGAAGCACGAGAGAGCTGCCGCTGCTTTCAGCCATCAGCCTAACCATCCGCGTCTCGGGCAGGTTTTCGTGGAACTCGTTTCAGACTCAGAGGTTTTTACGTTCATTTGTCCCTCTGCACCTTTTCATCTTTAATGACCCTAAGCAGGTCCCTTGCATCCGACTTTATCTCTGCGGTTTAAAGACTTCCTCGTTCCTCCGAGTTTCCTGATGGCCGCGTTAGGGATCATCAGCACCCAAAGCGCGTCTAGAGCACAGGCGGATCAGCTCCTCTCTCCCGCCGCGCGTCCTCCATGCCCTGCTTCTCTGGCACCGAGCTCCGTGTTGATTTGCTTATCTAAGCAACAATTTGTTAGCATGTGCTCATGGCCATGGCCTCGCAATGTCACACTGCAAATTAGATTCACCCTCACCAACCGGCTTCTGTTTCCCACTCCATCTCGAGAGCGGAAAATCACATTAGCCGTTTCATTACCCCTATAGCCACATGCAGAGTGACGACCTGAGTGTCGGCAAAACCGCCGCCACGCTTGTAAAAATTCCACCCTTTTTTTACTTGGCGCTTAGTGTTGAAGTGGTTTTAAGGCTAACGAGTCCGAGGTCTGGGTTTGTAAGAGGTGAACGAGGACAGAGTTAATGACAAGCTTAATGGCTGCCTTTGCCCAGATAAGCTTGATATCCTTCATAATGGAGCAGAAACGCGAGACGAACAATTTGGCTGAATTTTGTGGCTCATTTCCTGACTATTGTATACATTTTCTTTTTTTTTTTTTTTTTTCTTTTTAGTTAGGATTACTTTATAGAGAATTAATTCTTAAAAACTGTTGTTTGGCTATGTGCATTTATAGTAAATAAATAAAATTAAAATTAAATAAAATAAAAATAAAATAAAAATAAATAAAATAAAAAATTAAATATAAAAATATATATATATATATATATATATATATATATATATATATATATATATATATATTATTTTATATATATTTTTATATATTAAATTTTTTTTATTCTGTTTCGAAACATTTATGTAACTAATTTAATGAATTAAAAGTAAATAAATGAAGCCAAATAACCCTCACCTGTCAGTTAGGAGAAAAACATAATGGTAAAGAAACAATGGCAAGTGTGTGTTTGTTAAACACCAATTAGCTGCAAATTATAATATATAAATAGAGTATTTTAGAGTATTTTTATTGTGAGTATTTTATCGTTCTTATTTATTCTGTATATACTGTATGAATAAGGAGAACGTTTTACAGCTGCATTCAGGAATTTCTGATCTGATCATGAACATGAACATCATAGCAAATGTTCTATTGCAAAAATGAAACAAAAATTTATTTAGGTTTTCCTGAAAATAAAAGCAATCTTTTAATAATATTACGTATTGAGTAAAGCAATTAAGTAAAAATTTTTTTATTTTTATTTTTATTTTTTGTTAATTAAAAATGAAAAAGAATCAGGAAAGCTACAGTTCTTAAACAGGACACAGGATGCGTTACTGGATGTCGTTCCTGACTTTGAACATGAGGAACATTTCCAGCATCAATACAAAGATATCTTTAGCTACCACTTAATCAGGCCTTATAAGTTAAGTTCAGCCTTAATTCATCACATATATAGTATTACTGTACTGCGAAATTCGTTTTTATTCACATATAGTCTCAGCTTTATCTACATTTTTTTTTTGTTAGCAGGCTGGTGACAAAAAACCAGAGCGCAGGGAGGGCCGGCCATTATATGGGGCCCCTGGAGCAGACAGGGTTGAGGGCCTCGCTTAAGGGCCCGACAGCGGCAACCAGCGGCCGACTCTCCCATCAGTAACTCGGAGCTTTAACATGCCGAGCCACCACCGCCTCATTTCTAAATCAGCAGCACTGATAATGTTGCAGCACAACATAATGACTTGATAGTTAATCAGTGAAAGTTGACACAAACTCCTTTGCCAGGCATCTTAATGCGAGTTTTGGGTTTTAACTCTGTTAAAGCCTTTCAATGAAACATCATCCTTTCCCAAACACTTACAGTAAGAGAATCGGAGTCTTCTCTCTCTCTCACTCACCCTCTCTCTCTCTCTAACAAAACCATCTCTGATCAATCTACTGTACGTCCAAACCCTCGAGAACCAACTAATTCCATGGCAAACACATCCTGAATGAGCATGAGCAGGTCCTCTCGTACCCAACCGTGCATATCCGCCTAAAGCTCGGCCGATTCTACTGCACATTAAGCTTAAATAAATTCCGTTTGAGCGGCCGTGCGAATATCACACGATTACAGGTGAACGCTGTGCATTCTGACCGACACCGCTGATCCCCCTCGCACTCCAAATCTCATTTGTACCACCTCCTCGTTTTTTACCAATACCCCCCCCCCCCCATCTCGTTCCACATCTCGTCCATTTTGTCCGACTTCTTTCCCTCCGCCCTCGCTCGCTCTCTTTCCTCTTCCTCTCTCTTGCTCTCCTTCTCTTCCTGCCTCGCGTTGCTATGGAAACCAGAGCCGATTTCCCTCAGAGGACCGAGCCTGTTACCGTGCCGACTGAGATGCAGGATAATGCAATCGACTGGGTTTTTTTTTTTTTTTTTCTTCTTCTTCTTCTTCTTCTTTTTTTTCCCCCTCCCGCCTCAAACCTGTGACCCGGGTGTGCGCTTCGCCCACGCTGGAACTCGCCGGCGCGGTAGACACGCGATGGGATTACGGCCAGATCCCAGAACGCTCGACAAACATCCCGAGTCATCAGCGCCAATATCGGAACAATTCAATAAGCAGCCCAGGCATCGGAGGCGCACCCAGTTTTATAGCTCCCACCCTTTATAACGCGGCGAAGCTCCCGGCGGCAGGAACTCCACACACGACACGGGCGATTTGTCACGTTCATCCCTGGTTGTTCCCCTGAATGTTATGAATAGTTCCATTTATCATGCTTTATCAAATCGGAGACGTGGGGAGCGGTTGGGAAGGACACCATCTGCATAATTTACTCGTTATTGTCCCAAAGGAAGGGAAACATAGAAATGCGTCAGGTCGAAAAGGTGCGTACGCGGCGTGTATAGACTCTAAAGGAGATTTTATAAATAGTTTTCTATCCCTATAATACGATTTCTTGTTTCCTACAATATACAGTACGGTAACCATTTGAGGCTAATATTAAACATATAAATAGAGTATTTTTATTGTGAGCATTTTATTCTTCCATTTTTAAGTGCCTCTTCCTTTTCAGAAATTTTGTATTATGGCCAGTATAAAAGAAAAAAAACTTGGATATGAGTAACTTTCCAAAAGCCACACGATATTTGCACAATTTTTCAGATTGAGTCAAACCCAGCTTCTTATCTTTCAACTTCTGGTCAGTCCCCCCGTGTTGTACTGTCCGACCGGCCCCGGCGTCTCAGAGGTGGCGGCCGAGTGCACGGACTTTAGCGCAATGTCTTTGGCCTAGCTCTACTTCAGTGTGTGTTGATATTACCCGTGTCTCAGCTTGTTGTGTGAGAACCTTTCCCTGTTTGCTCTGGGATCTTTCTCTTTTGATTAATAATGCATCAGATAAAAGTAACATTTAAACCAGCCGTCCCAGGAGCGTGGGAGTCTCAGAGTGTGTGTTGCGTTGGGTTTTTCATCTCCCTGTCACATGGCTTAAGAGTCCCCTCGGCGTAGCTGCAGAGCAAAGGCTGTTGAGAGACTTGAAGACATTAAAGGCGAGGGAGGGGTGGAAACCCGAGGGGCGATCAAGTCAAACCGGGACTCTGTACTGTATGTGATGGAATTTCTGTATGTGATGAATTGACAAACTTCAAGCACGGTACGGTGACGAGACTCTTAGGTGCGGCTAAACATTTAGAACGGTGCGGATGCTTTAAAGGAGGCCCGACGTCTCTGGATAACCGAGGTGGCTCAGAGCCCGCTGCAGTCATTTCCGTGAACGTTCAGCGGGTGGAACGCCTGATCCTTGAAAATCGATGGATAGCTCATCACCAACCTGCAGAAGAGAGGCATCCGGCATTCACCAAAACCACTTGCACATTACCGGAACACTGCTGGGAGTGATTGCCACATTGTCCAGTCCTGACGTCACTCCAAGCCATTTCCACATTTTGGGGCCATTAAAGCAGTTCCTGGGGGGCCGACATGATCAGACAGGCGGTCTGAGAAAACTTTCGACCTGGATGGTACTGTACAAGCACTAGTGAAACACTGGGATACGTGCATTAGTGTAGCAGCAGATTATGTAGAGAAATAAAGGGAGTTTTCACTCTCAGAACTGTGTTCTGTTATTCTGCACAATGGAAAAATACCTGTTTGACTTGAACACCACAGGTGATTTTCCAAACTACTACTACTAAACTATTACTGCTGCTATTTCTACAATCACTGCCACTACTCCTACAACTAACACTACTGCTATTAATAAAAATACTTTTATTTCCATAATAACCTCTAATATTAGTACTGTTACCACAGTATTGTTACAGCTACTAAGACTACTACTACTATGCCTATAACATTTACAACATTTAACATTTACTACTACTAATATGCTAGTAATGCTACTGCTAATGATACTACCAATACTAATACTACTACTATTACTACCATTACTAGTACTGCTGTACTACAGTTGTTAGATTCATATCACTAGTACAACTGATACTACTAACACTGCTATTAATAAGACGTTTACTACAATACTAATAATAATACTATACTACTAATACTTGTACTACAAAACATTACTGGTACTACAAAACGTACTACAATGGCTATGATTACTATGACTAACACTGCGCTAGTACTAATCTTAAAAAATATGTGTGCAAAAAGACTTCCAGACTCCTTTCTTTGTTTCTTCCTTTCTTTCTTTCTTTCTTTCTTCCTTCCTTTCTTCCTTTCTTCCTTTCTTTCTTCCTTTCTTTCTTTCTTTCTTTCTTTCTTTCTTCCTTCCTTCCTTTCTTTTTTCTTCCTTTCTTTCTTTCTTTCTTTCTTTCTTTCTTTCTTCCTTCCGTCCTTCCTTCCTTCCTTCCTTCCTTCCTTTCTTTCTTTCTTCCTTTCTTTCTTTCTTCCTTTCTTTCCCTTTCTTTCTTTCTTTCTTTCTGTCTTTCTTCCTTCCTTCCTTTCTTATTTTCTTCCTTTCTTTCTTTCTTCCTTTCTTTCTTTCTTTCTTTCTTTCTTTCTTCCTTTCTTCCTTCCTTTCTTTCTTTCTTCCTTTCTTTCTTCCTTCCTTTCTTCCTTTCTTCCTTTCTTTCCCTTTCTTTCTTTCTTTCTTTCTTTCTTTCTTTCTTTCTGTCTTTCTTCCTTCCTTCCTTCCTTTCTTTCTTCCTTTCTTTCTTTCTTCCTTCCTTTCTTTCTTTCTTCCTTCCTTTCATCCTTTCTTTCTTTCTTTCTTCCTTCCTTTCTTTCTTTCTTTCTTTCTTCCTTTCTTCCTTCCTTCCTTTCTTCCTTTCTTCCTTCCTTCCTTTCTTTCTTCCTTTCTTTCTTTCTTCCTTTCTTTTTCTTTCTTCCTTTCTTTCTTCCTTCCTTCCTTTCTTTCTTTCTTCCTTTCTTTCTTTCTTTCTTTCTTTCTTCCTTCCTTTCTTTCTTTCTTCCTTTCTTTCTTTCTTTCTTCCTTTCTTTCTTTCTTTCTTTCTTTCTTCCTTCCTTTCTTTCTTTCTTTCTTTCAGTTATTGTAAAACCTAACATTACACTTGTGAACAGCTTTTTTACTTAAACTGCTCTGCATGTTTTTGCAACCAAAACATCATTCCTTAGATTTTTTTTTCTTTTCTCTCAGTTGAAATGCACAGAAGTGGAGTAATGGTTTGCTTTTGGCTTTGAAACCCAAAACCGGTCTCCCGGGAGAACTGAGCGATGTGCCTTTAGAGGTGATGTGAAGAGCCGAACAGTTGATTCGGGGAATTGTTCATACTGTAGATGGCTGTCGATTTTAGTCAATATTCGTTCAGGACAGAAAAAAAAAAAAAAAAAAGGAATGACATTGAAACAAATGCAGGTAAAGAAAGATGTAAAAGAAAAACAGAAAAAAAAGTGCATCAACAAATGGGAGAATGCAGAAGCAAACACGCCAACTAAGCTGATATAAAACAAAACAAATTCTGGAGATAAAAGTAGCGCTACAGGCATGAGCTTCACTTCTCGACCCATAAACCACCCGGCTTTCATCTCTCTCCCTCTCTACTTAGCATCCAGGCTAGCCGAACCCGCCGTTTCGACTCAGGGAGTATTAGTGAAATCCAGTTATGTCAAGCCTGGCATGCGTGTGTGGTTTGGTTACGGGCGAGGAGAAGACTCGGTGCTAGGCACTGGCGGCTCGCCACACTCGCTCGCTTAGCAAGAGACTGCAGGACGGCCTCTGATTCACACATCTATTCGAGCATAGCTGAAATGCACCAAATGATGCCACTAACCCCATTTATCTCTCATATATATATATATATGAGATAAATGTATATATTTGAAATGTTAATCAAAGTGCAGGAAAACCTTCAGATTTCACTTACAACATCAGAACATATTTCTTACAGCTAATGCAGGATGGCAATATGTTTCATATTTTTTGATAAATTAATAAAAGTATGCCATATGCGGTTATAGTTCGAGTTAATTGCTAGATGGCAATTAACACCAGTTGATTTGTTTAATTTTTGCTTTTGTTAATAAGGAATTGTTGAAATTACAGGCAAAACCGCGCTGTTGTGAAGCTATATTAGTCATTGTGGCTTTGGAAATGCAAATGGCATCTTGCCCAAGGTACTGGGGGTAAGATGACATGATCATGTTCGGGCCTTAACTTCACGCAAACCCTACAAAATAACCTTTAAATGTGGCTGCAGTATGCTGCGAATAAACATTCCACCATTTTATTTGGAACAATTACCTTTACAATAGCATGTGCTGTACTCATAACATTATAATTATACTGTAATTCCAATTTTTGTACTACATGAACAGCTACAAGATGAGAAGATAAACAATAAACTGCCTGCAGCTGATCAAAACTGATAAAGTCCCAGCCAAAGAAAGAGCTACCATGACGTGGCATCTTACTGTGATTGATCAGGCCCCTTCCTCAGGGAAGATGCCCATTTTGCTATGGTCCATTCAATGACATTCAAGTTTGGTGTTTGCAATATGGCAGGTTGTTTTAAGTTGTTGAATATTTTGCTTAGCTATGGCATCTTCCCCCAAATTACCTTGCATTTTTTTTCCCCGCTCAATTGCTAAATCTCCTCTCTTTCTGTATGAGTATTCTGCATATGCTCACCTGCGTCTTGCGATTTCTGCTTTTACATTTCAGCCGCTTATTCCAGTAAATTATTCAGTCCTGTTTCACTCCCTATCCGCTATCTATTGGTTTTCAGAAACAAGCTGGAACTGCAGATTGTTTCTAGTGGCAGAGATGAATAGTCTCTCCTCGTGGCCGTGTTTGAGAATGAGGGATCTTAAATGTGCACCCTCTGCATTGTGCGAGTCCTTAGAGCCCGAGCCAGAGTGTGAGAACATTCCTCAGTAATGAGGTTGATAGAGTGAGCTCGTTAGCTTCTGCCTGGGGAGGACGTGACTGGTTACGGACAACGGAGCTCCTGCCAAAAGCTGGACACTGTCAAATACCTCCAGCTGTGCGCACTCTGGCCAGGTTCAACGGCAGGCTAAACAGGGTGGTGACATCCAGATGTTTACATGTGGAAAAAACTATATATAGTACACTTCAACACTGAACAGCTCTATAACTGCACTTCTACACCACACGGCTCTATAACTACACTTCTACACAACACGGCTCAATAACTGCACTTCTACACCACACGGCTCTATAACTGCACTTCTACACCACACGGCTCTATAACTACACTTCTACACAACACGGCTCTATAACTACACTTCTACGCAACACGGCTCTATAAATACACTTCTACACAACACGGCTCTATAACTGCACAGCTCTATAATTTCACTTCTACACTACACGGCTCTATAACCACACGGCTCTATAACTACACTTCTACATCACACAGCTCTATAACTACACTTCTACAGAACACGGCTCTATAACTACACTTCTACACTACACTGCTCTATAACTACACTTCTACACTACACGGCTCTATAACTACACAGCTCTATAGCTACACGGCTCTATAACTACACTTCTACATTACACGGTTCAATAACTACACTGCTACACTACATGGATCTATAACTACATGGCTCTATAACTACACGGCTCTATAGCTACATGGCTCTATAACTACACTTCTACACTACACGGCTCTATAACTACACTTCTACACTACATGGCTCTATAACTACACTTCTACACTACACGGCTCTATAACTACACTTCTACACTACACGGCTCTATAACTACACTTCTACACTACACGGCTCTATAGCTACACGGCTCTATAGCTACATGGCTCTATAACTACACTTCTACACTACACGGCTCTATAACTACACTTCTACACTACATGGCTCTATAACTACACTTCTACACTACACGGCTCTATAACTACACTTCTACACTACACGGCTCTATAACTACATGGCTCTATAGCTACACGGCTCTATAACTACACTTCTACACTACACGGTTCAATAACTACACTGCTACACTACATGGATCTATGACTACACTTCTACACTACACCGCTCTATAACTACACGGCTCTATAGCTACATGGCTCTATAACTACCCTTTTACACTACACGCCTCTATAACTGCACAGCTCTATAACTACACTTCTACACTACATGGCTCTATAACTACACTTCTACACTACACGGCTCTATAACTACACTTCTACACTACACGGCTCTATAACTACACTTCTACACTACACGGCTCTATAACTACACGGCTCTATAAATACACTTCTACACTACACAGCTCTATAACTACACGGCTCTATAGCTAGACGGCTCTATAACTACACTTCTACACTACACGGTTCAATAACTACACTTCTACACTACACGGATCTATAACTACACTTCTACACTACACAGCTCTATAACTACACTTCTACACTACACGGCTCTATAACTACACTTCTACACTACACAGCTCTATAACTACACTTCTACACTACACGGCTCTATAACTACACGGCTCTATAGCTACACGGCTCTATAACTACACTTCTACACTACACGGTTCAATAACTACACTGCTACACTACATGGATCTATGACTACACTCCTACACTACACCGCTCTATAACTACACGGCTCTATAGCTACATGGCTCTATAACTACCCTTTTACACTACACGCCTCTATAACTGCACAGCTCTATAACTACACTTCTACACTACACGGTTCAATAACTACACTTCTACACTACACGGATCTATAACTACACTTCTACACTACACAGCTCTATAACTACATGGCTCTATAGCTAGACGGCTCTATAACTACACTTCTACACTACACGGTTCAATAACTACACTTCTACACTACACGGATCTATAACTACACTTCTACACTACACGGCTCTATAACTACACTTGTACACTACACGGCTCTATAACTACACTTCTACACTACACACCTCTATAACTACACTTCTACACTACACGGCTCTATAACTACACTTCTACACTACACGGCTCTATAACTGCACAGCTCTATAACTACACTTCTACACTACACGGTTCAATAACTACACTGCTACACTACATGGATCTATGACTACACTTCTACACTACACCGCTCTATAACTACACGGCTCTATAGCTACATGGCTCTATATCTACCCTTTTACACTACACGGCTCTATAACTACACAGCTCTATAACTACACTTCTACACTACATGGCTCTATAACTACACTTCTACACTACACGGCTCTATAACTACACTTCTACACTACACGGCTCTATAACTACACTGCTCTATAACTACACTTCTACACTACACGGCTCTATAACTACACGGCTCTATAACTACACTTCTACACTACACAGCTCTATAACTACACTGCTCTATAACTACACTTCTACACTACACGGCTCTATAACTACACGGCTCTATAACTACACTTCTACACTACACAGCTCTATAACTACACTTCTACAGAACACGGCTCTATAACTACACTTCTACACAACACTGCTCTATAACTACACTTCTACACTACACGGCTCTATAACTACACTTCTACACTACACGGCTCTATAACTACACTGCTCTATAACTACACTTCTACACTACACGGCTCTATAACTACACGGCTCTATAACTACACTTCTACACTACACAGCTCTATAACTACACTTCTACAGAACACGGCTCTATAACTACTCTTCTACACAACACTGCTCTATAACTACACTTCTACACTACACGGATCTATAACTTCACTTCTACACTACACGGATCTATAACTACACTTCTACACTACACGGCTCTATAACTACACTTCTACACTACACGGCTCTATAACTACACTTCTACACTACACGGCTCTATAACTACATGGCTCTATAATTTCACTTCTACACCACACGGCTCTATAACTACACTTCTACACTACACGGCTCTATAACTACACTTCTACATCACACAGCTCTATAACTACACTTCTACACAACACTGCTCTATAACTACACTTCTACACTACACGGATCTATAACTACACTTCTACACTACACGGCTCTATAACTACATGGCTCTATAATTTCACTTCTACACCACACGGCTCTATAACTACACTTCTACACTACACGGCTCTATAACTACACTTCTACATCACACAGCTCTATAACTACACTTCTACACCACACGGCTCTATAACTACACTTCTACACTACACAGCTCTATAACTACACTTCTACATCACACAGCTCTATAACTACACTTCTACAGAACACGGCTCTATAACTACACTTCTACACAACACTGCTCTATAACTACACTTCTACACTACACGGCTCTATAACTACACTTCTACACTACACGGCTCTATAACTACACTTCTACACTACACGGCTCTATAACTACACTACACTACACGGCTCTTATAGCTACACGGCTCTATAACTACACGGCTCTATAACTACACTTCTACACTACACGGCTCTATAACTACACTTCTACACTACACGGCTCTATAACTACACTTCTACACTACACGGCTCTATAGCTACACGGCTCTATAACTACACGGCTCTATAACTACACTTCTACACTACACGGCTCTATAACTACACTTCAACACTACACGGCTCTATAACTACACTGATCTATAACTACACTTCTACACTACACGGCTCTATAACTACACTTCAACACTACACGGCTCTATAACTACACTGCTCTATAACTACACTTCTACACTACACGGTTCAATAACTACACTTCTACACTACACAGATCTATAACTACACTTCTACACTACACAGATCTATAACTACACTTCTACACTACACGGTTCAATAACTACACTTCTACACTACACAGATCTATAACTACACTTCTACAATACACGGCTCTATAGCTACACGGCTCTATAACTACACTTCTACACTACACGGCTCTATAACTACACTGCTCTATAACTACACTTCTTCACTACACAGCTCTATAAATACACTGCTCTATAACTACACTTCTACACTACATGGCTCTATAACTACACTTCTACACTACACGGCTCTATAACTACACTGCTCTATAACTACACTTCTACACTACATGGCTCTATAACTACACTTCTACACTACACGGCTCTTTAACTACACTGCTCTATAACTACACTTCTACACTACACGGTTCAATAACTACACTTCTACACTACACAGATCTATAACTACACTTCTACACTACACGGTTCAATAACTACACTTCTACACTACACGGCTCTATAACTACACGGCTCTATAACTACACTTCTACACTACACAGCTCTATAAATACACTGCTCTATAACTACACTTCTACACTACATGGCTCTATAACTACACTTCTACACTACACGGCTCTTTAACTACACGGCTCTATAACTACACTTCTACACTACACGGTTCAATAACTACACTTCTACACTACACAGATCTATAACTACACTTCTACACTACACGGTTCAATAACTACACTTCTACACTACACGGCTCTATAACTACACTGCTCTATAACTACACTTCTACACTACACGGTTCAATAACTACACTTCTACACTACACAGATCTATAACTACACTTCTACACTACACGGTTCAATAACTACACTTCTACACTACACGGCTCTATAACTACACTGCTCTATAACTACACTTCTACACTACACGGTTCAATAACTACACTTCTACACTACACAGATCTATAACTACACTTCTACACTACACGGCTCTATAGCTACACGGCTCTATAACTACACTTCTACACTACACGGCTCTATAACTACACTGCTCTATAACTACACTTCTACACTACACAGCTCTATAAATACACTGCTCTATAACTACACTTCTACACTACACGGCTCTATAACTACACTTCTACACTACACTGCTCTATAACTACACTTCTACACTACACGGTTCAATAACTACACTTCTACACTACACGGCTCTATAACTACACTTCTACACTACACGGTTCAATAACTACACTTCTACACTACACGGCTCTATAACTACACTGCTCTATAACTACACTTCTACACTACACGGTTCAATAACTACACTTCTACACTACACAGATCTATAACTACACTTCTACACTACACGGCTCTATAGCTACACGGCTCTATAACTACACTTCTACACTACACGGCTCTATAGCTACACGGCTCTATAACTACACTTCTACACTACACGGCTCTATAACTACACTGCTCTATAACTACACTTCTACACTACACGGCTCTTTAACTCCGCGGCTCTATAACTACACTTCTACACCACACGGCTCTATAACTACACGGGTCTATAACTACACTTCTAAACTACACAGCTCCATAACAACACTTCTACATCATGCGTCTCTATACTACACTTTTTACTATACCACTGCACTATACTGTACTTCTGTATATCACACTTTTACCCTACTAAGATTTTCCTTTCTTAATAAATATTTGCATTAGCTAATCCATGCTAATCTGTGTGGAAATCAATTAAAGTTCACAGATTTCCTGTGCAGTGAAGATATATCCAATCATTGACCAAAATGAATTCAGTTAACCGATTACAGTACAACACAGAAGAAAATTATGAAAGGTCAACAAACCTGCACAACTACAACAAACACACCTTTGACAACATGTTGACAATTACTTTTTTTTTTTTAAATAAATGTAAAACAAGCAGTTAATAGATGTGATTTAAGAAATTGTCTAGGTCTTTTTAATTCCCAAATTTAGTTTTCAAGTTTTCTTGTTGTTCTGCCTTTTTACACTTTTTACAATAATACATTGTATTATTTTAATGCTACTGTGTAATAATTTACTTATTTACTTACTTAATTAATTAAATTTAATTTCCCTTTTATTATTCATTTATCAACATTCATTGTAAAAATACTGGGACAATAAAATTTACAAAATTGAAACCTGCCTAGCAAAATGTATGAAGTGCTGTGTGCGTGTGTGTGTGTGTGTGTGTGTGTAAAACTGCCAGTCCTTGGAGACGATTTATTCTACTTCAAAGCCACTTGAATATAAGTGCACTTCGACACATCGCTATGACAATAGCATGCCTTTCAGCCCACGTGAAAGTGCCTGTGATTTTCCCCTCTTCACCCATCCTCTCTCTCTCATCGTCCCTGTGAAGACAGCACAGTGTCTCAGTGTCTCAGTGTCTCTGCGCAATAGATCACCAGCTGCGGTTGCAACATTACTGCAGGCTATTAACTAAAGATCCACAGCAGCTAGAGAGTCGAGCTAAACGATCCGTCATACCCGAGTGAACCTCGAGGTGAGATCCTGACCCTGAGCTTCCCCTCTGCTTCACTTTACAGTCCTGTCATGTCCCTGAGTGTTTACTGTGACCAGAAAATTTGTGAAAGAACAGGATGTGTACAAATATACACAGCTGAGCAAATAGATTGAAACCAAAGAGATGGCTTTCCAGCGAAAAAATATGCTGTGAAAACAACTGTGAATGTAAATGTGAACGTTTTCCATATAGCATGACTTGCGTAATCAATCAATAGGCGTCCTAATGAATGGAATCGTAAATCGTCATGTGACGCAGACGTCGTAGTCAGGTGACCTATAAGAGATAAAATCCGGCAAAAAAGAAACTGGACCTTTCATGCAAAAGCCACAGGATCTCCAGTGAGTGGTGTACAAAAAAAAAAGAGAGAGGGAGAGAGAGAGAGAGAGAGAGAGAGAGAAATACACTTCCTGCTTTTTGTCCTTTCTCTCTCTTTGTATGGGTCTTGGTTTAAACAAGCCAATTAGATTTCTTTCATAGTGTGATTTGCATAAAGGAAACCCTGTTCTGGTTGTAGCTGAAGTATTACCGCATACACCTTGGAAGAGCTCTAAGACTTTTTTGGCGAAATGGTAAAATACAGGACCTTTAAAGTACAGTGTTGTGAAAAAGTATTTGCCTCGTTCTTGTTATTTTGTTGTTATTGTTGTTGCATATTTGTCACACTTAAATGATTCAGTTTACCAAATACAGTGGAACCTTTGATTACGAGCATAATTCTTTCCGGAAGTGGGCTCGTATTCCAAAACACTTGTAAACCAAATCATCATTTCCCACAAGAAATAATGAAAACTCAAATTATTCGTTCCACAGCCCCCAAAAATAAATACATAAAAATAATTAATACAATCTATAAAATGAAAATAAAACAAATTAATCTGCACTTTACCTTTTACAAAAGTACAAATAAATCCCGACAGATAAGTGTTTCCGTTGGTGCGTGCATGCGCCGTGTGTGTGTGTGTGTGTGTGTGTGTGTGTGTGTGTGTGTGTGTGGAAATAGCCCCTTCCCTTGCCTCGTTATACACAGTAACACTCCTCTTCCCTCTCCCCACCTCGCTTTTTAAGATTCACATCAAACACACACAGACACACACACAACAGAAACACTGTTTTAACAGGAAAAAAAAAAGAAATTTCTCTGAGACTGACATGAGCGTATATTAATGGACTCACTTTTTAAGTTTCACAACAAACGCAACAAAAAAACACAGCGGAAACACCGTTTTAACGGAAAAACGCGAGACTGGCATGAGAGAGTGATGCTCGGTGTCAAAATAAGAGTCGCATGCGTGATACATGATACTCGGCGCTCATAAACTAATACTTGCTCGGTTTCCGAATAAAAATTTATTATAACTCTTTGCTCGGTTTGCGGAACACTCGTAAACCACGTTACTCGCAATCCGAGGTTCCACTGTACATTTTAACAAATGTACAATTGTTACAGATTTACATTGCTGCAAATTTTAACAATGACACAAAGACAAATACAAAATGCAATTTCAAAAAGGAAAAGACGCTGTCCGAACCTACCTGACCCAATGTGAAAAAGTGTTTGTTAATACAAAGCATATTAATGTAATTTATATAAAATTCATATGTATAAAATATATATATATATATAAAAAATTCAGTTGGGGGAAAATGCTTTTTTGACAGCACTGTATATTTTAAAATGATAAAAATGTATACATTGTGAAAATCACATGAACATGACTGAATCAGATGTGAAATGTAGAAGAGTTAGTATTATACAATTATGTAGAATTATACAAATTATGTTCAGAAATTGCATCTGGAAGCGCATTATGTGTAAAATTCCACATGTGAAATTTACGTTGTCAGTAAGGAATGCTTCTAAAAGAACAACGAGTCAAGATCTGGTGAAATAATGGATTCTCGACAGCATTCTGGGCTTTTTATTGCACCAGCCGTGGAAATAAAGAACGATTCGGAGCATGTCGGCGGAAGACAGCAAATTACTCCCACTTCACGCCACTGCGGTTCAATACAAAATGCTCATTTATAATTAAGAAAAACATGCCACAGTGTTTAGTCAATACAACCGAGTGACTCTGCATCGACTCAAAACACTAATTAAATATATTTTTGTCCGTATTGACTTCCCTATTAAGTTCACCGATATTTTCCGACTTGCTTGTGCTCCACGAGAAAATGTCCTTCACCCCATCTGAAATAAAATATGTTTTTTATTTTATTTCATTTGTCATGAACTGACATTGACTTCCACTCATTTGCGTTTCCCAGGTACGATCTCGGTAAACACGGTCCGCACGCCCTACCAGGCCCCGGGTGAGAGCGAGATCCTCGACCTGGATGATCACTTGTACCTCGGCGGGCTCCCCGAGAACCGAGCAGGTCTGGTTTTTCCCACCGAGGTGTGGACGGCGCTGCTGAATTACGGCTTCGTGGGCTGCGTACGCGACCTGTTCGTCGACGGCCAGAGCAAAGACGTCCGGCGCATGGCCGAGGTTCAGAAGGCGGTCGGGGTGAAGCCGTCCTGCTCCAAGGAAGCGCCCAAGCAGTGCCTGAGCAACCCCTGTCAGAACACCGGCATCTGCAGAGAGGGATGGAATCGATACGTATGCGACTGCGCTGCTACCGGGTTCCTGGGACGTTCCTGTGAGAGAGGTGGGTGTTTCATTTATTTATTTAAATACTCTTTATATACTCTTTATTTAGCACTTGCATCCTGTTTCTTGTGGGCGTGTAGGGATCGCCATGCCTGCCGCTTATAGGCGTGGCCTGTCATTAGTAGCCTGCAATGGGATTTATTTTTAAACACTGCTTTATATTTTTATTTTCATAGAGGATTTGCTGTGGAAAAAGATAAGGAAACATTATGTTTTTTTTTTTTTTTGCATTGGTGGGTGAATGGGAACTAATTGCAGGTACGAACTAAATTAGAAGAGAGTGCAGACCTAAAGAAGCTTAAGACCAAGTGCACTTTAGGATTTATCTGAGGACCCAGCGAAGCCAGTAGTTTGGATTTGTCACTTTAGCGAGTTGTACTGTATTTGCACAGCATTAAAAAAAAAAAAAATCCTTACATGTCAGTACAAATACATGTCGTTATGTGTACCGTGGCTCTGTGACATGCACAGTGTGTTCACATTTAAGGTTTCATCACCAGAACCATGCAAATGTAAAATGCCATTCTTGGAACGCTATAGTGAAAGGTTTTAGACTTTTAGGCTTAACCGGAATGTTAAAAAAAAAAAAAAAAAGGCTTCTGGCTACAAAATGCAAATGGGTTTCCTGATATTGATGAATCTCGGTGAATTGCAAGCAACTTAATGAAGGGCGTAGGTCACTCGAGTGCTTTTATAGATCAGCGAGGAGGAGTTTTGTATTGAAATTAGTCTCTGTAGCTTTTTTTTTCTGAAGTTGGACTGCTTTGAAAAGAAACAAAAAAAGATTAGTTGCTGAATTACAAATATGTTAGGGTACCATATAATTTATAAATGAGGTTACATACCGTATTAATTTCACAAAGTGTCTGGAAACAGATTATGCAAAATTTCTTCCAAAATACAGTTTGTGTACTTTTTTTTTTTTTTTACAATTTTGAATCACCCAGGCCTTTAACAAGCCATTAGATTGTTCCCTGCCTAATGTGACCTCATATAAGACAATCACCGTCACCCTGCTCAGCTCTGCTGTTCTCTGAAGGGGCGTAGCTCAGGAGTAGCTCATTTACATGGACACTGAAACAACATGTTCAGAGAAGAAGTGAAACAGATGGAGTTTAAGTTGTTAAAGTGCCACAAATGATCTGAGGAGTATTTGAAGGATCATTTCGGGGAGCGTTGAAGCCTGTGTTAACTTACAGTATTAAAGAAATGGTCAAATACAGGACCTTTTATGAACATCTTCGAGAGTGAGTTAACATAGAATGTAGTGCTACACATGTTTTGGGACAGCTAAGGCCATGCATATGAACTGTTTTTGTTCTGATGCTTATTCATAGTGGCGAACATTCATAACCTTATCCAGATCAGCTAAGACAGCTAAGTTAAATATAACAAAAAAAAGGCGGTTCGGGGGCAGGCAATATTAGAATGAATGCACTATCAAGAGTCAGGGTTGGATGTGCTCTCGAGTGAGATATTAAATCAGCTTGGTATCAATTTAGTACTCAGCACAATTGTCAGGAGCGTCACTAGGGGAGGTAGATCCAGTAGCAGAGTGAGACAGAGAGAATAATCCAGAAAGCGACACTTACAGCCAGCAGAGGGCGTCTCGGTTTGAAAGATGCAGGATGTGCCGTTGTAGGGAGGCTGCACACAACTCCACGTTAGTGAGATCAATGATTCGCGTACACACAATCCAATCTCGTAATCAAAAACGGAAGCCGAGTTCAAAACCAGTAGGCACAATTGTGAGTGCAAATCCAGAAACAGTGTCAGGCGTGAGCGAAGTTCATAGTCGGTAATCCGATAGCATTAAATCCAAAAGCAGACGGTCTCGTGGTCAAAACGTGAGCGAAGGCTCATAAGCCGGTAATCCAAATAAAGTGCAAGATCCGTAACATGAAGACAAAGACGAAAACGGTAAACCAGACGGGGTCGTAACCGATAACTGTGGCAAAACAAAAGCGAGAATAAAGGCATGAAGGGCACAATAAACTGGCAATAAGTGGCTGTCCTGCAGCGCCTTAAATACGCATGGCTGATTAATCCAAAGCAGCAGCAGGTGAGCTTGAGCCGTGACTGAGGCAGCAGTAGTGGTACTTTAGTGGTACTTCGCGCGTGGACAGCATCACTCTTTGACCTACGCGGTATCTGGGAGCTGCCGAGCGATGGCGGTTGGTCTTGTGTCAGAATATATTTACCGAGCGCAGCAGTTGAGAGCGGGCCTGTTGCCAAGTCCTCTTGCAGCAGCGGACAAAAGCTTGGGCCGATGGTACCGCAACTTCCTCCTCTTGAGAAAAGAACGGAGGCGGTTGTTATCCCAGACCGCATTGGAAGGGAGACATTCCAGTGGAAGATGTGGGGAGCGAGTTGTGGGCATATTCTATCCATGGGAGAAATTTATTCCATGAGGCTGCGTCCCGTGAAGCCATACACCTTAGAGACTTCTCTAGTTCCTGATTGATCCGTTCCATCTGTCCATTGCTCTGGGGGTGGAAGCCAGAGGACCCGTGACAAAATCAAGAGAGATATGCGACCATGCACGATGAGGGATAGGGAGCGGTCTGAGAAGGCCCTCTGGGGGTGGCGATTCATGGCCTTATTCCTAAAACAAGTATTGCATGAAGATTCGAAACCTTTAACATTCTCCTTAACTGTTGGCAAGAAATGTTGCTCAATGAGAGAAAGAGTCTCTTGGAGTCAACTTGGAGCTGTGGGCCCAGTCTAATACAGCGGAATGGAGAGGGCTTGGGATGAAGATTCGGTTGGGGGGAACATTACTTGAACCTGGCTCATGTTCGAGCGCACATAGCACCAGGTTTTCTATTTCTAGATGCGTATCAGCCACCAGACAATGTGGGGGAAGGATGGTTTCTTGAGGGCGGAATCCACAGGGGGAGAAAACTGTCGAGAAAGGGCATCCAGCTTGGTGTTCTTACAACCTGGGTGGTAGGACAATGTCAAGTTAAACCGGGAAAAGAACAAGGACGAGTGTTAAGTCGCTTGGCTGACCTTAAATACTCCAAGTTTCTATGGTCTGTCCAGACCAAGAATGGGTGTTGGTCAGCCTGAAGGGTACCACGAGGTATTCATAGTGGCCCGTAGATGTATCTTCTTCTCCACAAAAAAGAAACCTGCGCCTGCTGGAGAGGAGGAGAGATGAATGATTTCTGCCGCGAGGGATCCCATAGTGTATTGATCCATGGCCTCCCTCTCAGGGCGAGAGAGTCGTCCCTAGGGTGGGGTTGTGCCTGGGAGAAGGTCAATAGCACAATTGTATGGGTGGTGGGTGGAGGGGGGGGGGTAGCGAGACTGCACAAGATTTGCTAGAAACTTTTAGGAGATCGTGGTATTCAGTTGGGTCATTCGAGAGGTTGGAGCAGTCCTCCAGCGGAGACGGTGGGTACTATGCCAACGTGCCACCATTTATCACTGTAATGGGAAATAAAAATATTAGTTCCAATATTCATTTTGTTGTAATGGGTGACCCTCAATAGGTCCTCATTTGTCCAGTTTATATTCTGCATTAACATCAGACGCTACTGCTCTGAAAATAGAGCCCAGGAGTTTAAAACACATTGTCGTGAGGGACAAGGCTTTCAAGGAAACGAACATGAGCACAGCTGTGTATGGCTTTCTGACAGGAACCTTCTGTTCCGGGTGCGGAGGTGGGACGTGCCGTTTTTCCTGTGATGGAAATTTTATCGCTACGCTGAAATTCACTGGAAGTGACATTTAAAAGAAAAAAAAGAAAAAGAAAAAAAAAACCATTATGCTTCATGATATGGATGGGAACATTCCTGGTTCTGCTTGGCTGGCCGCTCTGCATTAATTTCTTATCGATATATATCTATGTACAGCGGTTAAACTTTTAATCACAGCTCTAAATCTGTCCTATCTAAATCAATGTCAGTGTGTGTAACCATGGCATCGATAATACGTCGAGATATTAATCTAGATCTATGTTTACACTTCTTAGATTTCTTATTAAATAGATGTGATTTGTTCGTGATTAAACATGATTCCTGATTAAACGTTAAAAGACAGGTCATATTCGTTTTACACACTATATAAACACTTCTCAAGCACCGCATGATTTACAAGATGATGCTTGCGCGTACTATATATCGGGAACGCAGAAGACAACGTGAGGACAACGTGAGGTATGTGCGTTTATGCGAAGTGTATTGTGACTGCCTGAAATGAAGTGTGTACAGCGTCTCATTAAGCTTTATAACAGCTGGTTTGTTAGTGAGCGATTTTTAAAAAAAAAAATTTTAGCCACCAATTTTTAAATGTGTATAAAAAAAAAATTAAATAAAAAAAAAAAAAAGACAATTTTGACCTGCTAACCCTGCTGTCATGGTGCTGCTCACATGTGTGGAAAAATGTGGAGCTAATTGGGAGGTTTTTTTTTTTCTTTTTTTTTTTTCAAGTGTCTTCTGTGTTATGTGTGTGTGTGTGTTGTCCCTGGGAGTGTAATTAGACAGAGCTCTTTCCCGCGTGGCTGATGTGTGCCTGAGAGGCGATATCTTTCCAACCTGGCCTGTATGCACAGTGCCAGATGTTGTTGTTTATTGTAATTGCGTCTGCTCGCAGGCGTCGCTCGACTCGGACTCACGCTGCTGCTGCTTTTCCATTTGCTTTTGTGTTCGGCTTCGTCTCCTCTGATTTGTTTGCACTGGAGGAGCGAGAGTTTAAATTGCCAAGCCATTTGTTTTACTTGAGCTCTGGTGCAGATCTCACCGTGATTGATGTCTTTTTTTCTTCTTTTTTTTCTTTTTTCTTTTTGGAGTGTTGAACATCTGAACTGATTGAGATGATGCTATTTAGCATGATGCGCTCCAAAGACTGCCAATATCTCTCTCTTTATATATCCCATCCATCTAGGAAACTCTGTAGCCCAGATAGGGGCCGTGGAGATCAGTGGTGATTACCACTGCATTTATTTCTATTTAACAACCTGCGGTCAAGATTTACACACGACAGGCAATTTGGGAATGCCAATTAGCATAACCTGCATGTCTGTGGAAACTGGATTACCTGGAGGAAACCCACCAAGCACGGGGAGAACATGCCAACTCCATGCACAAAGACCTTGAAGCAGGAATCGAACCCGGACCCTGGAGGTGCAAGGTGACAGTGCTAACCACTAAGCCCCCATGCCACTATATAACTCTGAGTGTGTCCACAGTGTGTATAGTTTTCGTGCATGTTCTGTAGGATATGATGTAGAGTGCTGTGCAAAAATTTTGTCTCCCCTCATTTATCATGGTCTTTACCGCTTTATCTTGCATTCAGTGCTTGGTGGGTTTCCTCGGGGTTCTCCGGTTTCCTCCCACAGTCCAAAGACATGTAGGTTAGGCTAATTGGCGTTCCCAAATTGCCCGTAGTGTGTGAATGACTGAGTGTATGTGCGTGTGCCTGTGCCCTGTGATGGATTGGCACCCTGTCCAGGGTGTACCCTGCCATGTGCCCTAAGTCTCCTGGGATAGGCTCCAGGCCCGCGTGACCCCGAATACAAGATTAAGCGGTATAGATGATGAGTGAGTGAGAGTGATTACGTTAAAGAAATGGGAACAAATGTTGTACTTTGACTGGTTGTTTATGTAACGTCCCTCAGCAGCGCCCTCATTTCCCCTCTCGTCTGTTCCAACCACTCAGCGTCACGAGTATACTACTCACCTGTCTGATCATCTGTCATCATCTATGCCTGTTTCTCAGTGCGTTTTCATGCTTGAATGATTCACGAAACTTCCCAGAGGACTAAAAAACTATGGAACATTATTTCCAAGACCACATAATTTTATGTGGAAAATGAGGGGGAAATATGGAGAAATGAGGGGGTTGGGTTAGGGGGGGTCAAGACTTTTGCACTGCACTGTAGAAAAGGTGCTCGTGAATCGCAACTTTAGTTCAAATATTATGTCAATACTTAAGCAGGGAAAGTTGCGTGTGTTCAGCGTCGGGTTACGCACCTGATTTAAATACATTTTCCGGGGTCTGAATTCAAACAATGTGGAAATGTGTGCCTTTATCACTGAAAGATTTTTCTCTAGTAAAAGCAGAAGAGAGGAGAGAGAAGGTTTTTTATTTATTTATTTATTTTTTTTTTTTCAATAACATCTAAACGAAGGTTAGAAAATGTGCATGGAAAACCTCTAATAAGCTTTCGGAACTCATGATGTGGACTAATTATCAGATTAAATTACTAGTTTAATTCAAGAGCGCTTTGAGTTCGCAACCATTTTTTTTTTTTTTTTTTTTTCCAGCATTTCATAAAATAGCACTTGATCCAGCGCATCCGATTAATTAGGCACGCAGCATAATTTGTGTAAGACTTAACATCGTTTAACGGGACACTAATCATTGATTAATTAATTAATTGATTAATTAATTAATTCATAGTTACATTTATGTATTCATTAATTATTGGCCTCAAGTCTCATTCCATACTTTCTTTATTATACTACCTTTGATTCAGGATGATACATTGTGTGAGACAGCATTTGGTATTAAACACCGACTCCATGATCTCAAGTCGGATACGAATATAGCCCGACATAAAAAATAAGACTTTGCTGGATTTTAATGAATTATGCAACCTGTTTTGAAATCATTTGCATATTACATATAAAGTGATACCTATCTCTACAATTTCAATAATTCATGCATTGGATTTCACACACACACACACACACACACACACACACACACACACACACACACGCGCGTGCACGCAGATATATACGATGAATCACTTTTAAAAAGAATACTTCATTTCCTAAACTTTCTTGCTCTATCGCTTTGGCCGCAACATGATTCACAGCAGAGATTTTGCTGGCACAAATGTCTCCTGGCACAGTCCAACCTTGAAATATGCTCGAAGATACTTTTTTGAAGTAAGCTACGCGTACAAGCATGAAAAATTCATTTCAGTGGCCCTGGAGGAAAATTTGAACAGCACCGGGCCACTTCAGGAACATGCTACTCTTTGTATATAATACATCTGACCCTCTTCCTTTAAATCTGACACTGTTGTGGATCATTTTATTTATTCTTTTTGCAGCGCTTTGCAAGATCTTTCGAGAAAAATGCTGCTATCCTTCCTCGGTACGGTTAGTCAGTCGCCATATGGCACGATCCTGACAGGCCAGCCGTTTCGGGATCGCGGTCGGTCGGAGAGAGAGAGACGCGGATACGAACGCCGCACCGGCGACATTTATAATGTAAATAGCATCGGCTTATTCCGGGAGTCAGCTTTCCGTCTGCTCGCTTTATCACTCCGGGTTTGTTTGCGCCTCCGTAATGTAATGCATGTCTATAAGGTCCCTCAAGATGCGCGGTCTGAAAAATGACAGTTGAAATATCGAGGTTTGAGTGTCGGGTCTTTTGTAATGTATTTGTCCCAGAGATGCCTGATAAACCTGCCAGTCCTGTAATGAAGGAGTGAAAAAAAAATGACTTGGCTGAAATTCGGACCTGGAACACGAGGCAAGCAGAACCATTTATTTCCTCTGGTCCAGACCGATATATGTATATATCTGTATACAACGTTAATAAATAAAAAATAAATAAATAAAAAAAAAACTGTTTATTTGTGTTTAGAATTCAATTTATTTGCACCATAAATAACAAATGTTATATTCACTGTGTATATGGATGGATGAATGAATGGAAGAACAAAATGGGAATACAAGGATATTATCGCTTTTGCTGCTTGTCTGGCCTGAAGCACTTTATTCTATATATAATATTCTTTATGCATTTAATGGATAAGTGGTCAGTACTGTCACCTCGCACCTCCAGGGCCCGGGTTCGACTTCCACCTCGGGGTGTGTGTGTGTGTGTGTGTGTGTGTGTGTGTGTGTGTGTGTGTGTGTGTGTGTGTGTGTGCATGGAGTTTGCCTGCTCTCCCCAAGCTTGGTGGGTTTCCTCCAGGTTCTTCGTTTTTTTTTTTTCTCCCACAGTTCAAAGACATGCAGGATCGGCGTTCCCAAATTACCCGTAGTGTGTGAATGTGCATGTCCTTCCATGGTTGTGAAGATGGGAATAAATACAGTGGTCTCCATTGTCCCTAGTTGGACGGCAGAGGTTTCTAGAAAGATGTATGGAAAATCCTCTTGGAAAGTTCTTGTTCTCAGTTACATGAAAGCGCATATGAACAGTGGTTCCCTCACCAGACTCTCTTTTTTTCTGTCTTCAATTTAATTAACTAACGAACAGCTTGAAGCATGAAGCAGAAATTCATCCAAAAAAAAAAAAAATCCAAAAAGTGCGACTTTCCAGCTTTACCTCACCATACCAATGATTTCACCACTTTCTAATCAGTTCCTGTAGAGCATCCAGCATACACACCCCTGTGAATGACACTTTCCCATGAGACTTTTGATGTAGTTTATGGCTGGACTCCTACCGGAGCTGGTAACCAATCGGAATCGAGTGTTCGCCAGTACCGTGATGTGCCTTGGAAATGGAAATAATTCATATAAATGATCCATCTCAAAGTGTTCGGGCATAGCGCGAAGGAACGGCGCATGCCAGATGTTCATCGCACCTGGAAGTACGTGCTCATGTTATATAAGCTTCATCATGCAGTGGCAGACATGTGGGTGTCACAGGAAGGCAGGGTCGCACTCTTTTTTTTTTTTAACACTCGCTTCTTTTCCTTCATGCTCGGCATGTTTTCAGACCAGCTGTTGCGACGTGTCCTGATTTTCTGGTACACTAAAGACAGGCTGAGAGACCGTCAGACAAAGTTATCGGTGCATGGTGTTTCAGCCTGCAGCAAACCCTGACCACTGCATATGGTATCAGGGGATCGCAAGCGGGGAAAAAGAAAAAAAAAAAAAAAAAAGAGGGAGAGTAAATGATACAGCGTTCCCGATTTTAATAAAGCAGTCTGGGTTGTTTCCTGTCTGCATCCCGAACATCCTCCCTCGTCAGGCCTCGCCTAATTATCCCTGAGGTTTTCTCTTGTAAGGGAGACTGGAGGAGTGTACGCTGCATGGCCAGATGTTAAAGGCGTCCTGCAGTATCCTTTCTACGAATCAGGTCAGACGCAGCAGAACTGAATTCAAATATTGACAGATTTCTAGGCTTTTGAAAAGGTCAATGGAAACAATCTACACAGTCCATTGATTTTATTTCTTTTATTTACATCCTTAAGACTTTAATGCTTTGCTTGTTTTTGAGTAAAAACAGATTCTGAGTCGTTGTATGTTATGTTATTGGAAAACGAGTTAAACCTAACCCAATTGAGCGATCTCAACCATTTGGTTGATGTCCAGTATGATGTGTTAAAAATTCCACTATTTTTTTTTTTAAAGGCATTAATTTGTAACAGGGGAAATAAAGGAGATCTAATGTCCAGGAATATTCTTGATCAACACCACCAACATTTAGAATTTTAAATGACTTTTTCTGTTTGTTTTGTAAAGGCTGTGTGATACTTTTACCATGAAGCGACATCTCAACCATTTGGAAGAGTCCCACACTGAGGTCTGGCAAAAAGGCAACGGCTATCGTTTGTTGTTATTATGGCTCCAAGGAAATAAATAAAAATAGTTTCCTTTGCTTTTTTGACTTTTTAAAGGGTTAAGAAAATACTAAAATGACCTTGGAACAGCTCTGCTAGGTCATTCTATCCAGGGCTCTTTTAGATGTCCCTTATTAGACAGCGTTCCGATAGTTAGGACCCTTTTTTTTTTTTCTTAATTTTGATTTCCATTTATTTAATAAACAACAATTTAAAACTCCAAGTGTAGAGTCTATAGCTAAAATCCCTAAAAAAAAATTAAAAATAAAAAAAAAATCCTCCAATTCTGGTGTAAAAGCCATGAATAAGAAATAAAATATTTGAATCTATGAATAAAATAAAATATGTTGAATCTATCATTAAAAAAATATTATTATTACTAATCATAATAATCACTTTTAAGGGGGAGAAAATAAGCAACCAGATGGTCACATTTTCCAGAATGAAAGTGTGATAAATATTCATTAAGTAGCATGACCTTTTCTTGATGCTTTTCCAATCCTGGGCTTGCGTTGCCTTAACTACAAATGAAGCTGGAAGTCTTTGGTACAATCACTTTTTTTTTTTTTTTTCGTTTGTAAAAATTAATGCATACCTGAAAAAAGAAATTCAAAATGTCTAGACAAGGGCCATATCCCAGGG
This sequence comes from Clarias magur, assembly GCA_013621035.1. Lineage (NCBI taxonomy): Eukaryota > Metazoa > Chordata > Actinopteri > Siluriformes > Clariidae > Clarias > Clarias magur. The sequence goes on along the minus strand of QNUK01000312.1, from coordinate 38,573 downwards.
TTTATTATTTGAACTTGGAGACATGCGCTGCTGAGGGATGTCACGTGAACAACCAGTCACAGTACAACATACAGTGAGCTCTACTGTCCTTGGTCTCATTCTTTTAGCGTTCTGTCTCTCTAATGCAGTCATTTAAATAGCAGAAGGGTTAATTTGTGAAACATACAGTAAGGTGCATCAGGGCAATAATAATTATTCTAAAGCAGGCAATGTACCCCCATCTTGGTGATGCCTCTCTTTTGGCTGCTTCCGTTTATTGGTTGGCGCAACAAACCGTCAAATCCACATTGAACACGGGTTTGATTTAGATGCCCTACTTGAACCAACCCTTAGATTTTTATCAGGGCTTAGATCTAGGACTAAGGATGCCTTGCATCCAGTTGCTGGGAAACGAAGATGGGGCTTCTGCATGGCGGGTGATAAGCCAACCACTGAGTGCTTATTAATTTTACACAGGACATCAACACTGTCCTTAACATCATTACCTGCCTTGGCACCTGATATAAAGAAAATAAAGGTGAAGTCAAGATCGGTATGTTAAACGTGGCACATGAAACCACATCCATGTTTCGAGCAACTTGCTTGCTACCTACCTTAGATCTACATCCATTCTTTGAAAGGCACCTCCTGGATAACGTTGTGTCTCAACACCACCTCGTCTTCACTCAGAGCGTTCCTGGGCTAGATCGAGTTAGAGCATAAGAGGAACATGACTCTAAATTCTGGATGATGCCTCTCAGCCACGCCCAGCTGTTTAGATTTCATGTTGCACATACGTTTGTCAAGTTCCAGTAGCAGATCGAATTTTGATGCATCTGATAGCACGGGTTGTTGGTACCCGGACGGCACTTGACAGCTTGTATTTTTCTGTGCGGTTATTCAATTTGCATTCATCTCTTCATTTTGCATTTGGCGTCAAGGGCACGTGAAGAATGCTTTCTTTTTTCTTTTTTTCTTTTTTGTCTTTTTGTACCGGACAGTTGCTTGGGATGGGTGGGGGTGGGGAGGACTTCGGAGCGAAGTACTAATAAAGCCATGCACAAACTTATAACGTTCGCCTTCCAGGTAACAATTATGCCATGACATGAGAACAAAGAAAACTAAATTAGAAACAGCTTTCAGCTGCCGTCTCTCGTTGGCTCTCGTTTTAATAACAAATTCGTTAGCCATGTTCATTGACTCGCACATAATTAGAGATGGGTGAGGTGATGGATCGAATGTCGCTCAAGCGCTCATCACATATTAGATGAATCTTCTAGAGTGTGCTGTTTTCTGATCTGTGGGATTGCACGACGGTTGGGTGAATGACCGGAAAGATACGGGATAAGGTACTCTTGGTTCGTTGGATGGTTAAAACCTCTAGCTTCCTCACAGGAAACTTTTCTGAAAACGAAACCTGACGTTAACTTGAAGGATTCTCACACACAGGAATGAATCAAAGAACAGTTTTAGGGGACAGGATTAAGATCCTTTGCAGCCCAGAGACTTGCTAGTACAGATTGAAACATAAAGAACAATGTCATCTACATATACAGGAATGTCCCAGGTTGAAGCATGAAATGAGATGTCGTCTTCATAAAACGAAGCGCCCCAGATTAAAACATAAACTGAGATGTCATCTGCATATGAGTGAACGTCTGAAATAAAAACAAGAAGTAAGATGCCTGTATTAAAGCAAACACGCCATAGTGAAAAGGAAAACCTGTACACTTTAACTATAAAACCAAATAACAGGTCAAGTGAATAAGATTGATTACCTTTTACTGTGGCACCTGTCAAAGCAGGCATACAGTGGATAGGACCTGCCAAAGAAATGGTCCAAGGAAGGACAACCAGTAGTCTGGTACCCAAGGCTCATAGCTATGTGTCGAGAGTGGAGGCTAACCCATCTATTCCAATCCTATAGAAGCTTTTCTGTAGCATAAGCTGCTAACAAAGTGAACGCTGGCTTTGATGGAAACGCATCAGGATATTCGATGCATGGAACTGTTAGATGGTCTTGGGTAATCAGTTGGGGATTAAATCCAGAACCATAGTGGTTTCTTTGGGTATTTAATTTGGAAAATTCTTAACATGATGTGAATGTTGAGCTTCTTACCATATCTATAAAATCCAACCATCTATCTTGAGCCACTGTAGTCCAACTAGCCATGGAGGCCAATGGTGACCATTGTGGTAGGACCTCCGGTCAACATTCACATGCACATTCACACACACATTTACACACTACAGATAATTTGGGAATCCCAATTAGTCTAATCTGCATATCTTTGGACTGTGGGAGGAAACTGAAGAACCCGGAGGAAACCCACCAAGCCAAGGGGAGAACATGCAAACTCCACTCACACAGACCCAATGCGGGAATCGAACCCAGGAGCTAAAAAAGCCGTAAAATTGAATATTAAATACAAACTATCAAGCTATTTTCTCATCCCAAGGAACCCCATTTAAAGCAAACGCATAAGCTCTGATTAAGTTTTTATTTGTCACATATACATTACAGCACAGACTTTTTGTCCCAAAATCAATAAATCCTTATATATATTTTTATTTTTTATTTATTTATTTATTATTTTTTTTTTATGTTTTTTATTTTTTTTTTTTATATTTTTTATTGTTTTTTTATTTGTATTTTTTATTATTTATTTATTATTATTATTTTTATTTTATTATTATTATTATTATTATTATTATTATTTTTTTTTTTAATTATTTATTTATTTATTTTTTTTTATTTATTTATTATTATTATTTTTTTTTAATTATGTTTCATGAATTAACCAAACGAGCAATGTCCTTTCTCCACAGATGCCACCATTCTGAGCTACGACGGCAGTAAGTTCATGAAGATCCAGCTCCCGGTCGCTATGCACACTGAGGCCGAGGATGTCACGCTCAGGTTCAGATCTCAAAGAGCCTACGGCGTCCTGGTGGCCACCACATCCCGAGATTCCGCCGACACGCTACGATTGGAGCTGGAGACCGGACGAGTCCGCCTGACTATTAACCTAGGTATCGCCGTCTACGCTGTCCAACCCCTGTATAAAGTCTGCGACACCAGTGACATCATCTAATAACCAAACACATGGGGATTTGTCTCAAAATCTAGTGAGCTGCCCAGAAGCAGATGGCCACGTGGGTAGCGTTTAACCAGAAAGAGACCTCGTAAGGGCCAAATACGCCTCTCAGATTTTTTTTTTTTTTTTCCTGGCGCATCTCTAAATCAGACCTGACTAACCAACGTAGACAGTCAATCTTTTCTGCCCTGTACTCCCAGCCGGTGCACTAATGCGATGAATAATACTAATAATTATGCTAATCTACATTCTGTAATGCAGCCCTGAGAAAATAATCATAATCTTTGATCCTGTGTGGTGGAAACGTGGAATCATGTGCGTGCCAGATTCTTCCTCCACTCTCTGATCAAAGGAGTAGACCTACAGTTGCAGGAGTTTCAGCAGCAGTGCCTGCTGGGAGTGTAGCGTCGCTTACTGGTGAGTCAAATGTCAAGCGAATCTGCATTGTTAATTAATTATCCGTGTGTCCAAATACTACGTATTAAACTATAGCTTTGGCTATAGGCACACATGTGATTGAAGTTGATTTGCATGACCAAGCTGAGAACTCTTAGCCTAATGACGGCCCCCAGCGTTCGGGTCTTTTTCTTATTTTTCCGTTAATTGGACAAAATACGCGCGTATTAGTCCTACAAGATCAATGGCTTCAGAGCTGAGAGTCTTATTTGTTAAAAAAAAAAATAATAAAAAATAATTATAATAAATAAATAAATAAATGTGTGTAGCAAACTAGGAATCTGATTTACAAAAGAAAAAACTGTGGGTGTTAAATTATATGAGCAAACTTCTCACCACCTACAAAGCCAAGTGGAAGAAAGGCATTTTTTTTATGTAAAAATCTGAACCTGAATTTTTCGCTCAGAATTACGAAAATATTCATAAATCATTTAGAGAAGAAGAAGAAGAAAAAAAAAAGTTTGTACAAAGGTTTACTTTGTTAGGTTGCAGGAAATTGTGTCTCAAATGATGAAAATTTTTCAGTTGAATATTTTTTTTTTTCATTTAAACTTGGTTTAATTTTAGATTTAGTTTATTGCACCTCTAATGCAATTTATTGCATTTATAATAATAATAATAATAATAATAATAATAATAATAATAATAATAATAATAGCACTGTTGCCTTGCACCTCCAGGGTCTAGGTTCGATTCCCGTCTCAAATTGGCCCTGAATACAGCGGTATACTGTAGATGATGAGTGAGTGAAAGTGAGTAATAATAATAATAATAATAATAATAATAATAATAATAATAATAATAATTCTTCTACAACAGCTATTCCTTAACAAACTTAACAAGACTGTGGCACAAATTAGAATGTACAAAATGTTCCGCGGCCCAGCCGGATGTTCGGTCGCACTCGATACATACAACAAAAATAACTGAAGAATATCGCATCGTTTAAATCCCATGGCTTTATTCATTATATGGGAATTTAAACCTAATGACAAAACTGAAAATGATTATTCTTTCTATTAGAAAAGATCTCTCGCGGCTCACCTGCAGTACCCTTACATTTTGGGAAACACTGTACTAGACGGAAAAAAAAAAGAAAAAAAGAAAAAAAAAACTCTTCTGAATACCGTACTGCGCTAATGGGTGTGCTGGACAGATGGCACTTATTACGAATGCAAATTGCATCTCAATGACGTCTCACGCAGCACATGGACGGCATAACGACATTTCGGATCAAAGTTAATGCGCGGTTTTTCATAGCGCACTTAAAAAAACGGAATGAGAAAAACATGCATATCCGAATGGTTCGGCTAAACCAAACCCAAACAAAATCGGACCTTAGAGGGATTAATCATGGTTGAAAGTGAAATTAGCTTGGAGAGGACGTAATCTGAAAGAAATCATCACCAGTAGATGGCGCTAAAAAAAAAGAAGAAGAAGAAGATGAAAAAAAAGAGGACGGTTCCAATTAACAAGCCGTGTTTTTGTTACTTACTGTAGTTAAAGTGTAGATTGGACATCCCGTGCCGATTTCTGTTTTGTCTCGTTATCTGGATTAATTCTGTTTAATCCGTTACTTGGATAAGAATAGTTTAACGTACGAGGTGATTATAGCAGCTAGATAAGAATTTTTACTACAATTTAGCGATATATTTAAACATTATCCTGTATTCTGGGCAACTCTCCGGATTTTGAGACTTTTATACCCATGTACAATATTTTCTTCACTTTTCACACACACACACACACACACACACACACACACACACACACACACACACATTTTTTTTTTTCTGTTCAATTGCTATGAAGAATATAAAAGAGATGGTTTCAAAAGCTTCAATGGCAACAAGGTCTGCAACCCTTCACTCACGGCCATAAAAGCACGTCAGCGCTGCTCTAGCTCTACAGAAAGAGAGAGAGAGAGAGAGAGAGAGAGAGGGAGAGAGAGAGAGAGAGAGTGCTCTGTGAATCTCCTCCATCACTAACGTCTATCCATCGTTCTTCATCTTCCACACCTTCCATTCCAAAACATTCAAACACACAGACGTGTATTCCATCCTTCACAATTCCCATATTTGCACTCATTACGACACAACAAATTTACCCCCCAACACACACCCACACACACACCCACACACACACACACACACCCCATCCCTCACCCCCTGCAGTCTGATCCACCTCAGTTCTCCGCATTACAGACAGGAAGGTCAGACTGCGAACTCCTCAGAGTCCAATTAACACACTGCCTCTCTGTCGGCGTATAGTGACGGTGAGGTCGAGACAGAACACCTCAGAAGTTAGCCTGTCGTTTCTTTTATTCCGGGCTGTACAGAAGAAAAAAAAGAAGAACAGAGAGAATTAGCATACAGATCAATGAAAAACAAACATCGCAGAACAAGCTTTGTTTTGTTAACATTTACATCAAGGGTCTCTTAAAGGACAGCATCGCTGCACTAGTTGAGTGTTCTCTTTTAAAACCTGATGCCCCATCGATCATTGATCAGCATCCTTATTTAACACGTATGGAATGAGTC
>QNUK01000312.1:0-27500 GCA_013621035.1 Clarias magur | reverse complement strand
AACAACAAAAAAAGTGTTCTGTATGAATGCAAGCTCTACTGTATGTCCAATTCTTTTGATCAACCCACGGCGCCATCGCTGTGTTAGTGTTAGTCAACAGGGTTTTTACCTTTACAGATACAGCAGCTGAGGGCAAAAGGTTTGGCAATTGAATATGACATAAAAATAAATAAATAAATAAATAAATAAAAAACAGCAGATTTCAAAAGTCAAATTTTGTGTGTACTGTACGTGCATGGAAGATGTTAATAGTGATATTTGTAACAGTTCTGAATGCAATATACTGTACAGTTCATACTCTTAATTAACTTGTTGGCACCCCTCTCGTGGAGCCACAGGGATTTGAGCAAATTTTGCTTTCTTGTTGTTTTTTGTCGCATGATAAAGTATGCCCCAATTTGATTATTTTTTATAGCTCATTTAAAATGTATTTCTAAAAACAAATTATGAAAAACAAGGAGCAAACATTTTTGCGCTTAACTTTCAATGATATTTATATAAACAACAGAATAATTTCGTATTCTTGTGACTGATATAACTTAAAGGGCATCTATTAGCCAAAATTCACTTTTAGTCGACTTTAGACATTCAGTTGGGTCTCCAGTGTGTGAAAAAAAAAATGTAAAGTGCGAGAGAGAGAAAAAAAAAAAATACTGATATTTGTTTACTTTTTCATTTTTAGTACAGGCTCAAGCTTAAACAAGCGAACAATAGTTTCCCTCTACTGTGAGGGCATTTCCCCCTCCTCAGCTTGTTGCTCACCTCCATCCAGCAGTGATGGTACCTGATTTACATAAGCACTGAAATTGGGTGAAACAAAGGGAGACTCATAAATGGAGGAAAAACAAAACAGTATTTCAGCTTGAGCGCATTAACTTTGGCGGAGGTTTGAGACCTACAGATCTCGCCATTAAGAATGCGCGCTTTTTCCCGCGAGATCCCGCAATTTGGCTCGCGACATGCCGCGAAATCCCTCAAGCCACATTCGGCAATTTAAATAAATGTGTTGTGCTTCACTGAATATCCGCCAGATGGCGCATGGAAGGTCTTTATCTAAAAGCCAGACCAAGTACAACGAAGAACTTGTGTATAATTAGTTATCCTAAAACAATATTGTTTCCAATGCTGAAGCAAACATGTATGTTAACTTGCTAAAGCCACGGTATAATATGGGACCTTTAACATACAGTATAGGACACAGTTGTTTTTCAAAATGTCAAACACACAACGTTGTAAGTAGAGCCAGGACACAAGGGCGAAACCCTCATCATAGTCCATATAGTGAACAAGTCGGGGACACTACAGACAAAACAGTCAGAAGAACATTGCACAAGTAATCAAACGAATTAGGGTGAAACAAAGTACGCGGGAATCAGTGAGTGGTACAACAGGGGTGGCGACATGCCCCAAGTCAAAACAAAAGCATATCGAAAATTAGGGGAGAGAATCGCGTGGGACTGTACCGATTCTATATCACGATTTTATAAACATCCCGACTCTTTTTTTATTTTTATTTTTTTCCATTTTTTAAACAAATAATGCGCTCTGACCATACAAGACTCTATGCTGAGGATATGGTTGAGACTGCTCCACCTTTAGGATGATATACATATATAACTTTAACAATGTATTGAAAATGAAAGATTTTGAAAGGATAAGAGGCGATACATGAATTGGGGCGGCAAAAGAGCTGAGATACAGAACTAAATTGATTGATCTCAGCTTAAAACACAGAATATTAGCATGCAGCTCGCAATTACTACTAATACTAATGCTAATAATAGGGCGTCACCTTGCACCTCCAGGGTCCAGGTTCGATTCCCACCTCGGGGTCTGTGTGCATGAGGTTTACCGTGTTTGGTGGGTTTTCTCCAGGTCCCCCGTTTTCCTCCCACAGACCAAAGACATTCGGATTAGGCTAACTGGTGCTCCCAATTAGCCCGTAGTGTGTGAAGGAGCATGCGAGTGTGTGTGCCCTGCGACGGATTGACAAGTGTACCCCACGTGCTTGTGCCCTACGCCTCCTGGGGTAGGCTCCAGGCCCCCTGCAACCCTGTATACAGGATAAAGTGGTATAAGAAGAGTGAGTGAGTGAGTGAGAATAATAAAAAATTAGCATTTTGAAACTAATAGAAGTAGCCTATATGCTATGCTAAATTGTAAATTACAGCCATTTAGGTTCTAGATGGAGTCTAACCCATGATTTGACTGAGAGAAAAAAAAAAGCATTTAGAGACATAATAAATCAGTCATTAGATCAAATCACTTGTGATAATAGGAAACACCAACACGGTCGAATATTCAAATTTAGTGTTGATTTTCTTTCTAATGATGTCTGATGCAGTAAAAACTGAGAGCAGGCCTGTGGGTCCCCCAGGCAGATGGGTTTGGGCCTCATTAGCTCCCCGTCCTCATTAGTAATGGTAGGTAGGGATGGGAAGGAGAGCAGCAGAATGACGAGGATTAACATGGCTGCCGCTGAGTCGTCACAGCCTGCTGTTCCTAATGACCGAATTTTAGACTGACTCCAAACAGTCCAAAATCTCGAGTGTTTCTTAAATGGGGCTATTTTGTCCATGCATGAGTTCCCTTTTGTCGTTCTTTTTCAATTCACGCCATTTTGTCTTTTCCTTATCCTGTCAGGCTTCTTGTAAATTGATGAGGCTTGTTGAAGCAGAAAGGAAGTATGGAGTGCAATTTTATTATTCTCATTAACCTGCCTCTCCAAGCACAGAGAGATGGAGAGAGAGAGAGAGAGAGAGGGAGAGGGTTGGAAAGAGAGGAAGTGCAGAAGTAGTGCACAGCGAAAGAAAGCAAAAGGATTGAAGGTGGGAAGACAAAGCAGGAGTGGGAGTAAAGAGTTCTCCTGCCCATTCATTATTCAATTCGCTAATGAATAAATGATTTCTCAGGGGTCGCAAATGATACACAGTGTTTTTTATACCCGATGACTCAACAGCTACAGCCCACTGCACCCCTCCCCACCTTTTTACTTTTCCTCGTCCTATGTGTTTTACTTTATTGTCCTGTACAACAAAGCTCCCAAGGCTTTCCAGAAGTGAATAACCCCTTTCCCCCCCCCCCCACACATGGCCCATTGTATTTTTACAGCCTTTGCTAATCAATGCTAAGCCGATGCTAATCATCACACCCTAGAAAAGGATTCTTTGCTGACCTTCAGTTTACAAGCACCGACATTAGCATGAGTTGCAATAAACACACATCATTACTTGGTGAACTGTTTGCAATCTCAAGCCAGCTATATGGAGAGCAGCCACACCCACATAAAACCTTAGTTAGTACCATCAATTCTCATCACCTGTTTTCTCACATGAATACCACTGGCAATAACGTGTACCATTGCTACTCATTAGCATCATATCTTTGAAGGGTTGGTACGATTTCTATGTAATTTAAACATTCATACCTTCAGTGATCTTAAACAGATGTTGTATCCTGGTCAGGATCATATTTTTTTTATACTGATCCCATACCAGGAGCACGGCATGAAAGGTCAACACATCCTGGATGGGACACTGGTCTATCTACAGAGCTTCAAGTCAAACGAAGAGACCAGTGTTGCCATATTTTTGTGATATCAAGTGATAGGAAACCAGACAATCCAAAATAAACACCTTGGTAAAAATGTAAAAAATGCAAAATTCAGCACATTCTTTATGACCTCACGATCTACTTGGAGACCATGGAGCTACAGTATGATGTAGTGAAGTCACAGCACCATTACCTTCAAAATGCTCCATATGGTTATTTAAGGTGAGGGTACATCACTCGCAAAAAAGAAATTGCATACAAAAGAGACAAGACGTGCCTTTGATGGTACACGTCCTCCCCGTGAGAATACAAGACATTCCCACAAAATATATTTCCTTCATGCTATGAGACATCCTATTACAAGACATCTATCCCTTGGGAATAGAAAGTATTCCATCGACAGTAAAATACGTTCCTGAATACAACATATCTATACAAGACACCTTCTTTAGCACATATCCTTAGAGAACTTTTGGGATACTACACATCGTATATGGACCTTTGCATTTACATTCATGGCATTTGGCTTATCCAGGGTAGCTTACAAAATTACTTTAAGGTCTCTTTCAATATACTTCCTGATTCTGGTTCACTAGGTCATGGATTACGAATACCATCACTCTAATACCTCAGTTGGGGACATTTTTGTAATTGTTTGAATTGCTAATTTAAACACTTTGGGAAGAGGTAAGTCTTGAAACGCTGTTTGAAGGCTGCCACTTCACTAACCTGGCTGTTCTGACATATAGAGGAAGTTAAGAGTATAGCGTCTTGGTGCATGCCTACCTTGTAACCTGAGAGATGTTCTGGCATCACCATGAGTGTAGAAAACATCACATTGAGGATACCATTCATCCCCCCTGAGGTTACCCTACACCTCCTGAGGTCACCATACATTTCCAGAGGTTACTATACATTCCTTCTGAGGATACCATACATGCTGCTGAAGATATCAAATATTCATCCTGAGGAAACCATACATTCTCCATGAAGTTACTATACATCCCCCTTAAGACACCATATTCCCTATGAGGACATCATACATCACCCTGATGTTACCATATATTTCCCTTAAGGATAGCATAGGTTCCTCCTCCCCCAGCCCAATGTTACCATTCATCCCTCTGAAGATCCCATACATTTCCTGTGAGGGTACCATACAGTACATGTTCCCCAAACTTGCCAATACCATTCCTAACCCAAGGGATAACCATACATCCCTCTGAGGATACTAGACATCCCTCCCCCTAAGGTTCCCAAAAATATCCTCTGAGGATACAATACACTTCTCCTAAGGGTACCAAATAATCTTCCTGAGGTTACCATACATTGCCCATGAGGTTACAATATATTCCCTGTGAGAGCACCATATAAACCCCATATGGTAGCAAGGTTACCAAACATTCCCCATGAGGTTACCTTAAATTCATGATGTTATCATACAGTCCGGCTGAGGTTACCAGACATAGCCACCCCCTCAACCCACCCTGAGGGTACCACACGTTCCCCCTGAGTTTCCCTTTGAGGTTTCCTTCTTTGTACATTTACTCCCTTAATGGTACAAGCCATCCTCTTGCCTTATTTTCTCGGTGCAAGGTGCAAAGTAATAGGGTAATTTCAGCGTAGTCCCTCCAACTCTGCAATCTGTGACATTTGAGTGTGTCAGAAATACCCAGAAACTTCACCAGCTCACATCAGCATGCAATGAACCCAGTCCATCAAAATGTAGGATGAGGAAACCTTGACATGGTCTGCAGTGTTGTACTGGTTCAGGTTAATTTGAATATAGAGAAAACCTTATTACAATCCCTTGCCATAATGCTTGATATTTGTCTGCCACAAAAATAAAACCAGATCCAATCGACTCCAAGTCTAGACAAATGGAAGTGTCTAATGTCATTTTTTTCACTCTACTAAGAATTAAAACATTACATATTGAATCACTAATCGATTAGCAAAAAATAAAAAGATAAGAAAGAAATCCTGGAGAATTGAATATGATCTTACGAAAATCATAAGATGGACTACAAGCATCTAGGCAAATATGTCATGTTTTTGACTAATACAGTACTACATTATTTTCCGTATGAGCATCCGTGCTTTCTAGGTCACTCAACTATCCCAAACATGCCCCTCTGGTTTTACCAATCATGAATTGGTACCAAATCCGTGGGAAGCGGAAACAACGGGCACAGTTCTTCAGGTACAAAAGATAAAACCTTGATATACCTTATCTCAGACTTGTTGTTCTTTCCCCCAAAACTGATGGCTGCTCCAATGAATAATTAATGCAATTTCTTTATCCAGATGCCACAGCTTTTTCACTTAAGAGCAGTAATACCATGACCCACAAACAGTTGAAACCAGAGGGCACAGTTATGCTCTAATTAACATGCTTTGCTTATCAGGGCAAGTCACAACTGACAGGATGGAGCAGGTAATGTTACACTCAGACCCAAGCACACGTCACTGTCAATTAAGGCCCCGAGTTCCCCAGAGCATCTCCGTCCTGCCGTAGGGAAATCGTTCAAACACCACTCGGGCTAAGCATGAATAAAAATACACCACGATGGCTCCTATGATCTGAGTTTCCTTTTGTTGCCATGTGTTTGATGCCTTCCAGCGATTCAGGTGCTTCATGGATCATTTGCTTTTAGCACTTGTCCTCGGTGAGGGTCATTGGTTAGACATCATTTCTTATTTCTATATCCATTTAGCAGCTAACATATTTAGGATTAGTTCTTAGGCTGCACAGCCAAGGACGGACTTGTTAAGGACGGATTATTCGACCGTCTACAGAAATTTTAAGGATCTGAGGTCTACCACATTTCAAATATATTTATATAAGAGTGAGGAGAACATTGATTAAATTTTGACAGGTAATTCATCTCTGTTTTATAAGGCTCTTTTTTTCCGTCTTTGATGGAGTAGCAGTCAGACTTCATAGCTATCTCTTAGCTTCAGGCCAGAGCGGGCTTCTTCTTTAGATGAAGGCTGTGTTGTGTTTTTCTGATTAAAGCAGCCTTGTCTGCTTCGCTTCGACATTTCAATTCTTGTTTCTTTTCCCGGGATCTAAATCAGTCATCAGGCTTTCCCACTCGATGATTCCGTTGCTGTCGGGTAGTGGATAAATATTGCAATGCGGGTGCACTTTGAAATTCACGGCAGCGGTCATGTCTGCCAAATTATTGGGGATATGGAAGAAAATGTTTGAATATTGATCGGCATGAATGCTGGAACTGAAAGTCAAAGAAGTGCCAAAAGCACAGCTTTCTTCTACTTCCCTGAACCAGATCAGATATTCCAGATTTATAATGTGAACTGGCATTTCCTATTCACTTTTTACAGACACACTAAACATTACCCAGCTTCAGATATACCTACTGTAGCATAATTCACAGCCTATTCACAGCCTTCTGTTGGATATAAGATCAAGATAAAGCTAAATAATATATAGATTGACTGTTTAAACTGTAAACCGTATCTAAGAAATGTCTATCCTTTAAATGCATGCATTAAAATTTCACAATAAATGATTTTAGCATTGTTTACTCTATTCTGGCGAGGAAGCGAATATTTGCAGCTGCTACTGTATAACAAAAGTGATAACAGGAACGAACTCACCTTGTGGATATTCAACATCAAATGTACATCAGTTATGTGGCAGGTCTAAGACACCTGAATATTTACAGTATTTTTATTTTTTATTTCTATAGCGCTTTTAACAATGGTCATTGTCTCAAAGTACAGTGGAACCTCGGATTACAAGCATAATTCGTTCCGGAAGCAGGCTCGTATTCCAAAACACTCGTAAACCAAATCATAATTTCCCTTATGAAATAATGAAAACTCAAATTATTCGTTCCACAGTCCCAAAAAATAAATACATAAAACGAATGTGAGTACAGCATTTTCCTAATTATAGTGAACACGTTTTCCAATTAGATGACTTTTAAATTTGTTTAAATTTAAAACCGATAAATCAGTCAATTAATTAAATGTTCTTGTTTTATCCAGTTCAATTTTAAAAACCTTGTGTTTAAAGACAACAGTGTTTGCTTAGTCTGTTTTGTTTAATGTTGCAATCTTAACATATATAATTAGCAAATAAACTAGAGGCTATAAAATATAACATTTTCTTACATTTGTTCGGCTGGACACAGTTTATGGTTAAGTGAGACTCTTGTACACATGTTCTAAGGTTATTTTCTATCTGCTGAGCCATTTGCAGGGCAAACGTTACCTACAGTAGGGATTTATTTCAAAAGCTTTTTATTGTGGAAAAAAGGAAGATTCGGAAATTTGCTATTTTGTAAAGATATGGAAATGTCACAATTTGTAGTTTATTTTATTTTGTCTGACTGCTTACATAATTTCTAAAAAAAAAATAATAATAATAATTAGACATTATGATGAAACAGTTACTCAGTACTTGAGTAGTCCTTGGATGACTACTTTTTAATTCTACTTGATATTATAATTTAATATTATTTTGAAGTACAGCTACACTTACTTGAATGCATTTTTTGGTTACTCTACCCACCTCTGGTTAACTACTGTACCAGCGATTCATTTGATCTGACGATCTCAACAATGGCATAATGGGAATAATGCACCTACTTAAACTTTCTATAAGTACAAATTCTATTGATACAAGTGTTTCAAATGTTAGATGGGACAAACCACATTTTTTTGAAAAAAAAAAAAAAGAAAAAACGAAGATAAGTGAATAAACAAGCCATCTTTTTTTTTTTTCACTTTCACACATCTCTTTTCATTTAACATAAAAAAAAATGGACATAAAAATGTGTCTGCAGAATATCAGCCCAAAAAGACTAAACGTTTTAGAAAGAAAAGATGGCACAACTATCACTAATAGCCTACATGAATCTCCAGTCTGAGCTAGAAAGTATTCCGCCCCAGATTAATTCCTGCTTGTTCATATCTTTTTGTTTGTTCTCGGAAGTGGTGCAGATTACTTCGGGTCTGCTTGGTGGGTTTCCTCCAGGGACTTCGGCTTCCTCCCACAGTAAAAAAAAAAAAAAAAAAAAAAAAAAAAAAAAGCATGGAGATCAGGCTAAGTGGTGTTTCCAAATTGCCCATAGTGTGCGAGTGAGAGTGTGTGAGTGAGGGCTTGTGTGCCGGATTGGATTGGATTGGCACCCCATGCCTTGTGCCCCGAGGCTCCAGGCCTCCTGCGACCCTGTACGGAATAAGTGCTATAGAGAATGAGCGAGAGAGTGAGCGAGATTGTTGTTCTTGGTCCAACAAAAATCCCAAAAAAATCATGTACAGTAAACAGAGCTTACATCAAATGAAATACAAACAGAAAGTCAGTTACATTAGTTAAATCATGAAATGTAACAGAAGTACACTACCGGCTAAAAGTCCTAACTCCATGCTCGTTCCTGATATTTATTTACTTCTACATTGTAAAACAATGCTGAAGGTGTTCGTCCAAAATACACAATAATCTTCTAATCTCCTTCAGTCTCTGTACAGTTGATGTTGAGACGTATCTGCTCCTTCTGCTCCGCAAACAACTCTAATCTGAGGTGCTGTTTGTTAATTGGCGATTTCTCCAAATGAAGCTTTGGTCTCGCTTTCCTGGGAAGGTCTTCATGGGAGACGAGTTTCGTCGTGGTGCTTGTCGGGTTTTGCAAATGTGCTTGACACGATACTGTTCTTGCAAGAACTGTTCCAGAAGAGCCGACCTTCATGTCTTAAAATAATACAACCGAGTTTCATTTTGGTTGTGTGTTGTTCGGGATATTAAAGTCATTCTTCACCACCACAGCTACTGTATGATCGTCTAGACTAAACGACATCATGCTAAGCATCATGCTGCCCAAGGACCACAACCGTCCTCACCGCCCTTATAGTTTAAAAATAAATAAATAAATAAATAAATAAATAAATCCACCTGCATAACTTCTCTGTTTGTAATAATTTCTCTGACCTCCCCTCCTCCGCCGCTGTGTATCGCTTACTCGCTGAAATCAGCACCTGAGAGATTGCCTACGTTCCCTCACTCAGCTCTGCCTTGGGATTTGCGTATACAGTGCATCCATGCCTTGGAATGTGCCGGGAAGATGGAGGGGGGAAAAAGGGAAAAGAAGGTAAATAGCCATTAACATGTTGACTGGAGTAAGCCCACCGAGGCCGTGAGGCTCCGACGGGATTTCGAGCATCACATTGATGCATGTTCTGTGTACTCACAGAAGCTGGAGGGACTTTGGGAGGCCTAAAGGTGCGCATTTGTAGGGGATTTGACTGACCTTGGTTCTCCCTCTGAGCTCTTCTCTTCCTTTTCTTCATTTCAGAGTGAGGGAGATAGTGGCCGATTAGCGGCGTCCGCTTCGTGCTAAATGCCATCGATACAGAGTTTCATTTTGGTTGTGCGTTGTTGGGGTTATTAAAGTCATTCTTCACTACAACATACATGATCTGCTAGACTTAAGGACGTCATGCTAGGGGGGGGCTTGCTCAGTGTTTAAGGCACTGGACCGCTGATGAGAATGTCTCGGGTTCACCACCACCAAGTTGCCACTTTTGGGGCCCTTGAGCAAGGCCCTTAACTCTCAACTGCTCAACTGTATAACTTTATAAATTCTAATAATTATAACAATTTTAATTGCCTTTTTGATACCCAAAGCTATATATACCTTCATGCGACCTTTCAAGATGAAATACAGAATGTACGTGCTTGTAATTATCCATCCATGTAGCAACGTCTTGTAGTCCGACTAGGAGAACCGTGGAGACCAAAAGTTGATTACCACTGAATTTCTTCCCAATTATACGACTGTGGTAGGACCTCCGGTCAACATTCATATGCGCATTCACACACTATGGGCAATTTGCCAGTTAACGCCGATTAACATAATGCTCATGTCTTTGGATTGTCGGAGGAAACCGGAGCACCCGGGTGAGCTTGACCCACCAAACACAGGGAGAACATTCAAACTCCGTACACACCGACCCAAAAGGTGGGGGGACCCTGGAGGTGCAAGACGACAGTGCTGACCAATAAGCCACCACGCAGCCAACTGTAATTATTGTTACGTAGATTTAAGGAGGTGTTTAAAAAAAAAAAAGACACAGCAAAGACAAAAAAAAAAAAAAAAGCTTTAAAAAGTTTCACATCGATTCTCTGATCTACTAGAAACAGCAGCACTCAGAGGTTCAGGATGTAGCCGAGTCATGGACAGGTGGAAGAAATCCACTCTTCAGCTTCAGCACTGATGCAAATCAACCCTTAAAACTGTCCCTCATTCAGGAAGCAGTCTGATATGAAATGTTCAACACACACACACACACACACACACACACACACACAGACATGCAATGTTGAAGATAAAAGTCAGAACATCTCTGCTTTAAATAAACGATATCAGACGGCAGAGCATGCCTTGCCCTTTAACAAACTCCAGCTGTCTAATGCTCAGCTCACAACATGTGTACGTTTTGGACAAATGAAAGTCTATATATATATATATATATATATATATTATTAATATATATATATTTTTTTTTTTTTTTTTACAATGCCATAATATAAAACAAAACATAAAACGTCTGTGCAATACTAAGTATCCCCAATGATTCAATAGCAGCAATAACTAAAGTAACCATTTCCTGTATGATTTTATCAGTCGCTCACATCATTTTGGCTTAAATGAGGTTTTTGGGCAAACGCTTATACACGGCTCTCTTAAGGTCCCACCAAAGCTTTTTAATTGGTTTGAGGTCTGGATTCTTGACTTCACCATTCCTAAACCATGATTCATTTAATTCCCAGCCATTCTCATGTAGATTCACTGGTGTGCATCAAATCCTCGTCCTGTTGCACGACCCCATTTTGACTAAGCATTAGTTGTTGGACACATGGCCTCACACTTCCCTCTAGAATTCACATACAGATGAGTTCATGGTCGACTGAACGACTGCAAGGAGCTCAATTCCGAGGGCTTTCTCCTGGGAAACCTTCAAAACTGTATATGTTCAGTCTTCTTCTAATTGTGCTCTCATGGACTTTAACATTTAATATGCTCAGTGAGTCCTGTAGGGTCGGACATGTTGCTCCACTTTTGTTTTGTTTTTGTATTTCTCTGAGCATTGCACGATAGGACATTGGGGTAAATGTTCTAGGATGTCCGCTCCTGGGAAGATTGCCAACTGGCTTGAATGTTTCCCACTTGTAAACAATCCCTCACTGTAGGCCGGCTGAACTCCAAATTGTTCGGAAATGGTTTTATAGCCCTTTCCAGATTGATGTTCAGTAACAGTTGCATCTCTGAGACCATTGCTTATTTCTTTCCCTCTTGGCATTGTGTTAAAACACACCTGAACACTCCAGACAAGCACACCGCCAAAATGTCTGATCTCATAGCGGTCTGATCTGTACACCTGCTGATGATCAATGAATCAAGGGCTGATGATGCAACTTACCCTCCTAAATCCTGTGGAAGCATTAAGGCGGTACTTAGTATTGCCCACATGTTTATTTATTTATTTTTTTCCCCCCTTTTTGGTTTCATTTTTGTTAAATAAATAATAGCATGGTGAATAAGTTATATGCTGTTTAGCTGAGGTTATATTTAGCTTATAGAAACACTAACTTTTAAACATGACTATATAAAGAAAATATAAGCTAATTATAAAAAGAAGAAGAAGTAGAAAGGGAAGGAATGTGTTTTCCTTTTTTTTTTTTTTTTTGCATGTACAAGCACAACCAGTACACACTAGACACCCATGTGAATATCCAAAATTACAATTAAAACATGAATTGAAAGTGAATACTGTACTAAGGCCCCATTTACATTCACTTTAAAATGTTGTTTGTTTGTTTTTTTTTAATCAAAACAATTACTAATTAAGAAGGAAACAAAGAAAGAAACAAACAAATAAAGGGACTATTACAGGTGTAAACCTTACAATGGTTGGATAAAAGAGCTGATCGATGACGACCCGTCCACATGGGAGATATTGTGCAAACAAAAAAGATAAGCAGCAACACTAAAAAACTGCTTGTTTTGGAATTTGGGGTAATTTTTTTTGTTTTGCTAAGATTTTTTATTTACCTTCAGTTTATTGATATTTGTTCAATTATTTTATTTTTGTAATTATTTGTTCAGTCATTTTTTTATTTTTTTTTTAACAATATGTAATTTTACAAAATCCTAAGCTTGATTTTATGATGTTAGAATATATTTTTTATTTAAATTAGTTAAAATATATATATTAATAATTAGGCAGCACAATGGCGTCGCGGTCAGCACTGTGGCCTCACACCTTCAGGGTTGAGGGTTCGAGTCCCAGCTTCAGGTCCGTGTGTAGAGTTTGCACGTCCTCCCCAACAGCCCAAAGACATGCAAATTAGGCTAACTGGTGTTTCCAAATTGTGTGTGCGTGTGTGCATATAATAATAATAATAATAATAATAATAATAATAATAATAATCCAAACTGCATGGATTCTTTTTTATTGATTCTGTCCTGGGTGACATGAACATCTCCGATGCTTTTGTAGAACCATCTTAGCCTTCTGTCTGAACACGGGTCTCAAAGCGTTCCGGCACATTTGTCCATTTCCGTTCTCCAGACGTCATTGTCCATACTTGGTGTTCTTGTCTACCAGCCTAAAAAAAGATGGACGGAAAAAAAAAAAAAAAAAAAAGGACATCTTTGACGCTCTTCATCGCAGCACAGGGGAACTGTAAATGGCTTTCTGTGTCAGGGATGTGTGTGTTGCTCTCATCCCCCCCCCATGTCAGGGGAGACGGAGGCTGTAAACTTGGCAGAACGCTCCGTCTGGTCGCATCATCGCCGGCGAGTCTGTCTCCTCGCTAATGGAAAGATGCTTCAAAGTGGGAAGCTGACATCAGTGTTTCTACCTTGCGTTTAATGACAGAGCATCATTCTCTCCTCTTTCGCTTCCTCTCTCTCTCTCTCTCTCTCTCTCTCTCTCTGTCTTGGTCTCTCTTGATCTCTGAGACGTATCAGTACAGCGAGGTGTTCTTTGAATACCTCTGAATGCCAGATCATGAGCGTGATTATACTGCAATGCTTCAGGGATCTACTGCAACCCAGATTCTCTTCACATGTAGCTTCCAGGAGAGAAAAAAAAAAGAGGCCCAAGGTTCCACTGAAATCGCTCTTCTTGTTTCCTTTTCTGCCTCTGAAAGTGTTCTAGTGTGTGTGTGTGTGTGTGTGTGTGTGTGTGTGTGTGTGTGTGTGTGTGTGTGTGTGTGTGTAAATAAGACATTTGCATTCCTCACACTTTCATGTCAGACTTGTGTCCTCACGCTTCACACACACACACACACACACACACACACACACTAGATAGATAGAACACTTTCGACTGGGAGAAAAAATATCGTCATGTTGACACTTTCGTTCGTAGTTCGTTGGTTAGGTGCGGAATCCAGCGCTTGAGGAGGATGTGTGATGAATAAACAATGCTGAGGGTTTATCCAACACCGCGCTCGCATCCAAATCCCAATGCCAGAGAGAGTGAGGATTACACTCTTACACTCTAGTGCCATCCAGTGGAAAGTACTGGTACTACAGTGCTGGTGCAATAATAACAAAATTATTATTATTATTATTATTATTATTATTATTATTATTATTATTATTATTATTAATTTACTTGTAAATGATTTTTAGAATTCTTTTATATATTTCATTTTAAACATATACACCACAGTGCAAAAGTCTCGACCCCCCCCCGCCAATTTATTTAATCATATTTTGCTTCCAACATCCAGACTGTCTTGTATTTTTTATGTAGTCTTTATAAATACGTCTACAGGCTTCATAAAGGACTTTTTTTTTTTTTTAATCTTTTTTTAG
The DNA here is from genome assembly GCA_013621035.1 of Clarias magur. NCBI lineage: Eukaryota > Metazoa > Chordata > Actinopteri > Siluriformes > Clariidae > Clarias > Clarias magur. Next base: position 13,089 of record QNUK01000312.1, on the reverse strand, counting down.
TTTTTTTTTTTTTTTTTTAAATAGTCCAGTCCCTGTACCTTAGCAGTGGAATTCTGTGGAATGTTTGTTTTGTTTGTTTAAGTCACACATGAACGTGACCTACAAATCATTCAAGCATAAAGTAAAAACATCTAACTTGAGACATGAACCAGTGAAAAACAGGTGCAGGTGATCAGGAGGTGATCCGTATCCCGCTGATGCTGAATGCTGAGTGGTTGGAACAGACGAGGGGGGAAATGAGGTCGCTGCTGAGGCTGTTACTTAAAAAAAAAAAAAATCTAGCTCATAAATTGTATCTTTAGGCGGCGTGTCGCAGTAAACCGATACAATAGTTCTTTTTTTTTCATTTCGCATCTTTTCTTGAGTTGTTGTTTTAAATCTTAAGGCCTTTGTTCGTTATTTCTTTAAACATGACTTGCACGTGAAATTTATTACATATTTACCACTTCTACTTCTTGCTACTGGTGGTTTTCTTTCTCTATTATTTATTACATTCATATTATTCTCTTCTGTTTTTTGTGTGTTTTTCTTTATGTTTCAACTAATATTTTATAATTTTCTTTTTCTTGTTTTTCTGTTCTTTTTATTTTATCTTTTGGTCTGCAACTCAGTAAGACCTAGCTATTATTATTATTATTATTATTTATTATTATTATTATTATTATTATTATATATTATTATTATTATATTATTATAATAAATTTTATTAATTATTATTATAAAATATTATTATTTTTTATTATAAAATTAATATTGTTATTATAAATAATAATAATAATAATAATAATAATTAATAATATTATTATTATATTATTATAATAAAATTATTATTATTATAGTGTTTATTTGCCATCCTAGATTAGACACCTGTAGTCCATCTGGTGTTAATGCAGAGTTTTTCAGGCTTGTTGTATGGAATGAATGAGACCTTTGACCTCTTAGTTGCTCGTCTCCATGTCGCGTTAATCCGAGTCTGGACTGTCCTGCAGGTAAAGGGCCTGAGACTCTCTTCACTGGACAGAACCTGAATGATAACGAGTGGCACACGGTGCGAGTGATGAGGAGAGGGAAGAGTCTGCAGCTGGCTGTGGACGACTTGCAGCCTGTCGAAGGTAAAACCGTCACCACATCGCTCCTCCATCCACATCCTCCAATTTGTCACACTTGGTTGTGGTTATGCATTCTTTTGTCTATTGGTCTGTTATTTTTATTTATCTTTTTTTTTTTATTCTGATTTTTTTTTTTGTTAGTTTGTTTAGATTTTTTATTTTTTTTTGCCTGATTCAATTTATTAATTTTATTCTGTCCACTAATTTTATTTTTTATTTTTTGGTATTTGTGTTTTTGTTTGTGCAATCCCTCATTTATATGTGTTTTTTTTCTTCTATGTTGTTTTTACTTGTCTGTTTTTGTTTCACGTTTGTTTTGTGATTTTCTTTCTTTGTTTTTTGCATCTTATTAAACGCGTGTATATTGTTTTTTAACTTTTTTTCTTTGCATTCTATTTTGTTCATTTTTTAATGTTTGTTTTATCATTTCGATATTTTTGCAATAGTTCTTTTTTTTTACTTTCCCTTTTTTCTGTTTATTTTTTTTTCCATTTTACCTTATTTTGTTTCTATTTTACCTGACTTTTTTTTTTTTTCTTTTCTTTTTTAGCCTGTATTTGTTCACGTGTATGTTTTTTTTTTTTTACCTTTCTTCCCTCTTTTTTCTCTTACTTAACTGAATCCTATAAACGCCCAGTGACCAGAGTTGGTCAAACAGAGGTCAAACACACACCAAAATGTGTTTTCCATAATTCTCGTCTTTTCTCTGTCTTTACAGAAAACTGTAAAGTAAATACAGTAAATGAGAAACAGAAATAAAAAAGTTTTACACCACTAGAAGTCATATTCATGGTTCTGTTAATAGAAATCTATTTCTTCTAATTTAGAGCTACAGGGTAATTTCCTTTTATTATCTCTATCTTTAAATATAGCTTTAATAATCCTCCATTACTGTACGAGATTAGCGATGTACCCCATCATGAAGTCGCATCAAAAGCCCTCTTTTTATTTCTGTCCATTAATTCACTAATTCAGGCTTCAGAGTCTGTGTTAAGCTTTCACACTCAGGCCAACTCAATCACTTCCAGTGATAAAGGATCTCATATCAGACAGTAAAGACAAGCTGAGCTGCTCAAAGACTCGAACATCTTAGATTTCCTCTTAGTCTCCAATTTAGACTCGATCACAGACAGCATATTGGACCCCTGAATCTTAGATTTAATTTTAGTCTTCACCTTATACTCCATTTATCGTGGACTCTGAGTCAGACCATGTCTTTCCTTCAATCTTACACAGAATATTCGCCTTATTCTTAGGCTTAATTATTAGACACCATTTAATTGTCAATCATAAACTTCATGCAGACCTCATCTTATTGTTCACTTCATACTCCGTCCTAAATCTGGTGTTACATAACATCTTAGACTCCACCTTAAACTCCATCTTAGACTCCATGTTAGTCTCCATGTTAGTCTCCATGTTATACTCCATGTTAGTCTCCATGTTAGACTCCATGTTATACTCCATCTTAGACTCCATGTTATACTCCATCTTAGTCTCCATGTTAGTCTCCATGTTAGTCTCCATGTTATACTCCATGTTAGTCTCCATGTTAGACTCCATGTTATACTCCATCTTAGACTCCATGTTAGTCTCCATGTTATACTCCATGTTATACTCCATGTTAGTCTCCATGTTAGTCTCCATGTTATACTCCATGTTAGTCTCCATGTTAGTCTCCATGTTATACTCCATGTTAGTCTCCATGTTAGTCTCCATGTTATACTCCATGTTAGTCTCCATGTTAGTCTCCATGTTATACTCCATGTTAGTCTCCATGTTAGTCTCCATGTTATACTCCATGTTAGTCTCCATGTTAGACTCCATGTTATACTCCATCTTAGACTCCATGTTATACTCCATCTTAGTCTCCATGTTAGTCTCCATGTTAGACTCCATGTTATACTCCATGTTAGTCTCCATGTTAGTCTCCATGTTATACTCCATGTTAGTCTCCATGTTAGACTCCATGTTATACTCCATCTTAGACTCCATGTTAGTCTCCATGTTAGTCTCCATGTTATACTCCATGTTAGTCTCCATGTTATACTCCATGTTAGTCTCCATGTTAGTCTCCATGTTATACTCCATCTTAGACTCCATGTTAGTCTCCATGTTAGTCTCCATGTTAGTCTCCATGTTATACTCCATCTTAGACTCCATGTTAGTCTCCATGTTAGTCTCCATGTTAGTCTCCATGTTATACTCCATCTTAGACTCTTTGTTACACCCCATCTTAGACTCCATCTTAGAATCTATCTTAGACTCTTTGTTACACCCCATCTTAGACTCCATCTTAGAATCTATCTTAGACTCTTTGTTACACCCCATCTTAGACTCCATCTTAGAATCTATCTTAGACTTTATATTATACTCCATTTTAGACTCCATCTTTGACTCCATTTTAGACTCCATCTTAGACTCCATGTTAGTCTCCATGTTAGTCTCCATGTTATACTCCATGTTAGTCTCCATGTTAGTCTCCATGTTAGTCTCCATGTTATACTCCATGTTAGTCTCCATGTTAGACTCCATGTTAGTCTCCATGTTAGACTCCATGTTATACTCCATCTTAGACTCCATGTTAGTCTCCATGTTAGTCTCCATGTTATACTCCATGTTAGTCTCCATGTTAGTCTCCATGTTATACTCCATCTTAGACTCCATGTTAGTCTCCATGTTAGTCTCCATGTTATACTCCATCTTAGACTCTTTGTTACACCCCATCTTAGACTCCATCTTAGAATCTATCTTAGACTCTTTGTTACACCCCATCTTAGACTCCATCTTAGAATCTATCTTAGACTTTATACTATACTCCATTTTAGACTCCATCTTTGACTCCATTTTAGACTCCAACTTAGACTCCACGCTATACTACTTCTTAGACGCCACCTTAGACCCCACCGTAGACTCCATGTTATACTCCATCTTAGACTCCATTTTATAAACTATGTTTGACTTTGCTATACTCCATCTTAGACTAAATCTTAGACTCCATGTTACACACCAGCTAAGACTCTATCTTAGACTCGATGTTAGACTCCATGTTGGACTCCATCTTAGGCTCTGTTTTACACACCAGCTTAGACTCCATGTTAGACTCCGTATTAGACCACATGTTAGACTTCATCTTAGACTCCTTGTTACACCCCATCTTAGACTCCATCTTAGAATCTATGTTAGACGTTATATTATACTCCATTTTAGACTTCATCTTTGACTCCATGTTAGACTCCAACTTAGACTCCACGCTATACTACTTCTTAGACGCCACCTTAGACCCCACCGTAGGCTCCATGTTATACTTCATCTTAGACTCAATGTTAGACTCCATGTTGGACTCCATCTTAGGCTCTGTTTTACACACCAGCTTAGACTCCATGTTAGACTCCATATTAGACCACATGTTAGACTTTATCTTAGACCACACGTTACACACTATCTCAGACTACATGTTAGACTTAGTCTTAGTCCTCATTTAGTTGTAGTTAACAGTATTAGCTCAGTGTGTTAATCCTCTGGGTTCATGATCACGAGGTTGGTTATTCCAGCCCCAGTTCCAGCAAGCTGCCACTTTTGCCACTTAAGCACTCAAGCTGCCACTTAAGCAAGACCCTTAACCCTGTCTGCTCCGGGGTGACTGAATCATGGGTGACTTCTTCCATTATTTTTATACCGTAGCTAATCTAGTGGTACAGTAGCTCTGCACCATCGCATTACATCGTTTCTAATCGCCGTTGATTTATCCTGACTATAGTTCTGTGAGAGTATTTCTCACAGCCCTTGCTCTGTGTGTCCCTGTGTGAAGGTGAGATCCCAGGTGACCACACCCAGCTGGAGTTTCACAACATCGAGACAGGGATCATCACAGAAAAGCGCCACCTTTCCACTGTGCCCTCTAACTTCATCGGCCACCTCCAGAGCCTGGTGTTCAACGGCATGGCCTACATCGACCTGTGCAAGAACGGAGACATCGACTACTGTGAGCTGAACGCCATGATCGGCTTCAAGAACATCATCGCTGACCCCGTGACCTTCAAGTCGCGCTCCAGTTACGTGTCCCTCAGCACGCTGCAGGCCTACTACTCCATGCACCTATTCTTCCAGTTCAAGACCACGTCCTCAGACGGCCTCATCCTGTACAACAGCGGGGACGGCAACGACTTCATCGTGGTGGAGCTCGTCAAGGGGTGAGGACATGTCCCGGAGATTCCTCAGTTTTCTCTTTCTTCATTCTGTGGCTTTTTTTTCATTATTTTCACTGCCTTTTTTCTTCCTTTTTTCTTCCTATAATTCTTTCTTAAATTTCTAATTGCTTTTTTCACTTTCTTATTCCTAGTTTCTCTTTTCAGTTCTTTAATTCTTGCTATTTTTACTAACATTTTTCATTTTATATTCCAACTAAGAGAAATTATTTTTTCTTTCTTTCTTTCTTTCTTTCTTTCTTTCTTCTTCCTTTGTTCTTCCTTCCTTTCGTTTTTTCACATTTTCTTTCTTTCTTTCTTCTTCCTTATTGTCTTTTTTATTTTTCACATTTTCTTTCTTTCTTCCTTTGTTCTTCCTTACTTTCGTTTTTTCACATTTTCTTTCTTTCTTTCTTTCTTTCTTTCTTCTTCCTTATTGTCTTTTTTCTTTTTCACATTTTCTATCTTTCTTTCTTTCTTTCTTTCTTCTTCCTTTGTTCTTCCTGTTCTTCCTTACTTTCGTTTTTTTCACATTTTCTTTCTTTCTTTCTTTCTTTTTTCTTCCTTATTGTCTTTTTTCTTTTTCACATATTCTTTCTTTCTTTCTTTCTTTCTTTCTTTCTTTCTTTTGTTTCGTTCCTCTTCCTTTGTTCTTCGTTACTGTCTTTTTTCTTTTTCACATTTTCTCTCTTTCTCTCTTTCTTTCTTTCTTTCTTTCTTTCTTTTTCTTTCTTTCTTTCTTGCTAGTGTATTTATTTTATTCTTTTGTTGATAATTTTTGCATCTTTCAGCCTTGCTTTCAAAACACATCTACTATTGTTTTCTTTCTATCATTTATTACTTATTGTTGTTGCCCTAACTGTTTCACTCGTTCCATTATTTATTTCCTCCCTCCATTTTGTTTTTATTTCTATTAGGGTTTCTTTACCTCATCGTTCTTTCTTTTCTGTGTTCTTCCCTTTTCCTCTTTGGTTCCTTCTTACTTTCACTAGGTGGCAGTGTGGATCATTAATATCCTCTTTGCTTCCTTTCTTACTTCACATTTTCTCATGAATAGTTTCCTTTGCTATTCTTTTGTTCCTCTTTTTTATTTCTTATTATAATGAGAATATATAATATTATAAGCTCTCTCTGTCTCTCTCTTTCCCATTCTTACCAGCTACCTGCACTACGTAGCAGACCTGGGTAACGGTGCTCACCTCATTAAAGGAAATTCCAACAAGCCCCTAAATGATAACCAGTGGCACAACGTCATGATCTCCAGAGACATCAACAACTTGCACACGGTCAAGATCGACACCAAGGTCACCACACAGACCACCGTCGGAGCCAAGAACCTCGACCTGAAGGGTATGATGAATTGTAGCTGCATTTTTGTACTCACGTACACTTACTTACAATATGAAATTAATAGCTTTGAAATTTATTTATTTATTTATTATAATAATTTTTTTACTGTTTTTGTTATGCTACATTAATTTATAATTACCTTTCAGGATCAGTTCAGTAATATCACCACTAGAGGGAACTCTCCTCTGGTGTTTCAGAATCAGAAAGTCAACGGGGATGACATTTTATTGTGTAGATTTATTTCTGCTTCTTTTTTTCTGTATTTTCCTATTTTCTTCCTTTTTGTCTTTTATGGACATATTCCTTCTGTCTGTCTTTCTTTCTTTCTTTCTTTCTTTACTTTTTTTCTGTAGGATATCAGTTTTTTATTGCTGATTCCTTTGTTACATCAGACTAGCAATGCTGATTCGTTCATCATGTCGGACCCATAATGCCAGCTTCTTCATGACATCTGGCTCATAATGTTCATTCAGTCTGATCTGATGAATGTTCATTCAGTCTGATCTGATGAATAATGCCTTATTCATCAGATCAGACTTGTAATGCTGACTCGTTCGTCATATCAATACTGACTCTGCTATCATGTCGGAGCCATGTTTCGGCTCCTTTCTCATGTCAGACTCATAATTTTGACTCTTTTGTCTCATTATACTCATAATGTCAGCTCCTTCCTCACTTCAGACTTGTAATTTTGGTTCCTTCATCACTTCAGACTCATAATGTTGTCTCCTTCATCACCTCAGACTCGTAATGTCGTCTCCTTCATCACCTCAGATTATAATTACAGCTTCCTCCTCACATCAGACTCGTAATGTCGTCTCCTTCATCACCTCAAACTCGTAATGTCGTCTCCTTCATCACCTCAGATTATAATTACAGCTTCCTCCTCACATCAGACTCGTAATGTCGTCTCCTTCATCACCTCAGACTTGTAATGTCGTCTCCTTCATCACCTCAGACTCGTAATGTTGTCTCCTTCATCACCTCAGACTCGTAATGTCGTCTCCTTCATCACCTCAGACTCGTAATGTCGTCTCCTTCATCACCTCACACTCGTAATGTCGTCTCCTTCATCACCTCAGATTATAATTACAGCTCCCTCCTCACCTCAGACTCGTAATGTCGTCTCCTTCATCAACTCAGACTCGTAATGTCGTCTCCTTCATCACCTCAGACTCGTAATGTCGTCTCCTTCATCACCTCAGATGTGTAATGTCGTCTCCTTCATCAACTCAGACTCATAATGTCATCTCCTTTATCACCTCAGATGTGTAATGTCGTCTCCTCCATCACCTCAGACTCATAATGTCGTCTCCTCCATCTACTCAGACTCGTACTGTCGTCTCCTTCATCACCTCAGACTCGTAATGTCGTCTCCTTCATCACCTCAGACTCGTAATGTCGTCTCCTTCATCACCTCAGACTCGTAATGTCGTCTCCTTCATCACCTCAGATGTGTAATGTCGTCTCCTTCATCAACTCAGACTCATAATGTCATCTCCTTTATCACCTCAGATGTGTAATGTCGTCTCCTCCATCACCTCAGACTCATAATGTCGTCTCCTTCATCACCTCAGACTCGTAATGTCGTCTCCTTCATCACCTCAGACTCGTAATGTCGTCTCCTTCATCACCTCAGACTCGTAATGTCGTCTCCTTCATCACCTCAGACTCGTAATGTCGTCTCCTTCATCACCTCAGATGTGTAATGTCGTCTCCTTCATCAACTCAGACTCATAATGTCATCTCCTTTATCACCTCAGATGTGTAATGTCGTCTCCTCCATCACCTCAGACTCATAATGTCGTCTCCTCCATCTACTCAGACTCGTACTGTCGTCTCCTTCATCACCTCAGACTCGTAATGTCGTCTCCTTCATCACCTCAGACTCGTAATGTCGTCTCCTTCATCACCTCAGACTCGTAATGTCGTCTCCTTCATCACCTCAGATTATAATTACAGCTTCCTCCTCACATCAGACTCGTAATGTCGTCTCCTTCATCACCTCAAACTCGTAATGTCGTCTCCTTCATCACCTCAGATTATAATTACAGCTTCCTCCTCACATCAGACTCGTAATGTCGTCTCCTTCATCACCTCAGACTTGTAATGTCGTCTCCTTCATCACCTCAGACTCGTAATGTTGTCTCCTTCATCACCTCAGACTCGTAATGTCGTCTCCTTCATCACCTCAGACTCGTAATGTCGTCTCCTTCATCACCTCAGACTCGTAATGTCGTCTCCTTCATCACCTCAGACTCGTAATGTCGTCTCCTTCATCAACTCAGACTCGTAATATTGGCTCCTTTGACACATCAGACTCGTAATGTCGCCACCTTCTGGCTGTCAGATTGAAGAGTTAGTGTTAGAGTAGTTTGGTAAGCTGTCTGATATTTGATGTCTCTTATTTATTTTCTCCCCACAGGAGATCTGTATATCGGGGGTGTGGCTAAAGAGATGTATAAAGAACTTCCCAAACTGGTTCATGCCCAGGAGGGATTTCAGGGCTGCCTGGCCTCGATGGACCTGAACGGGCGTCTCCCAGACCTCATCTCCGACGCTCTGACCTGCGTGGGGCAAATCGAGAGGGGCTGTGAAGGTCAGCTATTTTTATTTATTTATTTTTCTTTCTTTTTTTAGAAAGACTTTTTTTCCTCCTTCTACACTTTCTTTTCTCCTTTTTTCTCGTCCTCTTTAGTGCTTGCTTTTTGAAAATTCTCTTTGATGCATTCTCCATTCACTGGTTCTGGTGTTGGTTTGTTTCATTTTTTGTTCCCTTTTTTATGATTAACAGACATATTCATAGAGTTATAAAACTATATTGACAATTAAAGTGTCATGACTTATGTGGATAAGATTTAGGAGGAAATTGCCTTCCTTTACTTCCTCTGCTTTATTAGCACATCAGACTCGGAGCATAAAATGAATGAAGCGCTGAAGTTCAGTGGTTTGATTTTTTTTTTTTTTTTTGAACTGTCCTTTTTATTTTGTAATAAAACTCCACATGAATGAATTATTGTTTAGTATGTTTAACAGATAGTCTGCACACACACACACACACACAAAACACACACACACACACACACACACACACACACACACACACACAGACAGACGCACACCCTCAGGCACTGTTTATGGTTAATAAAGTTGGAGTGCACTCTGCTGGAATGCTGTAAATCCGCAGCTCGTGGTGTTTCTGTTCGGTTCTATTATAATCAGACTGCGTGATTTGTGTCGTTCGAATTATCCCTCCATCTTCACGCCGCGTTCGGGTCAGACGTTTCACCCGGAGCGCTCGCTGAATAACACATGGAGTGGGACCGTCCTCTATGTCCAGGGAGTGTGTGTCCTCTCATCCCTCTCTCATTCGTCTCACTTGTCTCTCATCTGTTTCTCATCCCTCTTCCATTTGCCTCTGAACTGTCTCTCATCCCTCTTTTATATGTCTTTCATTCCTCTCATCTGTCCCATGTCTCTTTTCCAGCTTTCATTTTCCTCTCATCTGTCATGTTCATCCTTCTCTTATCTACCTCTCATCCCACTTTCATCTTTATCTCATCTGTCTCTCGTCTCTCTCATCCCTTTCATCCATCTCTTATCTGGTTCTCATCCCTCTTTCATTAGTCCCTTAACTTTTTCTCATTTGTCTTTCATCAGCCTTCTTTTACACACGTGGACAAAATTGTTGCTACCCTTCGGTCAATGAAAGAAAAACTCACAATGGACACAGAAATAACTTTAATCTGACAAAAGTAATAATTTAAACAAATTCTATGAATGTTAACCAATGAAAGTCAGACAATGCTTTTCAACCATGCTTCAACGGAATTATAAAAAAAATGAACTCATGGAACAGGCCTGGACAAAAATGATGGTACCCCTAGAAAATACTGAAAATAATGTGACCAAAGGGACATGTTAATTCTAGGTGTGTCCACTAATTAGCATCACAGGTGTCTACAATCTTGTAATCAGTCAGTGGGCCTATATATAGGGCTCCAGGTAGTCACTGTGTTGTTTGGTGACATGGTGTGTACCACACTCAACATGGACCAGAGGAAGCGAAGGAAAGAGTTGTCTCAGGAGATTCGAAAGAAAATTATAGACAAGCATGTTAAAGGTAAAGGCTATAAGACCATTTCCAAGCAGCTAGATGTTCCCGTGACAACAGTTGCACATATTATTCAGAAATTTAAGATCCATGGGTCTGTAGCCAACCTCCCTGGACGTGGCCGCACGAGGAAAATTGATGGCAAATCAAAGAGACGGATAATCCCAATGGTAACAAAAGAGCCCAGAAAGACTTCTAAAGAGATCCAAGGTGAACTTCATGCTCAAGGAACATCAGTGTCAGATCGCACCATCCGTCGTTGTTTGAGCCAAAGTGGACTACATGGGAGACGACCAAGGAGGACACCATTGTTGAAAACAAATCAGAAAAAAGCCAGACTGGAATATGCCAAACTACATGTTGACAAGCCACAAAGCTTCTGGGAGAATGTCCTATGGACAGATGAGACAAAAATGGAACTTTTTGCCAAGGCACATCAGCTCTATGTTCACAGATGGAAAATGAAGCATATCAAGAAAAGAACACTGTCCCTACTGTGAAACATGGAGGAGGCTCTGTTATGTTCTGGGGCTGCTTTGCTGCATCTGGCACAGGGTGTCTTGATTCTGTGCAGGGTACAATGAAATCTCAAGACTATCAAGGGATTCTAGAGAGAAATGTGATGGCCAGTGTCAGAAAGCTGGGTCTCAGTCGCAGGTCATGGGTCTTGCAACAGGACAATGACCCAAAACACACAGCTAAAAACACCCAAGAATGGCTAAGAGGAAAACATTGGACTATTCTAGAGTGGCCTTCTATGAGCCCTGACCTCAATCCTATTGAGCATCTTTGGAAGGAGCTGAAACATGCTGTCTGGAAAAGGCACCCTTCAAACCGGAAACAACTGGAGCAACTTGCTCATGAGGAGTGGGCCAAAATACCTGCAGAGAGGTGCAGAAGTCTCATTGACAGTTACAGGAATCGTTTGATTGCAGTGATTGCCTCAAAAGGTTGTGCAACAAACTATTAAGTTAGGGGTACCATCATTTTTGTCCAGGCCTGTTCCATGAGTTCATTTTTAAAAATAATTCTGTTGAAGCATAGTTGAAAAGCAATGTCTGACTTTCATTGGTTAACATTCATAGAATTCTTATTTATTATTACTTTTGTCAGATTAAAGTTATTTATGTGACCATTGTGAGTTTTTCTTTCATTGACCGAAGGGTACCAACAATTTTGTCCACATGTGTATATGCCTTTTATCCATCTCTAATTGAGCTTTTATCGTTCTTTTGTCTGATTCACTTCTCATAACTTTCTTATCCACCTCTCATGCTTTGTATATAGTTTATCTCTCATCCTTCGTGTCCATTCCATCTCTTACAGTATACGTCTTTCTGCTGCCTCTTCTGTCTCTGTCTGTCTCTTACCCCTCTCTCATCCACGTCTCATTCTTTTTTCATGTGTCTTTTGCTTGTCGACATTTATCCGCCTCTCACCTGTTTCTCATCTATCTGTCTTTCTTTCTTTCTTTCTTTCTTTCTTTCTTTCTTTCTTTCTTGCTGGCTTTCTTTCTTTCTCGTTGTCTGCTTCCAGTTTACACTCACTTTTCATTAACAGTGTGTCATTAACCTGTACAGACGGCACACACGCTGCTGTGCGTGAAGGAGACGTGGGTGAGAACGATGATGTAACAGTTTTACAGTTAGACTTCACCCGATTAGAGAGTCTGTAGAATTCGTCACATCTGGATGAGCAGCTGCTCTGTTTGTTTTTGTTACGTATTTGCACATAATGAAGTTTTGATTCTGTTGCTTTTACTCATTGTTACATTTTGAAAGCACTTTATTCCAAACTCCTATAACCCCCTCCCCCCACCCCCTTCAGGCCCCAGCACCACCTGTCAGGAGGACTCCTGTGCTAATCAGGGGGTGTGTTTGCAGCAGTGGGAGGGCTTCAGCTGTGACTGCAGCATGACCTCGTTTGGAGGACATCAGTGCAGTGATGGTGAGTGAAAAACTATTCATCATCATCATCATCATCATCATCATCATCATCATCATCATCTTCTTCTTCTTCTCCTACGAGTTGGTCAAAATTTTTGATGCTTAAGAATAGTCACTGTGTCCGGTCGGAAAGAAAGAAAGAAGGAAAGAAAGGAAATGTGAAAAAGAAAAAAGAAAGTAAGAAAGAAGAAAGAAAGAAAGAAAGAAAGAAAGAGAGAAAGAAAGAGAGAAAATGTGAAAAAGAAAATAGACAGTAAGGAAGAACAAAGGAAGAGGAATGAAACAAAAGAAAGAAAGAAAGAAAGAAAGAAAGAAAGAAAGAAAGAAAATGTGAAAAAGAAAAAAGACAATAAGAAAGAAAGAAAGAAAGAAAGAAAGAAAGA